>CM070875.1:150522202-151052202 GCA_036365515.1 Torymus aiolomorphi | reverse complement strand
CTTTAGGAGAAAGCCGAAGTAATTATCGTGCTGCGGCAAGAGCTCGTGGTGGACACATGGTTCGTCAACGTAGGCGCCATCAATATGATGAAAATGATAATCGGGTTGTGACTATTCTGGCAATAATTCATCTTGACCCACAGATAAGCGCTCGTCGAATCGAAAGGGAAATCGGTCTTCCAAAAAGTACATTTTTAAGAATTATGAAGGTGCTTAGATATCATGCCTATCATATTACTCTGGTCCAAGAGCTACAGTTTGCTCATTTTCAACAGCGTATTGTGTTTTGCCAATGGGCTTTACAAATGATAGAAAATGATCCAGACTTTTTTAATTTTGTTCTTTTTCTGATGAGGCAAAATTTCAAAGTGATGGGGAATTGAATAGACATAATTGTCATTACTGGTCTGATGTTAATCCTCATTGGGTCAGAACTGTAAACCATCAAAGACGATGGAGTATTATGGTATGGTGTGGGATTATTAATGGATGTGTGATTGACCCTTATTTTTCGAAGAAAATGTTAATCAACACACGTACTTAACGCTAATAAGAGATGAACTACCTGTATTGATGGAAGATGTTGACTTAGAAACGCGACGAAGAATGTGGCTCCAGCAGGACGGCGCAACACCACATTTCGCTCGAATTGTCAGGACTTTTTTGAATGAGCAGTATGGTAACAGATGGATTGGTCGAGGTGGTCCGGTTGAATGGCCTGCTTGCTCACCAGATCTTACATCACCAGATTTTTACTTATGGGGGTATTTAAAAAATGCCGTTTTTGAGGAAAGGCCCACCACAAGAGTAGACATGATGGACAGAATTCGTCGAGCATGCGCTGCCATTCCAAGGCAAACTTTGCTAAACACCGTTCGCCACTTCCAAAGGCGTTTGACTATGTGCCTGGAAGCAAATGGTCGTAATTTCGAACATTTTCTTCGAGGTTAGATAAACACATAAGTGAGAGGCGAAGGGACTCACTTAAATCAAGCACCCTGAACAGTGAGAGGCAAGGGGACTCATTTTAATCAAGCACCCCGATCAGTGAGAGGCGAAGGGACTCACTTAAATCAAGCACCCTGAACAGTGAGAGGCAAGGGGACTCACTTTAATCAAGCACCCCGATCAGTGAGAGGCGAAGGGACTCACTTAAATCAAGCACCCTGAACAGTGAGAGGCAAGGGGACTCACTTTAATCAAGCACCCCGATCAGTGAGAGGCGAAGGGACTCACTTAAATCAAGCACCCTGAACAGTGAGAGGCAAGGGGACTCACTTTAATCAAGCACCCCAAAGGAAACAATCCTTACTACGTCCACGTCGTTGTTTCTGGGTAGCGCTAAACGTAAGGTTGACACATTTACAACAGAAGCTTTAATGATCTTGAAGTTTCCGTTAAACAAACATCAGACATGGGGTAGAGATGTGTGGGACTGGGGATGTCTGGTGTAATAGTTTAGCATGTGAGGCTATGAAGAGCATGGGGTTCGGATGTGCAAGTTTGATATTTGTTTACTAGGATGTGAAATTTTGGGTGTGTGGGTTTCCCTATTAAACCTACGATCAGTTTGAACCACTTAAGCCTGTGACTCATGGAAAAAACGACTTAAAATGGATTTTTCGGAGTTCGACCTTCATTTGGCCTTGAAATGACCTTGAAATGACCTTGAAAAAAAATGTCTCAATATGATTTTGAACGTAAAATTTCCCGCTCTTTCCGAATCCGGGGCAAAAATAGGTGTTCCTATTAAAAAAAACCACTTGACCTTGAAATAACCTTGAAGGACAAGTTCAAGGTCAAAGCTGTTAGGACCATCGTTTGGCCCCCTTCGTCCCCTACAACTTTTGTCTGAATCATTTTTTCCTATCTGTCTTAGGATCCGAAAAATCCGGGTGTAGCGATTAAAATGGGTCACCGTGTATATATATATCCCCGAAACCAACGTTAAACATCTGGAATGTCCTGGAAACTAACATAAAACAAAAATATATATATAATTATCTGCCATCCGTTTATGGAGCCCATCCCTGTATATTAGTACCTACAGCCCAGAGATCCCTATGGCAAGTGACTAAAGAAATAATGGACCCTGGGGTTATAGACTCTAGATCGGGCTCCATAAACACCCGAGAAAAATATTTTATGGGACCCGGGCTCCATAAAAGAAAACGGGCTCCATAAATATGCTCATGTGTATAAAAGGGCTCCATAAATCTGTTAAAACAAATGTATATATATATACAGACGGTGTCTCATTTTAATCTATGCAGCCAAATATCTCCGAATGCAGGCCAGATACAGAAAAATGGTTCAGATGAAAATTGTTCGTGACGATGGGGGTCAACTTTTGGTCAACTTCAATTTGACTTTGAAATCATTTTTCAAGGTCATTTCAAGGTGAAGATCATTTTATATATATATATATATATATATAGTTCTTTTTCTCAGAGTTGCCTATGTTAACGTGACTAAAGAAATATGGACCCTGGGGTTATAGACTCTAGAAAATGGCCGAAAACTCTCCAAAACTGATAAACGACATATATATATATATATATAAACTTGTATAACGTTAGTTCCCAGGACCCCATGTTACTGTATACCTATGCGTGACTAAAGAAATAATGTCTCTTATGGGGGCCGGTGTCCTCAAAACTGACGTTAAACATATGTAGATTCAGGGACTGTCCCCAAAACTAACAAATGTCCCCGAAACCAACGTTAAACATCTGGAATGTCCTGGAAACTAACATAAAACATATATATATATGTGTGTGTGTGTGTGTGTGTGTGTGTGTGTGTGCGTGCGTGCGTGCGTGCGTGCGTGCGTGTGTGTGTGTGTGTGTGTGTGTGTGTGTGTGTGTGTGTGTGTGTGTGTGTGTGTGTGTGTGTGTGTGTGTGTGTGTGTGTGTGTGTGTGTGTGTGTGTGTGTGTTTGTAAACAGGTACTTTTGAGGAGATGTAAACCTTTCGCTCAGAGTTCGGACAATGTGACTAAAGAAATAATGACCCTCAGGTTACCGACTCTTGGAAAAGGGGGTATAGATTTCTCCTCAAAAGTCGCGATTCTTGCGTTGAGAAATTTGAGGTATCTCTTCAGAATGCCGACATCTCTTCAAAAGTACCGATCTATACGTTGATATCTCTTCAAATATACCAATTCCCATAGTTATTATATATATATATATATATATATATATATATATATATATATATATATATATGTATGTATGTATGTGTGTGTGTGTGTGTGTGTGTGTATATATATATATATATAATCAATTTCGTAGATAAATTATTCACTTTATTGATATATAAAATTTATATTAAATCTGATTTGGCTTGTATTGGCCTGTACAAATAATCGCTACTCCTATTGTCGGCTGGAGTGGTACGGAGTTCGCGATCTTTTCACGAATGACTAGTTTGTATGGCGCAAATCGCCGTATTTATTAAGCGATTAAATTAGGTTAAAGATGATTTTGACAATGGATCAAAATCATCTTTTTAAACAAATTTAGTAAACATTTTGGCGTAAATCGTTCGATTCCGAAGTTGAGAAATGCTGAGTGCACAAAATTACAACACGCGTATGCCTTCACGAAGTTGGTGGCTCGCTACGTCACGCCATTGCATTGTCGAAATGCTGTGTCGTTTAAATTAGCAAATACATCATTTTATAGGTCAGAAAATTACTGATGAGAATATGAATATAGATTTTAATTTTAGAGATACGTCACAGACGTAACACCTCTCCCCTTATACTGTTGAATATCGTAGAGATTCAACAAGTATAGGAATAGTTAACCCATCAGTAATTTTCCGTTACAGAATTTTTTAATTGTAACAATAAACATAATTCTCTGATTGAGTTTGATGATTTGCATCTGTTACATTTTAGATTTTTTGAAATACCTTTTTCGCTTATGGGTTACTCTTAAAATAATACAATAATTTAATCTTAATTAACGCTTATAAAATAAATACATAATAATTATTTGTTTAATATAAAAAGTCGCAACAATCGCAATTTTCGTATTCTGTTATTTTGAAACTAATGTTCATATCGTACAATTTCATTTCGTAAAAAGATTAATTTTATAATTTTTTAGTAATATTTGGCTATTCGTTCTAAAAGTGAATTTTCTTTTTTATAATTTTCAATTATTAAAGTGCGTATTTCTTGTGCGATTATTATAGTGCGCAACTAAGAAAACGTTTTTATAATGAATCTGTAATTAAATTATAAATAAATTACAAAACTTGAAATATCATTAATTAATATGGTTTGCATTTATACATTAGAATTTTGCATAAAGATATATACCTTGACTGTATATAGAATTTCGCACAATTAAAATTTTGTTATTAATAATCGTTAAACTCTAAAGGCAAAGGATATTTTGTTTTGCAGTATTTACATAAATTACAATTGATTGACTAATTTTTTAAATAATGTGTATATTAAATAATTCTGTAGTGAATACAAGATAAGGAGAAATATATAGGGAATGATTCAAGTGATCACTCACTTCCTTCCCTGCTGAGAATTTTGGCAAAAGATATATTATTTTGTCCTCTTTTTTTAAGTAGAATAACATTAAAGAGCTTTTGATATTACCATTATAAAAATATTTCTCAACCATATACTGAGAAAAATTATAATTATTTCCAAAAGAAAAATTTAATTATACGTAGCATGTACGAATTTTTTTGTCAAAAAGAAGGTTAATAGGTTGGAGTGATTTTGGTAAATTTTTACTTGTTATTGTTCTTATGCATCATTGTATTACCTTTCTTTGAAAATCTCAGCCGTTATAAAAGTTCATTTTAAAACTCAAATTGTTTTACTCAATACAGTGCCGAATAGTGTATCTTGTAGGATGATCATGTCAGTATATGATGAAACTGATCACTTCCAACATATTATATTCGATTTAATCTTAGCAATGTGAGTACAGCTATCTGAATTCTTTCTTTCTTTTGTTCTTGAACTATTCATAAAATTTCTTTTATGAGTGCGAAACATTTTTCTATAGGCAAATACAGTTTGATTTTGCATAAAATTATAGTCAAATTATTTTTATCTATGTTAGTTAGGGTTGCAAGGTTTAGGAATGGGTTATTTCGTTTTCTTATGAATTAGTTCTATATTTTCTTATCCAAATATAGATAGAATAATAAGTTATTAAATTGATCCCAGAAATGTTTTCTACTTTGTGACTAAATAATTATTGGGTAAACAAATAAGTTTCCGCCGTTTTCAAGAGATGGCTCCACCAACAAGATTACTTTGAAATCGTCAGATGTAAAATGTCACATAGAAAATTTGGACACCTGGCAACAACATAACCTTAAAATACTATTGGCTTTGTATTGGCAGTATACATTTTTTTTGTTCGAAAATGTTGAGTTTTGTACCGAATAAGCGTCATTTGCGGGAAGTTTTGATTTATTTATTTCATTTAAAGAAATCTGCTGCTGAGGCGCATCGGCCGCTTGTAGAAGTTTACGGTGATGCTGCTTTAAGTGAGAGAAGTTATCGTGAGTGGTTTCAAAAGTTTAAAAACGGCGAGTTTGACGTGGAAGATAAAGAAGGCGAAGGAAGGCCAGTCAAGTTTGAAGATGCTGAGTTAGAGTCATTATTGGACCAAGACTCATGCCAAACTGGAGAGCAGCTCGTAGAAAGCTTGGAAGTGACTCAACAAGCGATTTCACACCGTCTCAAGACCATTGGTATGGTACAAAAGCAAGGTAAATGGGTTCCGCATGAACTGAAACCCAGAGAGGTCGAGCGCCATCTTCTCACCTGCGAACAACTTCTCCAAAGACAAAGTCGAAAGGGTTTTTTGCATCGAATAGTGACGGGGGATGAAAAGTGGATCTACTACGACAACCTAAAGCGTAGGAAATCATGGGGTAGGCCCAGCCATGTATCAACTTCAACGGCCAAACCGAATATTTCTGGCAAAAAGTTAATGTTGTGCATTTGGTGGGATCAGCTCGGAGTAATCTATTACGAGCTACTCCAGCCTAACGAAACTATCACTGGAGAACGTTATCAACAGTAACTGTTGCAATTGAGCAGAGAATTGAAGCTTAAACGCCCCCAATATGCCAAAAGACATGACAAAGTGATTTTTCAGCACGACAACGCTCGGCCACATGTTGCAAAAGTCGTCAAGGATACTTTGGAAGCTTTACAATGGGATGTCTTACCCCACCCGCAGTATTCACCAGACATTGCTCCTTCGGACTACCACTAGTTCCGGTCAATGGCTGACGCCCTGGTCAAGCAGCACTTCACTTCTTACTTAGAAGCCAAAAATTGGGTCGATTCATGGGTAGCCTCAAAAGATGAAGAGTTTTTTCGACGTGGCATCCGAATGCTGCCAGAAAGGTGGCAAAAAGTAGTAGCCAATGACGGACAATATTTTGAATAAAATGTAACGTATATTTTTTTTACTATAAATTGATAATTTTTATAAAAAAACGGCGGAAACTTATTTGTATTTACAATAATTAAATATTTTTATTTAATAACACATAATTTTTACAAATAAAACTTGCTTGTTTCATTAGCAAACAAAAAATGAGGTATTTTAATATGTAATCGCAATATTTTTGTTTGTTGTTGTTAAAAAAGAAAAGAACAATATATATATTTTTTTAATTGTCAGCGATGTTATTGTTAGTCGTAGCATTACTTCTAAAATCTTTCATGTATGAAATTTTTTTGCTGTCCTCGTAAAAATTTCTTAGAATTTCATTATTCAAATTTATCTTATTCCGATCGCATTTTTCTAAAATTATTATCTTACTTAGGGAATATAGTTGCTTTTCATAAAATACTGACAAGTTGATACGAACAATTGTAGACAAACGGATAAGTGGTTATAATTTTAAATTGTATATTTGGCAAAATATGGATCGCCTTAGGTTTATATTCTGGTTGACCAAGAAGTAGGGTGGTTTTGCTTCATATGAAAAATTAGGCTGCAATGATAATTCCCTGTTGCTGTATTAAAAATTTTGAAAAAATTAGTAGAGGTTATAATAGATTTTGAGTATGTTGTCCATATCCTAAAACAAAAATGTTGTATTATTATTTGTTATAACAAAAATGTTGTATTATTATTTGTATTATTATTTGTCTTTGCTTGTTGATATTATTTTGTTCCAATAGCATTGCGAATTCTTCTGGTGATCCCTTTCAACTTTATTCATATTTGGTTCCTTAATAGGCCATGTTTTGACTCCTTTTTTAAACTTTTTTCTGATAGTAAATTTATTGTAGTAATCTTTAAATTTTAATCTTGTAATTTTTGATAATTCTTTTAGATATTTTTTATAATTAGATATCCATTTTAGTTTTTTGACGTTTTTATTAGATGTTACTTTGGTTAAAACTAACTGCAATTGATGTACTTTATTAGGATTTGTATTTAGATTGATTGTTACGTTATGATCTTGATTATCAAACGTTTCTTTTAGTTGACTTTCATTCTCAAGCTGTTCTTGGTGTTCTTGATTATCAAATATTTTTAGATAACTTTTATTCTCTAAATGTTTATGATGTTCTTTATTATCAAACCTATCTTTTGATTGATTTTCATTTTTGAAAATTACTTTACTATTATTTAGTAAGTTCTTTAGATTTTTGGTATCATTTAATAAAGACTCTTCAGAATGTATTGATCCTATATTCTCTTTTAACGAATTTTCAAGCGAGTTTTGTTGGAATTTAGTTTCCATTTGATCATCTTCGGATTCAAATGGTTCAGCTAAAGCAAAAGTTATGTCTAAAATGACTTTAAGATCATCATAAAAAGTTACTGTTTCTAACGAATTATTATCTTCTTTCTTATTTTCATTCGAAATTTCATTCTTTTGGTTATTTATATCAGATTCATTAAAATCAATTAAATTAATTTCATCACAATCCTCATGAGTTTTTATATTAGATTCGTTGAAATTCATTTCATCATTAGTGAATAGTGTTGGGGGCAAACTTTTAAAGAAATTTAGAAAATTTCTGAATTCTTAGAAAAAGTTTACGGATCCTCAAAAACCTTCCACGACTGGGAAGGGGAGTTAGCAAAGATTAGGGAAAAAAAATAACGAAACTGAAATAGTCTATTTAAATCGGTTGCGCGAAATTGAAAAGGAATTATATAAAGCGGCAAAACGGAAAGAACGCAAAAGTAAATATATTATAGAGATAAGTGACGGGAAATTTTTTTTTTCTATGTATATAAATGTTAAATTAAAGTTTATCTACAAACAAAAAAAAGTATAAAAATAATTTGGAAAAAGATTGCACGAAATTTTTCTTAAAGGGACTTCGTTGGGAAATCCGTGCACGTATGGGTAAACCGTCGACACTCAAAGAAGTGCGCGAGTCAACATTAAAAACATAGAGAATACGCGTGTAGTATCTTAGACGATGAGGCCGAAAAAGTAGAAGCAGAAGGAAGAATAAAGAAAGTTAATATAGTAAATCAGGATGTCGAACAGATAACGTATGCATATTGCAAATGAGAAGAACATTGAGCGGTAAATTGTTTAACATTAGCAAAATATTATGGACAAAATAGATCAAATCAGAATAATTTTAATAGAGAAAGTGGTCCCTCGGGTAGTTATTCTGTAAACAGAAATAATTTTAGAGGAAATTTTTCTGGTTGGGATTATGAAAATGGAGAAAGAATGAACTTTTTACCAAATGAAAATAATCGAAACAATGGTCGTGATTTTAATAACTAACATGCAAATCGAAATAATTATAACGTCAATAATAATGGTAATAATAATTTTGCTCGAAATAGACAAGACGTTCAGGCCCCTATTAATCCGCGAATTCCCACTTGTAACGAGACTGTTTTAACTTTCAAAATGATGTCAGAAAAACTGCGTTTGAGAATCAGGAAAACTCTGGGCATCATTGCCATGCGGACGCTAGGCGAGAGACAGAAAACAGATCGCGTCCTATGACACTGAGCAAAGGCAATGTTCCGCCGTCAGCTTTGAGACAGTAAAACTAATCCAAAAAAGTTCAGCGGCACCTATAAAAATTGACATCGGAGAATTTAACAGAACGCTTATTTTGATATTAAATACAGGAGCTTCTGTCAATTTTGTAAAAAAAAGGTAGAAGTATCTTCTTATGTTAATATTGACACTAATCACATAATTATTTTGAAGGGAATAAAGATTCAGGCTATAAAAACTTTGGGTAGAGTCAGAGTTAATTTCAACAATTGCAAAGTTGATTTTCATTTAGTAGCGGACGATTTTCCGATTATTGAAACGGGTATACTAGACACCGAATTTTTAGAGAAAATTTCGCGCAAATAAATTCGAAAGAATTAGTTGGAATTTAATCGCCCAATAATTCCATTTGAGAATATCTCTTATAAAAAGAATGAAACGCACGAAGTACATGAAAAACAAAGTGAAAATGATCTTAAAGAATCTTATGTTGATTGTGGATTTTTACAGACAAATGAGGATTTGATTGAAATAAATAATGATGACTGTGACTTTACTAATAATTAGTTTCGAAAAAAGAGCGCTAGGAGAAATCAAGAAAAACCAGAAAACGAATTTAAAGCATTTAGTGAGATAAATCATGAAAATATTTAGTGGAATTGGAGATAATGTCATATCTCTTTGTGAAGAAAATTGTATTGATGATGTTGAAAATGTACATGTTATATTGTGCGCCCGACAAACATAGTGCGCGACGGCGAAGCCACGCGCGCAACACACACACACACACACACACACACACACACACACACGCTATGTACGCCTCCCCTCCTGAGCACATGATGTGACTTGGGCGCGAGCGGCAGCGGTAGACTCGCGCTCTCTCTCGACCGTCCGACTCCGAAGGTACAGCACCGCAAGTTGCGAGCATGACGGGATCGCGGAACCTTTGTAACCTTATAATTAGCAACTAAGCATCACTCAATAAATCAACTATTATTGATATATATAGTTGTCTCATTCGACCAATCCATTCTAAAATGGTAAAAGAGCATGGTTTGCCACAAGAAACGTAAATGAAAAAAGAATCGAAGTCAAATATCGAGAAAGAAGAAGAGCCCGAACACGAAAGAACGTTCGAGACAACTAGTGAAGAAGACACGACCCCAAAGGTCAACCAAGAAGAAAATTCCGAACACGAAGGAACGTTCGAGAACAACGACGACAATATGGAGAAAAAGGAATAGACGATACCGTTATTTGATGGAGAGAACTATAACATGTGGAAAAAGAGAATCGAAATGTTTTTAAAATTCAAGGAATGTGATGTAGGGATATCAAGACAAAAAGTTGCAACAGACGAAAAGGTTTGGGACAAGCAAGATTGAAAGGCGATGGATTTAATATACAGCTCTATATCAGATAAGCAATTACAGTTCGTGTGTGAAGAAAATTCAGCCTATAAAATAATAAAAAAGTTCGATATAATGTATTTGAAAGAGTCTACGGCATTGCAAATGGTGTGCAGGAATCGACTAGAAAAAATGAGATTAGCAAACTATAGTGATTCAGCGTCATTTTTTGGAGAATTTGAAAAGACAGTTAATGAATTAGAAAGCGTGGGTGCGAAAGTGAATGAAAAGGAAAAATTAAATTACATGCTGAACACGTTGCCAGAGTCATACAGTGATATCGGTGACTTAATAGATACACTAAAAGAAGAAAAGCAAACGGATGATTACATCAGAAATAAAATAAAATTTACTAAAACGAAGAATCAGAACGAGCATAGTGAGAAAAGGACAAATACATTTGCGGCAAAGAATAAAAAAAAAAGGATCATGCTACAAATGTGGAAAGCACGGACATTACGCACGAACTTGCCAAGATGGCGGCCAAGCGGGACAGCAAAGCGACACATGGCGAGGTCTAACACGTGGTCGCGGCCAAGGCAGAGGAGGACGGAGCAGAGGGGGCAGCAACTTCCACCAGCATGGAGCAGAACAGAGTGACAGGGACGCGAGCGCATGGATGCGAAGGTGCACACAGCAGCGAAGCAAACAGGTTACGTAATTGCGATAATGAGTGGTTACGCGACAGCGGGTATATATGAGGCGTTTCATGTCAACTGCCCCAGCGCAGCGCGCGAGCGCCAAATCGTGCTGTTTCCAACTCATGTTTAAGATACTGAAATGTACTTGAAAAAATTTTATGATAAGCATATCCAATGTATTTTTTCCTCAGCTTTCCATTGGTGTAGACAGTTTTCCCAAAATTTTCCATTTTCACCTTCAAAAAGTACAAAACGTGTTATATCTCGAAAACGATATTTTTAATATTTTTTTTACCCTCTAGATCGAAAGCTGAGCATTTTTTACGTAGGAAAGGATATTTTCCAATGAGTGCCCAAGATGTTTTCCGCGAGATATAGAACGCGAAAGAGTAGACGCACCGCCTTTCCTGCGCGCGGTACTACGCGGTACAGCGCGCGGACTGCGCCCGCCTCGTCGCCTATATAATAACCTTTTATAATATTTAATTCTTTACCTATTATTCTGGATTCTTAATAATGCATGGAGTAATATTTTATTAATTATTTTATAAAATAATAAAATTTCCAAATTACCAGCAATATAGTAACTCTTGTACTAACGTTTCTTTTTCAGTGTAGATAATATTTTTTTTTTTTTTTTTTACGTGTTATATCTCGAAAAGTATATTTTTAATATTTTTTTTACCCTTTAGATCGAAAGCTGTGTATGTTTTACGTAGGAAATGATATTTTCCAAAAAGTGTCCAAGGCCGAATCCATCTCAAATCAGACAGCCCGCGTATGCCTATTTCACCTATCATGTTGAAATAAAAATATTTATGTTCTACTCGAAAAAATATTTTACACGTGTTTTTTTATTTTTTTGTTTCATCAAAATTTCATGCGTTCAGCGATACCGAAAAATTCCGAGAAAATTCTTTCATTGAGAAAAAAAATTTTCAATGTGATTTTCAGACTGCTATTGTTTCAGCAGTTTTTCAAGCTTTTAAACGTGTAACACATAATTTCACTCAGTTTTGAGCCCTCTTTAACGGCCTTAATGTCATTTTCAAAAAAAAATAAAAAATCCACGAGCTATGCACTTTTTACTGAAAAATTCATTTTTAGAGAAGTGCCTTTTTCTCGAAAACCCCATGTTTTTTTTTGCACAATTTTTGTTGTCGTGATAGAGGACGGTAATGCCTAGCTAGACGTATTTGTGAGATTCGGTACTTTTTCCCTGGGATAGCGATCACTAATGAGATAACACACAAACAAATTTTTCACGCTTAACGCTTATATATAGTCAATGATATTAGAGTCAATGTAAAGGTATTTATCTTTGTGCGTATGTAATATACATGTACGTGCGCCTACTTATAGGAGTATATGTACTAGTACATTTGTCCGCTAGATGGATATGGTTTGACTTAACATTTACAAAGAAAAGTTCGGTTTCTGCTATATATCACACATCTCGTCTTATTTAAAACCATCATCTTTTGGAAAATTATTACATATTTACACCTTATCAACTCAACTACGATGTCTCAATATTACTCAACAGAGAGAATCAAATGTGAAGACTTTTTAGACAAACACAAACAAATTATTTACAAATCTAGTTCCGTACGTTTAAAACAACTTGAGAATCTTGCTCATCCATTGAAGCACCTCTATCCTCATTTACCTTTGACACCTTCTACATATCTGTGTCAACATTGTTACAATCGTGCTTTAGAATTGGTGAGTAGTACTGACAATGAATTTATAACGGATAATGAAGTTACCGATAACGTAGTTGATAGAGATGAAGATTTTTTACCAAGTACTCCAGAACGCATTGAAGAATTTAATAATGAAATAAGTACATCTTTCTTAGGTTCTGTATCGCCTCTTAAAAGAAAAAATCTTATACATGAAAAATCAATTGAAAATTACGTAACAAAGAAGAAAAAAAAATACTTTCAACATTGTCTAATACCCTTGATGTGAAGTTGAACAATGTTTATGACGTTTCTATAACAGCAAATGAATCAACTGTATGCCATTGTACAGAATGGATACAAAATCTTGGTGGAAAAAATAAAAATTCTGACTTTGCTACCTTCATCCTTTACAAAACATGAAATTTTATCTTTATTTCCAGAAATAACAATGTATATGATCAACAAATCGAGAAATCTTGTTAAAGAAAAAGGAATTTATTCAGAACCAGATGCATATTCAGGCCATCCGATTGATGAAAACATGGAAAAAATTGTTATGGAATATTATTTAAATGATGATTTTAATTGTTCAAGACAAAGTCCTAATAAATGTGACGTTGTTACAATTAAAGTTAACAATAAAAAAGAGAAAAAAGTTAAGCGTTTTCTTACTCGAAGTTTAAAAGAGACGTATAAAGTATTTAAAAATGATTATCCAGAATTGAGAATTGGAAAATCGAAATTTTATAGTTTGCGACCAAAGTATGTCTTACTTAGCCCCATCAAAGAAGTTTGTCTCTGTATCTATTGCGCAAATTATGATTTATTTCTTACGAGCTTAATTAATTTTAGAGGGAGTAACGTCACAGAGTTGGATGAAAGTCGGTCACAAATAATAAATGCAACAATGTGTTCTGAGCCATCTGATTTATGTTATTTACAAGAATGTAAACTATGTCCAGGGATTAAGGGAATTACGTTTCATGTTTTAAAACTGCAAGATGTAGAAGGCACAGAAGAAATTACATATGCTTTGTGGGATAATGGAAACCTGATTAAAAAGACACTATCAATTTCTGCTTTTAAAGATGAACTTTCGGTTTGGACCATGAGGGTTAGTACTCACATGTATGTAAAAAATATACAACACAAAGCTATAAAAACAGAAAGAGAAAGTGCTAAAAAAGACTCACATCATTTAGTTCTTCAAATAGACTTCGCTGAAAACTGGGCTGTGATTCATAATAAAGCTGTTCAAGGAAATCATTGGGTTAATGATCAAATTTCTATTTTCACAGCAGTCTCTTATCAAGGGGATTCGACACAAAGTTTCGCAGTTATAAGTGATGACCGAAAACATGATTCAGCGTATGCTTTGCTAGCAGTACAAAAAATTATAAAATTCTTGAAAGAAAATTGTTGTGATTCAATTAAAAAAATTACCATCGTATCAGACGGCGCTGCGAGTCACTTTAAAAATCGCTTTCAATTAGATGAACTAAAACGAGCACCGTGTGATATAAAATGGTTGTTCTCTGCTACTGGGCACGGCAAAGGAGCTGTAGATGGTGTGGGTGGACTTATAAAGCATTATGCTACTTCGCATAATCTTCGAGAGCCCCTTGAAGAAGCTATTCAAAACGCAAATGATTTTGCAATACATGTTCAAAAATATACTGATGCTATTAAAATAATACATTTACAAGATGCTGAAATAGAACAATTCAGAAATGAAAAAAATATTGATTGGCTTACAACTCCAAAGTATCCTGGAATTCAAAAAACTCATATATGGGTTAAAAAACATGTGACGATAAAATACATTGTTTGACAGCAAAGACCGCTGATCGTCCGCTTACTGAATTAAGAACAATGAAGCAGAAAAACAAAGGTAGTAAAATAGGTATACAAATGAAAAAAAGGTATAAAAATAAAAAATCAAAAAGACGCAAATAACAAATAAATACATAGTTATGTGTACCTGTATATTACATACACACAAAGACAAATACCTTTACATTGACTCTAATATCATTGACTATATATAAGCATTAGGCGTGAAAAATTTGTTTGTGTGTTATCTCATTAGTGATCGCTATCCCAGGGAAAAAGTACCGAATCTCACAAATACGTCTAGCTAGGCATTACCGTCCTCTATCATGACAACAAAAATTGTGCAAAAAAAACATGGGGTTTTCGAGAAAAAGGCACTTCCCTAAAAAATGAATTTTTCAGTAAAAAGTGCATAGCTCGTGGATTTTTTATTTTTTTTGAAAATGACATTAAGGCCGTTAAAGAGGGCTCAAAACTGAGTGAAATTGTGTGTTACACGTTTAAAAGCTCGAAAAACTGCTGAAACAATAGCAGTCTGAAAATCACATTGAAAATTTTTTTTCTCAATGAAAGAATTTTCTCGGAATTTTTCGGCATCGCTGAACGCATGAAATTTTGATGAAACAAAAAAATAAAAAAACACGTGTAAAATATTTTTTCGAGTAGAACATAAATATTTTTATTTCAACATGATAGGTGAAATAGGCATACGCGGGCTGTCTGATTTGAGATGGATTCGGCCCCAAGATGTTTTCTGCTAGAAATAGAACGCGAAAGAGTAGACGTACGGCGCTGAAAAGACGGTTCCTACTCCAGCTCGCTTCACACAAGAAATAAGTGGAAGTGCATACGAGCAGTTCACAAGGAGGCTCGAATGGAGGAATAAGTTCGTCAACGCGACGACCCTCAATGCAAGCGGAGTTCCAGAAGTAAACCACAACACAGAACCCTCGACCCACAGCCTGTTTCAGCAATTGAAGTCGAACAAAGCAGTCGACAACAACTTGCTGAGATGCATGAAGAGACATGTATTCCAGATTATGGATCAAAGAGCAGGCAGTCCTCCCGACGTAAGAAACGAGGCTCTCACGTCACTATGGAGCCCTTTAACTCCAGTGGGAGAACCGGATGAGGTCCAGGTGCAACTAAGGTGCAGCACAACCTGGGGGAGGGGAGATTCCCCGATCTTCTCCCAATCCGAAAAATCCGAGAATGCGAGTCGCTCGGGGAATGCAGACAGCACATGGATTTCGGACAGCTGTGCAACAACCTCACCAGCGCCATCAACTTCAGCTTCCATCGACGAAATGAAGACGGAGTAAATACAGCCTGGGGGAGGGGAGATTCTACAAGCCTTCCCCCGTCCAAGATGTCTGGTATAAGTAGCTTATCGAATATATCGACACCGGACGGCTGTATTAGGTTTTCCCAGACTCCTGAAGACAACGATCAGGCCAGTCTTCCAGGGAGTCACAAGGGAGACCTGGACGATCTAGAGACAACACAGCGGACGATTACCTCGCAATACCGTGACGTCTCTACGCAAATATCGGCGCTTCCAAAGGCTACAGGGCCTAAAAAGAAGAGTCCGGCAGCCGCGAATAAGCGTCCTGCCCAACAACAGCTTCGAAAGAGTCAACAGGCGGCAAAAACGAAAAAGCCGGCCCAGGACCCGAAGCCGATAGGTACGCAGGGTCAAACAAAAAAGAGCGTTAACTCGACGGCTCAATCGCCGATTGCTCCAAAGCTCAACTTATTGAGCCAGAGCGATAACGTCGACCGTGTACCATATTCAAAAGCAGATCCAAATCCGCACTATTGAACAGAGGTTTCGTATCGACGCAATCGACGGGGGTCGAAAAGCAGAGAATCGACCAAGTCGGCGGCATCAAGTCGATATGCACCGAGAAACCATTCGTCAAAGGCTTCGCCGAGGACTGCGGTGAACTCTCGCAACTCTTTCATGCCAAATCCAGTAAGAAAAGTATGCTGAACGTGCAAGTCCCCGACACACCTCCGATGGGTCTGCCCAGAGTGGCAAAAGAGCCCGAAGATAAGAAGAAGACGAGACGACCAGCCAAATCAACCTATGAGGAATGACGGCAGTCGTCAACCGGAGCCTCAGCGCCAGAAGAGCCAACAGTCTCCGGTCCATCAATCGTCGTTCGACTGACCCCGACCGCCGTGGGAATTCAGCGGAAGCACGGTAACGAGCGACCCACCGTGCGCGTGCGCGCGATCCCTTGATGTGGATAGTGTGGTTGCTGCTTTAATGCAAGCGGTTATCATCGCGGTTCCGGGTCTGCCGCTCGACCCATCATCGTCTTCAACGACGTAGAGATATACTGAACGTGAGCCTCGGTATCGAGTTGCTTCTCTCCCGTTACGCAACGTCTGGGAGAGGGACATAACGGAGTTCCAGAATAAAACACGGAGAAAATAAGAATCTCGGTTCTCCGTATTCTATCGAACTCGTTTGGCTCTCGTTCCCGCGAATTCGTGCATCTCGAGCGTTTGTTGACATCGCTCGAACGATGTATTCGCGATCTGCGCGGGGGACTGCGCGACTTTGCCGGTTGCAAAGTAGCGCTCGATTCATTTTTTAATCCGATTCTCTCGTGCCGTCGAACCGCGCGAACGCGAACGTAGATCGTCTAGTCCGGAGAAAACGGTCACCGTGCGATACACCGGTACAGCGCAGCGCCCGTCCACGTACCGTCCACGGAGAGCAGCGCACTTGAACAATCCGACCCACTCCTGGGGTCCGAAACGTCTGTAGGTGAAGGCTGGATGTTAGGACTCCGCCTGAACACTCCGAAGCCGACCGGAGGATAAGGTCTGCCGCAGGACCGGATTTGTGAGCGAGCGACGAGGGGAATGCACTCCTCTCCCGGTAAGCCTCTCTGTACTTACCGCGCAGCGATGCACTTCTGTATTTTCAGCTCGTAGCGGCGAGCGGCCGGTGAAGTTCACCGGCCCAGTGAAAACAAATACATTGCCCGCATCGAGCGGCGGATCACGTCTTCTTGTCAGCGCGCAACGCGACGCGTATTTATGTATAAGGATTGTTGGAGTAGATCTTGTTATTGTCTTTTATGTAACTGAGACTATTCTTCTTTCTTTGACCTAACCTATACCGCCGCCTCCGCTGGAAAACGACTCCGCTGGTCGTTTTCATATCTGAGCATAGCGGCCGCGCGCTTTACTCTTCGAGCGCGCGCTTTTCACTCAGCGATCCAATTAGTTGGAAAGCGAAGTTCGTGTGCGATCTTCGCGTTGTTTTCGGGATTCCAGGAGCAGATCCCCGGGCAAGTCATTTTAGTCTGACACCCGCGGCACCGTGTTCTAGGGCATCGCTGGTCTGTGACTTGTTGGGATTTTCCCCCACTAGCAATCCCGTCACATGATGAAAATTATATTTTTCAAATCGAGTATCAATCATGGTTTCAAACATAGGTGTACAATAGCTTCCAAAACTGTAAATGTGCACGAATTTATGGATAAACTGGGGGAAAAATTAATAAAATTAAAAACTCACGATTTTTTCGCTAAGAAACAATCACTTTTTATAAATAACTTAAAAAGCAATCTTCAAGAAGAAGAATTTCTCATTTGTTGCGATTACGCAGAAAATTATGCCTTTGTTATACAAAATTCTACACAGTCCTTCCACTGGAATAATAACCAGGCAACAGTTTTTACAATTGTAGTGTACTATAAACAAAATAATGAACTCAAACATGTAAGCATTGCTGTAATTTCTGACAATTTAAATCATGAAACCATAGCCGTTTATGAATATCAAAAAATTGTAATATCTTACCTTAAAACTAATTGTGCAGTCAAGAAAGTTTATTATTTGACTGATGGAGCAGGTCAGCATTTTAAGAATAAATCAAATTTTCAAAATCTTCTTTTTCACGAGAAAGATTTTGGAGTTACTGCTGAGTGGCATTTTTATGCCACAGCACATGGCAAAGGTGCGTGCGATGGTATAGGCGCGAAACTAAAACGAGGTGCAAAACGAGCTAGTCTACAAGTTTCTTCTAGTAATCATATTTTAACGCCAAAAGAGCTGTACAACTGGGATAAAGATTACTCCAAACAAACCAAAGTTTTTTATAGCAGTAAAGCATGGTATGAAGATACGGTTTTGAAACTAAAACCAAGACTGGAAAAGGCTAAATCTAGACCAGCACGTTACAATACCATGCTATTATTCCGATAGATGAAAGTACATTGAAGCTCAAAAAAACCTCTCTGAGTTCAGAGTATAAAATCTTCCCGAAAAAAACTGCGAAAACAAAAAAAAAATATTATCTACACTGAAAAAGAAACGTTAGTACAAGAGTTACTATATTGCTGTTAATTTTGAAATTTTATTATTTTATAAAATAATTAATAAAATATTACTCCATGCATTATTAAGAATCCAGAATAATAGGTAAATAATTAAAGATTATAAAAGGTTATTATATAGGCAACGAGGTGGGCGCAGTCCCCGCGCTGTACCGCGTAGTACCGCGCGCAGGAAAGGCGATGCGTCTACTCTTTCGCGTTCTATATCTCGCAGAAAACATCTTCGGCACTCTTTGGAAAATATCCTTTCCTACGTAAAAAATGCTCAGCTTTCGATCTAGAGGGTCAAAAAAAATATTAAAAATATAGTTTTGATATAACACGTTTTGTACTTTTTGAGGGTGAAAATGGAAAATTTCGGGAAAACTGCCTACACCATTGGAAAGCTGAGGAAAAAATACATTGGATATGCTTATCATAAAATTTTTTCAAGTACATTTCAGTATCTTAAACATGAGATGGAAACAGCATGATTTGGCGCTCGTGCGCCGCGCTGAGGCAGTTGACATGAAACGCCTCATATATATACCACATAATAAATAACGATGGGTATTTCGAAAAATCTAATAAACTTGAAGAAAATGTCAATATTTATTTAGGAGATAACAGGTTTATTAAAGCAACTAAAATTGGAACAGTTAGGATTCACTTTGAAACTTTTGGTAATTTAAATTAAGTAGAAATTAAAAATGTTTTTTACTCGAAAGATATGAATATGAATTTAATAAGTCTTGGAAAATTAACTGATAATGATAATACGACAGTCTCGAAAGGAAAAGTTGCAAAAATTACAGATAATAATAATAAACTAATTGCGATAGCATTTAAAAATAATGGTACTTATAAAATGAAAAGTATTTTAAAATACGGAGAAAAGTCTGTAAATAGCGCAGACAGTAATAATAATGAGTTTGAAGAAGAAGTGGCATAGAATGTTAGGACACGTAAATTTTAGTTATCTACACACGTTGAGTAAACGAAGATTATTGAACGGTATTCCAGATGAACTTGAAATAGTACATTTCGATACTAGTGCGAGGATTTGATTTTCCCCTCGTGTGACTGTTTGCACCCGAGCGAAGCGACGGTGAAAAGGTCACACGAGGAGAAAATCAACTTCTCACACAAGTGTCGAACCGTATTTTTTGACACGACGTGCGAGAAGTGAGATTTTTGCACGCATCGTTTAACGCAGCGTGCGAGAAATCGAACTTCTCGCACGGAGTTTCAAAAAAGAATTTATGTATGCGGCCCTTTCAAAATAGCTCAAATTTATTACATAGAATCCAAAGATAAAGTTTTCGAATGTTTAATTCAATTTGTAAATGAAAGCGAAAATTTAACGGGAAAAAAGGTTAAAATGCAAAGATGCGATAATGCAAAAGAATACATAAACAATCGTTTTTATAAATTTGTTAATGAAAAAGGAATTATTTTGAATAATTGTCCAGCTTATGTACATGAATTAAATGATACGGTGAAAAGAATTAAGGGAAGAAGGTACCGATTTTTGGCCAAAAAATCGATTTTTTTTTATCGTTTTAAACTATTTTTTAGCCATTTTTCTACCTGAAAACCTACTCGTAATGTCATAATTTTCATATAATTATTTAATTTGATTAATTTATAAATGTATCGTTAAAATGCTTAATCGTAAAACACAATTTAACGTTTTTTGCATTCTTTGTAATACTTTTCTCTTTTTGACAAATCCAGTTCATGTACAATTACACGTCTCTACGTCGCTAATTTCCCTTTGAACCTACACAATTACTATTCAATGTTGATATTTAAACTTAGTTTGCTCATATAATTTTATAAATAAATCGTCCAGCTGTTATAATAACAATAAGACAGCGAAAGTCGCGAGGGTAAGGCACATGATAGGATGAGCAGAGAGACGAAGAGAGACTAGAGAGATTCTCGCTCCGCCCGCCGAAAGAGAAGGATAAGAGGGAGCGAAAAGGCCTCGCGGCGTCGAGTCGCGCTAGCCGAGAGCCACACATCACGGCATCGCGGATTCTGGGGCGATAAGCCCTGGCAGGCGACAACCAACATGCAGATCAGCCAACAGCCGACCGCAGCAGAGATAAGCGCAGCTGCTAACCGTATCTGTAAGTGCGTGCGAATTTCTCTACATAAAATGATTTGTAACTGCGAAAGTGACCGCGCTCCTCGCCCATTCGGATACTCTCTCTCTCTCTCTCTCTCTCTCTCTCTCTCTCTCTCTCTCTCTCTCTCTCTCTCTCTCTCTCTCTCTCTCTCTCTCTCTCTCTCTCTCTCTCTCTCTCTCTCTCTCTCTCTCTCTCTCTCTCTCTCTCTCTCTCTCTCTCTCTCCCCCTCCCCACAGCAATACACACCACAGCATGTTTAATCCGGCTCGATGGACCAAATGGTTAAGAATGCCATAATTTATAATGAGGACATGCCGTGGGTGTTTACAAAATAAATTGAGAGCCAAACACTTTAGTAAATTAAACTATAAAATATATTGAAAATGTCGATTACATTAAATAACTATTACAAATGTCGACAAAAGGTATTATAAAGATTGAAAAAAATGTGTGTGTAACTGTTACAATAAATTGGTTGAGTGTATGCCTGTTACATAATTGTTTGAGTGTATGAGTGTTACAAAATTCTGTGTAAGTGTATATGAGTTGTACAATTTGAGTGTATGAGTTTTTCGGTGTGAGTGTGGATGAGTTTTTCTGCGACACGTTACGAATCACTGATGAGAGTAACCATGCAATAAACAACACAATCGAATATTATTGATTTGACTGTGTTTGAGTTTCCAATGAGATGATACAATTAGATATTTTTGATATAATCATGACTGAGTATTCCTAATTATACCGCGTGGTTATGCCTTCCGTATAGCAGCGCACCTCTGTATAAAATAGCCGCATGTAATTGAGAAATTACCTTCTCGTACGTAGCGATTATATTAATCGTCTCCGCTGATAAGTTGGCCCAGTGATAATTAGTCCGCAACGACGATGAGCAGTTGAGAAGCGCCGTAAGATGAGCGTGATGATCGAAATGAGAAAGCCGTTGAGATGAGTGCGAGGATGCGAAGCAGCCGATGAAAGAAGGCAGATAAATCCATAGTTGAGAAAGCAGCAGTTGAGTGTTGCGTAGTGGTTGTTGAGAGGTGCCGCGGCCGCCTCGTGGCCAACTACATGCAGCGAGCCGGTGAGAAATACCATGTAATGAGACGCCGGGCGACTGCTATACGAGGAGATGCCGCATGGGCGTCACCGCCGTGTGAGAAGTTCCGTGTGAGAGACACTGCTGCATGAGAGATTCCGTGTGAAAGTTGCCGAACGTGCACACTGACGTTCTCCACGAGGCCGACCGTTTCAGAGAGAGAATTTGATTAGAGTGAGTGAAAATGCCGTGTGAGTCGGCCATGCGGCCTCGTGGCGAGCACGCCGTCCAGACGAAAAGAGAGAGTTGAGTAGACTAGAGTGAGCGAGAATGCCGTATGAGTCGGCCATGCGGCCTCGTGGCGAGCACGCCGTCCAGACTAACTAGACTGAATGAGTAAGCACTTCCGTCTTCTTCCTCGCCTCGTTGTTACCGAGAAGTGAATCAAATCAGCGTCTCTCTCATTTACATGTGTAAACGTGAGAGGACAGTATGATTTTTGCCATACTCGGCTAATCAGTGTAGCGATTCAGTTGTTCCGCAGAGAGCAGCTGATGAGTGCTGCCGTCGCGCAGCCGCCTGCTGAGTTATCCCTCAGTCGCGCAACCGCGGGAAATTCAAAACATTGATAATTCCTAAACTCTCTCTCTCTCTCTCTCTCTCTCTCTCTCTCTCTCTCTCTCTCTCTCTCTCTCTCTCTAAGACAAAGGTCTAGCTTCGCCATCTCTGTAACTCTTAAATGCTTAGATTCAATAGTGAACTACATATTTAATTTTAGAAAGACTTGTTTATTTAGACTCCTTTGTCCTGCATGCATAAATATAAAAACTGTGAATAGGCCCTTCATATTACAGTGGGATTCACGCCCCAACATGACATATTTAATACAACACGATTAATAGAGCAGCAGTTCTCCTGCTCCTGTTAACGTTGTTGCCTCGGTCGCTAGATTTATTTCTCAGCGTACCAAAGGGGCCACAAGGCATTTTAATAGTTATAGATAAATACGCGAGTTAACCGCGTTAATATTTGTAGTATATAAGATACTTAGGGAAAATTTTAGAAACCTTGTAGTTAGAATATGTTCTTTCTTTTACAGTAGCATTAATTAACTTTATCAAAGCAGAGAAAAATTAATAAAACTCCTGAGATCAATCTCACATCGGACCCCGGATTATTATTCGAGAAGCGGCAAAATATTAATTTTATACGCAAGTCTTAGAATTAAAATTTAAAAACATTAAAGGTAACACTTACACATTTAGAAAAGATTATTTTAAATATATCCGAAAATTTCTTGAAAGGAAATTCAAATATAAGTTACTCAAGTAAGCTAAGTAGACGTAAGGCTCCATAGGCCGTTATTCGACTATTCAGTGATTCCACTGTAAAGCGATGAAGCCAAAAATCTTTAATAATGACGTTTAACACCTTCACTACCACACGAGGCATTATGTATGAGTCGTACTATTTTTTCAAACTTTGATATTTTAACACTTATTCAATTTTATAAAAATGATAATCGTAAATTATTTTTCACTTAATCTATAAATTTTGTATAAAACGAAAAGACACTAACTTCTGCTTTTCCAAGTTTTTAAAATGTTTATAAGGTTATTCTATCGAATAAAAAAAAAAAAAAAAACGTAAAAAAAAGATTTTTTTCTGATATTCCTGAATGTCTTAATCACTATTTGTTGGAGTATATAACAATCACAATCATACTTTTCGTGATTAGGTAACTTCTTTTCGAAAGGTAAACGAACACTGTGAGAGCATAGTAGAGCATGGGGATTTTACACTCACAAGAGGAGAACCAGGAATGTGGGTCCTGGATTTGGCTAAAATTGTAGGAAGTACTTCGTTATGACAAATAATGAAACACGTGTCTCGGGGTTTTTGTGAATGGGCCTTTTTCCGAGTCCCAAGCTATTTTATGTCTAAAATGAACATTTTTGTAAAAATGGTGTATCTTTCTGTGGTTATAGCTTTTTGAATATTTTTGTTTTGTAAATGGATTAAAAAGTTTATGAAAGAAGGCAAAAAAAGTTTTAATTTAATCTGTGTTTCATAAAAAAATGTCTGTTTTTTAGAAAGTTATAGGCTATTAAAGATAAAGTTAGAAGATAGCTTAAAATACCACCCGTTAAATGCTTGAGAAATTTTTCGTGATTTTCTTACTGTATTTTTGATAGCCTATAACGTTTTAAAAAACAGACATTTATCAATGAAACACAGCTTAAATTAAAGCTTTTTTTGCCTTCTTTTATAAAATTTTTAATCCATTTACAAAACCGAAATTTTTAAAAAACAGACATTTATCAATGAAACACACCTTAAATTAAAGCTTTTTTTGCCTTCTTTTATAAAATTTTTATTCCATTTACAAAACCGAAATATTCAAAAAGCTATAACCACAGAAAGATACACTATTTTTATAAAAAATATTCATTTTAGACATAAAATAGCTTGAGTCTCGGAACAAAAGGCCTATTCACAAAAACCCTGAGACACGTGTCTCATTATTTGTCAGAAAGAAGTGCCTCTTACAGTTTCAGCCGAATCCAGGACCCGCATTCCTGGTACTCCCCTTGTCAGCCTTGTTCGTAAAGGAAAACAGATACGAAAGGGTAAGGGACGAAAGTGAGAGAAAAGAACGAAAGATAGGAAAACTTACGATTTTCTAAAAGAGAAGTGAGTAGAGAGGGAAAAACAGACGAGAAAAAGGAACAGATTTAAAAATTGGTCGCGCATAGACGGAGAGAGCACGGACGGTCAGGGTAGAAAAAGCCGACGAAAAGATACAAAATAACGAGTGGAGTGGAGAGGGAAAATAAAACAGAGAAAAGAGAGACGATTATCATAAAAAGATTCTCTAAAAAGCAAAAATTTCCTTTTTTTCAGTCAATAAAGGAGAGTTAATAAGCATACGTATATTTCATTACTTCTTTTTGCTAAATAACTTAATTACAAGAAAAAACTTGATTCCAAGTTTTTTCTTAAGCAGGTGGGGTATGGAACGAAAAATTCTGAAAATTTTTTCTAGTTGTCAAAAATGGTATCATGCACGCCTGTATAAAAATTTCCTTTTTGTAAAAATATAAAATTTTACATAAATAATGTAACTGTATTTATTGCAATTTTAACTGTAATCATTGACTTTTTGAAAATGAATAATTTTTTTTTATGTATCAAACCAGCATGTAATGTAAGTTAACATAAGTAAAAACAAATGTAATATGTGCATTTTTATGAGAGTATGATCGAATGGCAGAAAAATTTTGTAATATTATTATTTGAATAATGTAAAAGAATCAAAAAGGAAAAAAGAGGATCTGAGAAAAACAAAAATAATAATGATGAAAAGAAACTGGGTATATAGATAGTATGCAACAATGGAATGAGTGACAATGAATGAGACAGTATGAAAGTATGTCTTCTTTTAATAATTATTATGTTTTTTTCTTTTGCACCACATATGTAACTATGTAAATTTTGTAACAATTAAAGGGCTATCGTTTGTTTTAAATTGACAAAAAAAAGCCACAGATTTAAACCAAATAACATAGTGAACATTTCAAAATTATGTATTTATCCATACTTATTGTAAAGAATGCATCATTATTAACTCTCTTGAGAACATTTTAAACAACTTATAAAATATTATTTTTGCTTACAATAAATAAATACATAATGATGGAATCTACGAACGACTGAGAAGACATTGAGAGAGAACCAGAGGAGTATCAGGGATGAAATTACATCATCGGTTTCGTCTCTTTACACAGAACAAGATTATAATATGTATAAAAATAAATATTAAAAGCGTATATCAATGTCGAGAAAATTTATGAAAATCAAACGCGGACTCCGAAAAACGAGAGACTCCCTCGACTCCTCCAACCGACCTGCTAGAGGGAGAGATAGATAGATAAATAGATATTTATTTATTGTGTTATGAGCACAAAGTATATAAAATGCAAAATAACATACAATAAAATCGCCAAAAATTAAAATGTAAAACAAATACTTATAAAAGATGATATCATAGTCAAAATAATACTAAGGTTATTGGTAGTGATATCGCAGCTGCAGAGTGAGATCACAGTCAAAGTTACACGAAAATACTGAAAACAGTAAGTCAGTATAGTCACAGTGGCAAATACAATAATAAAAACACAATATTAACAATAAAAGCATTTTAAAATACCTATCAATAGAAAATACTAAAACTATAATTACTAAAACTGATGCATGCATCTAATACATTCGTTAGTCCAGTCATACTTATAAATTACAGTCATACAACTAATCTAAGAATACAGGACAGAACGAATAAATAGTGCAAATGGGACAGCACAAGAGTACATGTAGGTATCCCGTTCGAGGTGACCTATTCTAGATCACATAAGTGCCTCTTTACTGCACGCTTGAACCAACTGGGAGAGGGTAGATTTCGAATCTCAGTGAGCAGAGAGTTCCATAAAAGCGCTCCTCGTACCTGTATTCAATTCCGTACGATTTGCGCATCAGAGGAGGCTTAAGTTCTTTATCACTCCTCTTACATTACCCCTGGGCACGTATCTAGTAAGGAGACCTACTAGACAGTCCGGAACATTCATAGGCACGATTTTGTACATCCAGTACAGTCATAAAGTAGTGTCTCCTCGAATCAGTGCGTAGCCAGCGCAATGTGAGGAGTGATGTGATCATTCTCCTAAGTCTCACTACATACCTCATACCTTAAAATATGCAGAACCTGCAGTCGGATTCTCAGTGCCTGAGAAGCATTTAACAGTATGACAGAACAATAGTCCAGGTGTGGGAAAAGCAGGGCTTCAACGAGTCATTTTCGAAGAGTCTCAGTAGTATATCTTCTGAAGAATCTCAGATGGTACATGATTCTATTGCACCTTTTAGTTATTTTATCTACCTGATTTTTCAACGTTAGTCCACAGTCTAGCACTACACCGAGACTCTCAACAGAGCCGGAAGAGGGAACCTTCGTGCCACAGTCCATGTTAATGCAGAGCAAGGAATCACTTTTAACGCTATTAACGTATCGATTGCTACCGAAAACAATCACTTTCGTCTTACTTACATTGAGTTTGAGCGAGGCACCACTTGCCCATTCCGAAACTGCCCTTGCAGCCGGCTGGATCAATGCTATACTCAGTCTATCACGTAGAATTTGACAATAAACTTGCAGGTAATCTGCATATAATAGATATTGAACACCCAAAGGGCCGAGAACCCCCGTCAGGTCATTGATATAGAGGCAAAACAACAAAGTTCCTAGTACTGACCCCTGTGGAACTCCTAAGTTGGCACTGAGCTATGAAGATTCCCCAGAAAATTTAGAGGATACGCGTTGCATCCTGCCTTTAAAATAGGAGTTAATCCACAAGAAGGCAGCCCTAGAGAACACCATCAATCTTAACTTCTTGAGAAGTCAGGAAGGTAGCAGAGTTGCCAGATTGTTCAATAAATGCTCAAATTCAGAATGCTCAAACTCAATGTAAGTAAGCGACTTTTTGTCTCACTTACTCTCAGAAAATGTGACGTCACCTGTATGTAAGTGAAAAGGATAAAAGATCGCCATCTGGCAACTCTGCTACCTTCCTGACTTCTCAAGAAGTTAAGATTGATGGTGCAAATATAACTTATTTTGAATAAAATAAGCCAAGGCAGAGATCCTTAAACTTATATTATCCCCAGTTATAGCATTTTCAAGAAAAACAGTTTGTCGTAACCTTTCACTGAAATCGCATGATGGATTTTCATCGGACAAAGTGCAAATTGTTCCTAATTTATGTAGTTATGGACCTAAGAGTTGAAAATTTAAGGTTTTCATGCGTAAGTACCTTTTCCATGCTAAAAACCCTAAAAAATCAAAAAAATGGAAAAAATTATTGCAAAAAAATCAGTTTTTGCCAAACCTTAAAATTGCAACTCTTAGGCCCATAACTACATAAATTAGGAACAATTTGTACTTTGTTCCGTGAAAATCCATTGTGCGGTCTCAGAGAAAGTTTACGACAAACTGTTTTTCTTGAAAATACTATATCTGAGGATAAAATGAGTTTAAGGTCCTCTGCCTTGGTTCCTAGTTTTATTCAAAATAAGTTATATTTACAATATATTTTCATTATTTTACTATAATAATATTTTTTATCATTTTTTTAGGTAATTTTGGTCAGAAAGGCCTATGCGTGTAAGACCGCCTTAAATCAAACTGCAGAAGGATTGTCATCAGTTTTTTGTCCACGCCTATTCTTATGTCGTCCGTTAGTTCAAGTAAAGCCGTTTACGTGGAGTTGAATCGTCGAAAGCCAGTTGATTTTGGGTCGAGTATTTTTGAAGTCTTAAGGTGTTCCAACAGCTGTGAATGTGCACCCTTCTCTAGCACCTTCGAAAGAAAGCAGAGCAAGGCGATAGGTCGAAAATATGAAGGAGATGACGGTGCCCTGCTTTTCTTCAGAGGAACTACGTTTATTTTCTTCCAGAGAGCTGCGAAGACGTTGGCAGTCAAAGAGACGTTGAAGAGTTTGACCAAGAAGTTGCCGATAACTGGCAGTGCTTTAACAATGACACTTTGCAGAATGCCATCGGTTCCAAGTGCCTGGATGAGAAGTGAGATATCGCAATAGCTACATCATTAAAATTTATAGGTTTAAAGGAAACACCCCCGGAATTACCCATGGAAATAATTCTGCTACGTATCTCGCTGACATCTCGCGGAGAGACCGACACTCCGGCAAAGTTAAGCTCATCCGGAGTAAACCCGTTCAGATCCTCAGTGTGCTTGGGTAAGAGCCCCAGACCATGCAACTCTTTCCAAACATTACCATCTGATAGGGCATCTAAAAGTCTAGCTTGAAGGTAGGTCGTTTTGGCAAGGACAATTTATTCGTCAAGTTGTTTCCGTAGTGTGATAAATTCATCGTATAAAACTTGTTGTCCAGTCCGCTTGCAGCGTCTGTAAAGCGTGTCACGTCTATGGAGAAGCTGGGCTAGCTCTGCATCAATCCACGGGAGTCTGCCCTAATTAGGAGCAACAGTTTTCTACGGGGCCAGAGAATCCATAGCGGCCGTCAGATTAGTGCATGTCCAGTCACAGCAGCCCAACTGAGCTACGAGATCTTCAGGGGCGATATTTTTGTTGTGTCTGTAGGTAAAGTTGGTCTTTTTTGGCACAACTGAGTTGAGTTTGATGGTAACATCTATACAGTTGTGACTGCGGTAAAAATTAGCTGGAATATTTCGGCCGTTGATAATTGTGTCATGTCGTCGACGAAGATGACATCAATCCAGGTCCTGCAGCGACAGTTCAGACGTCAAATTGCGAACAAACTTCGCATCATGTCTGCCATGTTGGAGGTCGGCATTGAAATGTCTTCAATTAGTGATGATTTTGTACTTATTAATG
This sequence comes from Torymus aiolomorphi, assembly GCA_036365515.1. NCBI lineage: Eukaryota > Metazoa > Arthropoda > Insecta > Hymenoptera > Torymidae > Torymus > Torymus aiolomorphi. Next base: position 151,022,694 of record CM070875.1, on the reverse strand, counting down.
CACGTTTTATTATTAAAAATTTCTTTTAGATGATCCTTATTTAGCAAGGTAAGTACGACATAAATTTGTAGTTACACATAATACAGTCACTAAAAATAAGAAATTTATATCTTTATACAAATACTATTTTACCTATATTAAATTAATCCATGCCCAATTTATTGGAACCATCGTAAGTAGTTACCGAAGCTTCACTGTTAACAGTTATATAATATATTTATATTATAATATAATAATACGGTGATCCATCAGGAAAAAGTTATAGTTTTTATCCTCATACATACAGTACCTATATTTTTAAGAGATCGGTCAGTAGCACCACATTACCTTCAACTGAATTTATTAATTATAGAATGTATTGCCTAAATAATTACGTACACTTTTTTTACTTCGACTCGTTTAATTTTCGTTAAAAAACGAACAAAATAAGACAAGAAAAAAGTTTTATTATCATCAAGAATCATAAACTCCCTATTATTTTGTAAACTGTACTTTCTACAGATAACGAACTTTGGTGAAACATATGAAAAACTTATTTGAAAATTCACTTTTTAAAAATAGGTACGCCTTTTTAAAAAGGTGGATTCCCAGATAACGACTTTTGGTTCGGAAACGAGGGTATGTAAAAACAAAGTTTTTTAACTTCAAATATCTCTGCAACTAATCATCGAATTTCGGTACTATTTTCCATCAATATTGCTAATACCATATACCAAATTCTCTGTAAATTTCAAGCCCACACATAAAATCGTTCTTGAGAGATAACCAGTTACAAAGAAATATGAAAAAAAAATCCCCTCAAATAACTCAAAAATTTATAAATCGATCCTTTCCACGAAATTTTAAAGCAATTAGATATTTTTTACTCTATTTATCGTGTGACAACAAAACACGATTTTTTATATGTTTTAATTTTTCTATCAAGATATAATGCATGTAATGAGTTGAAAATTTAATGGTACATAGTTTTAATAACTATACATTTTAAATAACAGAGCTATAAAATTTTTTTTTTATACACATTCAGGTCTATAACAAAAGAACAAAGATACCTAAACTAAATTTTCAAAAAAGAAAAAATCGATAAAATGTTTGAAATGCTCGCAAGTAGGTAGTAAATATCTTGAAAAACTGATCACCACGAGCCAAGTATTTATAAATTAACTTTATTAGTATCTTGAACAACATATCAACTTGACTTGTAATGAATTCATATATGCCATAACGTTTTTACTTAACTCTACCATTTTCACCTTTAATAGCAATGTTTACAAGCAACTAGTCAGATCTCCTATGTGTGGTCATTCTAGCCCGTGGCTTGCCGTAATAGCCTTAGAGGAATTAGAAAATTATTGTCTAAATATACTTAATGAATCAGTTCTTTTATATAGAAGATGTGTTGACGATTATTTTGCTTCCTCCTAGAGAAAGCTTTGTGATATTATTTTTGCTTCCTCCTAGAGAACGCTTTGTAATAGTAAAATTTTAAGTTTCGTTAAATCGCTCTAGAAACACGAATAGAGGTGATAGAAGTTCGAATCACATGATTTTAGAAAATGTCTATATGGATGTGTATATGTGTGTGTGTGCGTGTGTGTGCGTGCGTGCGTGCGTGCGTGCGTACGTGTGTACGTGTGTGGGTGGGTAAGGTCTATGTATCTGAATGGGATGGGTAGCATTCGAAAGTGAATTATAATACTTAAATTAAAAAAAAAATTGTTCTAGCTATCACGGTTCTTTTGTTATGGTAAAAGAATTCGTTTATGAATTTCAGAGATATTTGAGGTTAAAACTGTTTTAGTCTTCTTTTCAAATCATAATTCTTCGGGATCGGCTTTATGTATAAACATGAAATTTATAGACATTTTGGTTGGTGGTATAGGCAATATTGGCTAAGTGACTGTATTAGTGTGCTCCTAAAGCAGACGATAGTTCGTATTAGTGACACTTTTAATTAACGATTACACAGCCCCACAAAAAAAAGAAAAGTTTCTGTACTTTAGATTGGACTATCATATCTCGGTGTATTTTGGCCCGTTAAGTATGATTCCAAGGTCAGAATTCGTCCACCACGTCTGAAATTGGAGATATCATTGGGTATAAGATTTTTTAGATATCTTAAAAAACAAAGTAAAAACAATTTTTTTGTTAATTTTTTCTACAAAACAATGTAGCATTGTTTGCGCCCTTCAAGACCAACTGTACACCATCCCTCTACATTTTTTTTCTCCGAGATCTAAATACCTGAATTTTGTAAACTCGCACATCAAGGAGCGCGGGAGCGCTCCAAAGGCAAGTATAGAAGAAGCCTAAATAAAGGATAGAAGAAGCCTAAAGGAGCGACCCGTGCTACATATACATTGAAATGGGTGTACGAAAAATTCAATGCTCATTTACGTATATTGCGTTAGCTTTTAGTATATGGGAGCGTCCAGCAGAAACGGGCCACCGAGCACTCGCGGTACCTTTTTTCGCGTAAAAGGCGCTCTGTTTAACTCGCTCATAATCGTATGCTGCGTCTTTGAAAAAAAAACCAAGGACCTATATCGATAGACTTTTTCCTGCTCTTTCCAATGGTGCCATTGTTTTTATTGCGAAACGCTTTCTTCCGGACGAAAACTCGAGTTGAATATTGAAAGCCATTTTTCTCAAAGTATATCATGTTTTTTTTCAAAATAAACTACACCATTGGAAAGTACAACTCTTAAGCTTCAAAACCCTATCTTGGAGAAGTTGGAGAAATAAAGGGTTTAAAAGTAACAACATGAAAAAGACAACGCCGAGGGTCCGCGCGAGCCCCTCGCGCCCGTGCGTACGGCACGTTCAAGTGCACACTCTATTCAATTCGCTAATAATCGTGTACCAAGTCTCTGAAAAAAGAACTAAGGACATATATCGATAGATTTTTTCCTGCTCTTTCCAATGGTGCTATTATTTTTCTTCCGAAATTAGTTCGGGATTAGTACCCGAAGTGCCCGCTAGATGGCAAGCACCAAGCGCGCTACCTTCAATGAAAAACATCACCCCGCGGGGTGATGAACAAAGTTCATTGTAATATTATACTAACTGTTACAACTAGATCCACAAAATTATGTCCACGCATTGGCATTGTAAGTTACAAAACATTTTATATTTACAAAAAAGAAAGGGCGAAATAGCACATCGCGTGTATTAATCCGCCTTTGAGCATAGCGTAAAAAGTTCGGGCAGCCGCTGTCTTTTTTATCTTACTATTTTTGAACTTTTCATGTTTCAACTTAAAAATATAATATTTTATAGTTTAAGACTTGTACTTTTGAAGAATATAATTCATTTTGAAGAAAAGACTGATATTTTATTGAAAAAATAGAGTTTAAACATTCAAATGGAATTTTCAACTAGAAGGAAGCATTTCGGAATAAAAATAATAGCATCATTGGAAAGAGCAGGAAAAAATCTATCGATATATGTTCTTAGTTCTTTTTTCAGAGACTTGGTACACGATTATTAGCAAATTGAATAGAGCGTGCACTTGAACGTGCCGTACGCACGGGCGCGAGGGGCTCGCGCAGACCCTCGGCGCTGTCTTCTTCATGTTGTTACTTTTAAACCCTTTATTTCTCCAACTTCTCCAAGATAGGGTTTTGAAGCTTAAGAGTTGTACTTTCCAATGGTGTAGCTTATTTTGAAAAGAAAACATGATATACTTTGAGAAAAATGGCTTTCAATATTCAACTCGAGTTTTCGTCCGGAAGAACGCGTTTCGCAATAAAAACAATGGCGCAATTGGAAAGAGCAGAAAAAAATCTATCGATATAGGTCCTTGGTTTTTTTTTCAAAGACGCAGCATACGATTATCAGCGAGTTAAACAGAGCGCCTTTTACGCGAAAAAAGGCACCGCGCGCGCTCGGTGGCCCGTTTCTGCTGGACGCTCCCATATAACATATCCCTCTTAATCGAAAGCAATTTCATTGCTCTACTCAAATCAAAAGATTTTATTTAAGAAGATTATCTCGTTCGAAAGATATAGAGGGCTGAATTTTTTTTTATGTGCTGTTTCCTTTCCGAACTTTTCGTCTTGTTATTCAGATATCCGGTTTGCAGCTCTTACGACACTTCCGGTTGTGGTATATCTTACGCTTATATATCTATATATAGTTATAATATATATTTATAGCATATCGTATAGTAAATAAATCTCACTCGACTCGAAAAGAAAGAGAGAGAGAGTATATAACAACAACAAAATTTTGTGACTACAATAACCTCGAAATATCGTATGGTATTTTTATTCTCTTATATAGACTGAGAGAGAGAGAGAGAGAGAGAGAGAGAGAGAGAGAGAGAGAGAGAGAGAGAGAGAGAGAGAGAGAGAGAGAGAGAGAGAGAGAGAGAGAGAGAGAGAGAGAGAGAGAGAGAGAGAGAGAGAGAGAGAGAGAGAGAGAGAGAGAGAGAGAGAGAGAGAGAGAGAGAGAGAGAGAGAGAGAGAGAGAGAGAGAGAGAGAGAGAGAGAGAGAGAGAGAGAGAGAGAGAGAGAGAGAGAGAGAGAATATGATAAAACGAACAACTGTAATTCTAAAATAACCTCGAAATATGGTATACTTATATATATTTTTATAATTCAAATCAGCTGATGGCATGGCATCATATACTTTTGTATATAGATAAGTATTATTTTTATACTAGAAGATATAGCATGTAAAATAGTAAAATATAATACAATAAAAAATCGATACTTTGTGTAACCTTTTTCATTTTCAGATTATACAATTCTCACAGTCTTTGGTGAATTTTACATATCATGTTATATTATAACTAATGATATTGAAAATAATGAAATAAAAGAAACTGAGTCAAAATTGAGTTTAGCAGGGAATATTACTATATATGGAGACTTAAACTGATGATAGTCATTCCCATAAATTTTTTATCTGCACCATCCAAATTTTTCAAATTTGTATAAACTTTATTGTTGGTGGTATAGCATGCTTCTGGATGTTAGATACAATTTTGGAATATACTACTACTGGACAAATTCCATCATTCATAGAGGAAGAAAATAGGATTAAAAACAAAAAAAATATTATGGCATTAGGTGGAACAGCCCTTCCCAAACGAATGGAAGATAGTCACCTCAATCGTCATAGCAAAGTGTTAGAACCACCAGGTTCAGACAAGATTTATCGAATACTCCCTTTGTGTCCAATTTCAACTTTGGCCACACCACAACCAGTTAACGAAACTACACCAGTGTATATATATTATTTAAATAATCAAAGATCTCAGGAAATCGACTGATTAAAATAATTTTTATCTATGAGCATCAACGGGGCAAATCAATTTTTTTTAGATAAGTATATTAAATGGCTAAATTTTAAAGGAAAATTTTTTGGAATCATTAAAATCTCATAAGTGGATTGGAAAAAGAATATATATATATATACATACAGATACATATATACAGATTATTTCATTTTGGATTTTGGAGTTGATTGGAAAAATATAACCTATATAAGCAGCTGTGAATATCAATGGGCAATAGCAATATAGTATAATCAGATAAGTAGCAAACTTTTATTATAAAGTTATAAATCAATAAAGTTTATAATAAATATTGTTACTTTGTGAAATCTTGTTTTTATTTTTACAGAGTATATCAAAAAATGTAAGGATTATTACCAAGTAAATAGATCACTGTTAAAAAATAGTTTTTAACAAAGAAGAGTTCATTGATTATTATTAATTATTGAAGTTCATCGAAAATATTACGACACAATACTTTTCAAGATGTATCTATTTATATCCTCAACATGAAAATTTTTCATATGAGATATAATTTTAGAAGAATATTAAAAATTTATCATCATATTTGACAGGACGAATAGAGTACCTGGATGTCAATGAAGAAAATGACAGTTTCATTGCTTTCAATGCATCACACATAAAACAAACAACAACTAAGATGTTTATTTAGACAGTATTGGACTCAAAGTACGAAAGAAGTATTATGTTTTGAAGTAAGTTTTTCAAAATAAGAAAAGAAAATTGTGATTTTCATAGATCGTCTATCTAATTGAAAATTATATTGATAATAAAAATGTGATTATTAAAAAATGACATCTAATCAGTGTTTTGTGTAATGAATAAAATAAAATACCGGTATGATATAATGCATGAAGTGCACATATAATTCAAATGTTATAAATAACAAATAACATAGTGATTAAAAAATGACATCTAATCAGTGTTTTGTGTAACATAAAAAAATAAAATACCGGTAAAATGTGTTGCATGATAATTTTAAAACTTCTACTTAAAATCAGTTTGAAATGTTTTGAAAATAGCACAAGTGTGTATTAATAAGTGTTACGTGAGAGGTTAAGATACTCGCACGTAAGGGCAGAACCATAAATTATTTTGGGATGTCGCCCAGGACATCTATCATTCCTTTTACCTAAGAGATCCTAATCGCCTTACTACGGGTATCTAATGACGGTATAATTCGATCGTAGAGAAAGGGCTGATAGTTCCTTCTTCTTCATGCGCTTCCCTTTGTCTTCATAATCCTGGCTTTTATTCTTGTTGATCTGATGCGCGTATTAGTCCTAAGTCTCGACGGATCGTACACCTCAATCTTCGGAAGTTTAGACGATCATGCTATAATGATCCTCTCAACTTCTTAATGCATGAGGGAAATCCGGGCTAGGGTTTAGTAAGATGGTTTTATGGTAGTTAGGTTAGATTAATGATTAATTATTAGGGAAAAAAGGGTTAAATTCATTAACAACTATTTGTAAAAAAAACAATTAAGGTTATTATTAATCATATTATTGTTATTAATATTGTATATTTTCGTTATTATTAATTACTATATTATTAGATTATTACTAATTATTAAGTTTCTATTGTTATTAATTATCGGTAATCCGCATTAACAATTTATCGTAAATTATTAGTTTAACGAGTAAAATACCAATAACGAAGTCGCACGGCACTAGAAACCCTGATCCGTTACCCCGTAGTTATGGCCGGTCTCACAGTAGTTTTATAGAATTTACGGAATAAATGCTCCGATATTAGCTACGAATAACAAGTACGCGATTAACAACAATTGAAAATTATGAACAAATGCCCGAAAAAAACAATCTTTAAAATTCTTGCACGCGAACGAATAATTTCCAAATGAATGAATTGTTATAAATAAAGATTCTCACCTTTTGTTGTAACTCGATGGATTCCTTGAAGAATGGAATAATGTGTGGAATTATGGGTTTTCGGAAATTGAAATGAAATATTCACCAATATCCGCGAAAATTCGCTCCCACTTCGCTTCCTCGTTCGCTGTCTCTCTCGCTCCCGCAGCGGCTATCGGCGCAGGTAAGGCAGGGAGCGCGAAAGGTGGCCGGGAGGTGCTGCCACTGATCGAGCGCGGCGCCTGTTCTCCACGCGCTCGTATGAGTTTCCTCGCGGTCGTCGCGCCGGATCAAGGCCGTTGCCCCGCTAGCGAGCGATTTCTGGACATCGCGCGATTCTTATTTCCTAATTTCTTTTTGCGCAATGGCAAGCTACTCGGCTAACAATAAGTTGAATAATTTAAAATCAATAAATTAAGCATAAAAATATTGGCACGTAACAATAAGTAATTACGTGTTATGAGGTTCATAAACTTCATAATACACTTTTGCATAGAAGAAAATATTGCTGAGTGATACGCGAGGTTATAAATATACAATATAATTTTCAGTGTTTTGTGTAATAATAAATAAAATATAGTACAGGTATGACGTGTTACATGAAGTGTTTATAATCAATTTTAAAACTTCTATTAAGAATCAGTTTCAAATGTCTTGAGAATAGAACAAGTGTGTATTGAATAATTATGTGTTATGAGGTTCATAATCTTCATAATAAGCTTTTACATAGAAGAAAATATTGCTGAGTGACATGCGATGTTATAAATATACAATATAATTTTCAGTGTTATGTGTAATAAATAAAATAAAGTACTGGTATGATGTGTTACATGAAGTGTTTATAATCAAATTTTAAAACTTCTATTAAAAATCAGTTTCAAATGTTTTGGAAACAGAACAAGCGTGTATTAATAAATAATTACGCGTTATGAGGTTCATACACTTCATAATAAGTTTTGGCATAGAAGAAAATATTGTTGAGTGACACATGAGGATGTAAATATACAATATAATTTATGATGCCGATTTGAAATATTGGTCTGAACCTTGGTTTAAAAAGCATCTGCCATCTTTAAAAAACATAGTCGATGTCAGTGCAGTGTTGTACATATTTATTCAAGTGTCAATGAAAAGATTATGTCTAATGAACATGGGAGTACTGAAAAAATAAAAAATGATGTGTTATTGTGAAAATTTCAACGGATAAAAGTGCTTAATTAATCTAATATATGATTTTCTCACCATGGGAGACGTCAAAATGTTTCAGAGTTCTTAGTAAATATTTTTCTAGACAATATTCAGATAATAATTTCAAAAAGTTTTATCTACAAGAATGTCAAGAAAGCTTTTATTCTCAGTGATTCTTAGTTCATAACCTGGTTGCATTTTGAATTATTATCTCTTTAAACAACTATTAAGTCGCTTTTTAAAAAAACTTGAACGCCCCCCCCTCTCTCTCTCTCTCTCTCTCTCTCTCTCTCTCTCTCTCTTTCTCTCTCTCCCTCTCTCTCTCTCTCTCTCTCTCTCTCTCTCTCTCTCTCTCTCTCTCTCTCTCTCTCTCTCTCTCTCTCTCGTCTACTCAACAACTGTATAAGGACTCCACAAAAAACTTTAAGAAGAGCCTAAATATTTTTTTGAAACAGCCGTTCTGTACAATAATAATATACTAACAAACTTTATTTTGAAGGATCTACAGAACTCCTTAAAAAACATTCAAATTTAAAACTTTTGTGAATAACAATACTACCATTTAATAATGATATTAAAAATATACTATAATAAATTCTCATAACGTTATCACACAATGTAATTATTATCATATGGCTTTATAATTAAATGTATTGTTAACTAATCATCATAACTAAGAAAATACATATTTGATTATATTCCCGTATGGAAAAAAAGAAATGTATGAAACCGTATACAACCGTACAAAACTGTATAAAAACGTATAAAACCGGATCTAAACATTGGTTTTTGGACAACTTTATACGTTTTAATATGTTTTAATATGGTTTCATACGGTTTCTAACATTTTAATACAGTTTTCTACGATTTGCAACGATTTTATACAATATCATACGGTTTTTTACGTTTTACAGAATTTATAAAACGTAAAAAAAGTAAAAACGTAATTAAGTTTTTATAAACGTAAAAACATAATTTATTTATTTATTTTTCTATTTATTTTTTTTTTATTTTGTATGAAAATGTATTAAACTGTATAAAAATGTATAAAACCGTATAAAAATGTAATAGATTTGAAAAAATCTACGGAAATATACAGAAATATTCATTTTTATACGGTTTCCTATGTTTTATTACATTAACCTTTTTACAAAGTTGACATGAAAGAATTTCTGAATTGTAAGAAAATGTATTAAACTGTATAAAAATGTAAAAAGTGTATAAAAATGTATAAAACCATATAAATTATGTCAAAAAACCAATAGAAAGGTTCATTTTTATACGTTTTTATACGTTTTCCTACGGTTTCATACATTTATTATTTCCATACGGGTAATTTAAAAAAATTTTACAATGTAATGATTTTATCGAGCTCCTTGAAGAAACATTCAAATTTAAAACTTTTGTGAATAACAATACTACCATTTAATAATAATATTAAAAATATACTATAATAAACTCTCACAACGTTATCACACTCTGTAATTATTATTTTCTCTTAAAAAGTTGTGAAATCCATCTATAAAAACATTTTACAAAAGTTTAAACTAAGGCAAGTATTAGTCTCTCTCTCCCTCCCTCTCTCTCCCGACCACCCTCTCTTCCTCCCCCTGACTCTTTCGCCCTCTCTCTCCTTTCCTCTCTGTTCCTCCCCTCTCTCTCCCTCTCTATCAACATCCGTCAAATGGAGTACCAAAAACTTTAATAGGAGCTTAAATATTTTTTTAAATAATCAACATGATTATTAAAAGCTAATTTTGAAGTACGTTCTAACAACACAATTTGTCAAGTCGTTTTAATTCTTCTAGTCTCATCTATTCAATAAACACTCTGCAAATGGTAATAATTTTTTTCATGACTGTACTAATAATAATATTGTTAATATAAAACTTTCTACGAAAGTATAAAATAAGACAAGTATAGACGTTTTTTTGTATAATCTATAAAATAATAATATTTATGATTTTTTAAAAGAAATCAAATAAATACCAGTGAAAAAGTCTTTTACTTCTTTGAGTCATTGTATGTTGAACAAATTATATGTAAGTAAGTACATTCAAATTGTTCATTGCAAATCAAACAAATGAAAGTTGAGATATCAATTATGATAGTCAAGTAAAGCAAACAACTCTCGGAAACAACTGTATGACTATTCTCAGAAATGTATTAAAATTTTTTCATCCTTGTATACAAATTAAACACAAGAAAGTACTGAAATCAATTTATTGTAGTCAAGTACCCATAAGTTAACTTGACTGAATAATACAACTTTTCGTAACTACTTAAAAATATTCAGTCAGCGGGTATAAAGTACTACTGAACGCCTAACAGGCGTAATAACTCCCATACTCCTACCAAACTTTATAGAACCTACGCACTTTACGCCCGTGTGGGCGAAAATTATTTTAATTATATAACTATTATGCCTTCTTTTTATTTCTAAAATTCATAAGAATTTTATCAGATATTTACGAAAAGTCAAAGCCTATGGGTATAAAAAAATTACATAGTTACCACCACATCCCCATTTTTCATTGATCTTTCTCAATTTTGAAATTTCTATAATATTACGCATCTTGGGAGGACAATAGAAGTCTCTAGAGCTGCTCTAGCAGGGGTGGTCCTCCAATCTCCCATACATACTTGGCGGGCCCAACGGTTTGCAGTTTACCGGGGGTTTGTAAATGCAGAATACTAAATTTTTGCATAAATTCATAAACAAGCCCATTATAAATAATTACATTGGCTCTAATTTTTAATTAATACCGTTTAAATATAATATCCCTACATGTGCAGAATCTCATGATTTACTTTCATTACTTTCATTTATTTAATTTCAAAATATTTTTCCTTGTGTCCGTCTTTTTTAAGCGAGAATGAGATAAAAAATGCATATAAATTTATTGTCTACTCAAAAGTGCTTTCAGTTTTATTAACCATTTTGTAAGCCACCTATTTTTTATTCTTTTCCGTCGTGTAAATATCATATGAGATCTCATATGAGATATCATACGTGTGATGTCATCTGCAATTTTACATATTATGTGATCTCATATGAGATCTCATTTGAGATCTCACATGAGATCTGATGTCCGATATTCCCAAATGAAATCTGATGTCCAATATTTTCATGCGGGTTTGCACTTTCTATTTAAAAACAGAGTAATAAATTCAATACTGAGCCCTATTTAATATGTAGAAGCAACCAATTTATACATTTTATCTGATTTTTAAACATATGAATATTTATATGAAAATGACCATGTCTACACCTTAAACTGCAAACCGTCGGGCCCGCCAAGTATGTATGGGAGATTGGAGGACCACCCCTTCTAGAGCGGCTCTATAGACTTCTATTGTCCACCCAAGATGCGTAATATTATAGAAATTTCAAAATTGAGAAAGGTCAATGAAAAATGGGGATGTGGTGGTAACTATGTAATTTTTTTATACCTATAGGCTTTGACTTTTCGTAAATATCTGATAAAATTCTTATGAATTTTAGAAATAAAAAGAAGGCATAATAGTTATATAATTAAAATAATTTTCGCCCACATGGGCGTAAAGTGCGTAGGTTCTATAAAGTTTGGTAGGAGTATGAAAGCTATTACGCCTGTTAGGCGTTAAGTAGTACTTTATACCCGCTGACTGAATATTTTTAAGTAGTTACGAAAAGTTTTATTATTCAGTCAAGTTAACTTATGGGTACTTGACTACAATAAATTGATTTCAGTACTTCTTTGTGTTTAATTTGTATAGAAGGATGAACAAATTTTAATACATTTCTGAGAATAGTCATACAGTTGTTTCCGAGAGTTGTTTGCTTTACTTAACTATCGATAATTGATTTCACAACTTTCATTTGTTTGATTTGCAATGAGCAAGTTGAATGTACTTACTTACATATAATTTGTCAGCATACAATGACTCAAAGAAGTAAAAGACTTTTTCACTGGTATTTATTTGATTTCTTTAAAAAAATCATAAATACTATTACTTTATAGATTATACAGAAAAAACGTCTATACTTGCCTTATTTTATACTTTCGTAGAAAGTTTTATATTAACAATATTATTATTGGTACAGTCATGAAAAAAATTATTACCATTTGCAGAGTGCTTATTGAATAGATGAGACTAGAAGAATTAAAAGGACTAGACAAATTGTGTTGTTAGAACGTACTTAAAAATTAGCTTTTAATAAACATGTAGATTATTTAAAAAAATATTTAAGCTCCCATTAAAGTTTTTGGTACTCCGTTTGACAGATGTTGAGAGAGAGGGGAAGAACAAAGAGGAAAGGAGAGAGAGAGGGCGACAGAGACAGGGGGAGAAAGAGAGGGAGGGCGGGAGAGAGAGGGAGGGAGATATCTCTTAAAATCAAATTCTTTATTTCTATCTCGAAATTTACATATTCAGATCTCCGAGAAAAAAATTGTAGAGGGATGGTGTAAAGTCGTTCTTGAAGGGTGCAAATAGTGCTACATTGTTTTGTAAAAACCGTGTAAAAAAAATTAGTATGGCACTGGTCTGGGAGAGGTCTGGCTAAAATAGTCTGGCTGAAGTGTGGCTTTAGTCTGGCTACGGCCACTATGCCAGACTTATAAATTTTTTCTGAAATAAGTCTGGCAAAAATGCCAGACTTTTTGCCAGACTTATAATTTTTTTCTCAAATAAGTCTGGCAAAAACGCCAGACTTCGTGCCAGACTTTTTTCGGCGAGCTTCGTCCCAGAATGATGCTGTAGGTCCTGCAGCGACAGATCAACTTCATCTCGAGACGAGTCATTTTCCAGGCGTGGAGCTCGGCGGACGGGAGGCTCATACCTGCGCTACTCTAACCCAAACTGTGCCGGTGCCGCCGATATCGCAGTCGTTGTCCTCATCGTAGGCGCCGTCACCATCGTCCTCACCATACTATCGAGTGCTATTTAATGCTGATTAAGTCTGGATATGCTGCGGAAATTTAAGGCAACGCTAGCTAACCTGAAAATATATACCACAAAGTATCTAGTTTTTGTGGTATAAAAAAATATTTTATTGAAAGCGTCAACTTATCTGATAATTCTGCAATTGCTGTTCACCATGGTTCGACATCGAATTCAATTTCTTTCGTTTTTAATTTCTCTGTAGGTATGCACGGCGAAAGATATTCATAACCCAAATTGAGATAATATTTTGAAGTCTATAAACAACATGAAATTGCCGTATCATGTGTTTTGTCGACAGCCCAAATATGTGATCATAGCAACACATGTTCAATACAAAGAACGCTGAACTAGCTTCACGACGTTTATGGACTTCAAAATATTTTCAACGCACTACACGAATTTGACTTCATGATTTCTTCACGACTGCACATCTTACAGAAGAATGAAAAGCACGAGGAATTGAGTTCTACATCGGGTCTCGGCAAACAGCAATTGCAGAATTATCAGATAAGTTGTCGCTTTCTATAAAATATTTTTATATACCACAAAAACTAGATACTTTGTGGTATATATTTTCAGGTTAGCTAGCGTTGCCTTCAATCTCAGCAGCAGATTCAGACACAAGCAGCATTAAATAGCGCTCGATAGTACGGGGGGGACGATGATGACGGCGGCTACGATGAGGACAATGACTGCGATGTCGGCGGCACCGGCACAGTTTGGGTTACAGTAGCGCGAGTATGAGCCTCACGTCCGCCGAGCTCCACGCCTGGGAAATTACACATCTCGAGGTGAGGTTGATCTGATACTTCGGAGCCTAAAGCATCGTTCTGGGGCGAAGCTCACCGAAAAAAGTCTGGCACAAAGTCTGGCTATTTTGCCAGACTTATTTGAGAAAAAAATTATAAGTCTGGCAAAAAGTCCGGCATTTTTGCCAGACTTATTTGAGAAAAAATTTGTAAGTCTGGCATAGTGGCCGTAGCCAGACTAAAGCCATACTTCAGCCAGACTAGTTTAGCCAGACCTCTCCCAGACCAGTGCCAGACTAATTTTGTTTACACGGGAATGATTAACAAAAAAATTGTTTTTACTTTGTTTTTTAAGATATCTCAAAAATCTTATACCTAATGATATCTCCAAATTCAGATGTGGTGGACGAATTCTGACCTTGGAATCATACCTAGGGGGCCAAAATATACCGAGATATGATAGTCCGATCTAAAGTACAGAACATTTTCTTCTTTTTGTGGGGCTGTGTTATTGACAAATAATACATCCAACCGAGTAATTCATGGGATAGATCGTCCTTTTACTATTACTTGTAATAGCCATTTATCATTTTTATGGTTAGAACCTTTTTTTTACATCGAAAATTCTGAAAAGAGCACACAAATACGGACAGGCACAATACTAGGGACAAGTATCCTATGTGTGAAATTTGTTAAAGAAAATATAATTTGAACTAAAGGTTATTTAGGAATTTTAAAAGGTTTTGAAGATAATATTACAATCAATTATTTTATTTATTTTTCACACATAATTTAAAAAAATATAATACATATTACTTTATTTATATTTTATATACTGAGAAAAAAAAGTGCTTAAATCAAGTAAATCGATTTACTTGAAATTGATTCTCTAAATACCAGTAAATAATTACTTGATTTCAATAAATATTTTTAGAAACAAGAAAATATTTTATGAAAATAAGAAATAGTATATTTGCAGAATATTTATTTGAATCGAGTGAAGAATACTCTAAAGTTAATATAATTAAAAAAAAAGAAAATCAATTATTTAGTTGGAAAAACATATTCATTTAAATTTAGAATAACAGTTCAAAGAAACATATATTTGGAAACAAAAATTGCCTTTCTTAAAAATAAGAATTATTTCTTTGAATCAAGAGAATTCATTCTGTTTTACTAAGATGGCAATATCAAGAAAATGTTTACTCCAACTAAGTACATTTTAACCTTAAAATAAATAACGATTTCTTTGGTTCAATTAAATTTTTAATCACAATTTTCAGAGAAAATTATTCCTTGACACAAACTCAATATAGTTTGACGACAAAGAATTATTTATTTCAATATACGAAATGTATAATTTAACAATTCAGCAACTTCTAATATCTCCTTACTTGAATATAAGAAAAATATTTACTCAATTTAAATAAATTTTCACTTTTGAGTAAATAATGATTTCTTCGGTTTCATTACATTTAAAAAACGCATTTTTGAAGATATAAATCCCTGACACAAACTAATTATAGTTCGCGGAAAAAGAATTATTTTTTTCAATACAAGAAATACATAATCTAGGAACAAAGCAAGTTTCAAAATCACTGTACTTCAATGAAATAAATTAATTTAATATCAAGAAAATATTTACTACAGCCAAATAAATTTTTTCCTAAAATTAAATAACGGTTTCTTTATTTTCATTAAATTTCTAAAACAAATTTTGAAAGAATTAATTCCTTAACACTACTTAATATAGTTAAATGATTAAGAATTATTTAATCCAATACAGATATGCATAATTTACAAAATTTAAAAATTCAGCGAGTTTTCATATCTCTGTTCTTGAATAAAATAAATTCATTTAATATTAAAAAAATATTTACTCCAGCCAACTAAATTTTATCCATAAAATCAATAACGATTTCTTACTTTTCACCAAATTTCTAAAATAAATTTTTAAAGAAATAATTCCTTGACACTAACTAAATATAAATGAAGGACAAACTTATTTATTTCAATACCCAAAACACATAATATTAGAATAAAGCGATTTTTAATATTCCTGTACTTCAATGAAATAAATTCATTTAATATCAAGAAAACACTTACTCTGGCGGGGGATATGAGGTCCACTCATATAAGGGAGTTATGCAGAAATGAAAAATAAGCAAAACTATTATTTAAATAATTTTAAACTCATGTAAGTGGGGGATATG
Source organism: Torymus aiolomorphi (assembly GCA_036365515.1). Classification (NCBI taxonomy): domain Eukaryota; kingdom Metazoa; phylum Arthropoda; class Insecta; order Hymenoptera; family Torymidae; genus Torymus; species Torymus aiolomorphi. The sequence goes on along the minus strand of CM070875.1, from coordinate 151,006,442 downwards.
AGGTCCACGCATATAAGGGACTCATGAAAAAATAAACCAAACGATTATTTAAGCAATTTTTAAACCCAAGTAGCCGTGAGACGCGAGGTCAACGCATATTAGGGAATTACGTAGACGTGAAATAATAAGCAAGACAATTATTTACACAATTTTTAAACCCAAGCAGGCGGGGGATATGAGGTCCAAGCATATAAGGGAGTCATGTAGATGTGAAGAAATAAGCAAAATGATTATTTATATAATTTTTTAACCCAAGTAGGCGGGGGATATGACGTCCACACTTATAAGGGAGTCATGTAGTCATGAAAAAATCAGCAAGACAATTATTTAAACAATTTTTAAACTCAAGTAGCCGGGGGACGCGAGGTCCACGCATATTAGGGAATTACGTAGACGTGCAATAATAGCCAAGACAATTATTTAAACAATTCTTAGACCCAAGTAGGCGAGAGATATGAGGTCCCAGCATATAAGAGAGTCATGTAGACATGAAAAGATAAGACAAATGATTATTTAAATAATTTTTAAACCCAAGCTGGTGAAGGATAAGAGGTCCACGTATATAAGAGAGTCATGTAGATATGAAAAAATAAACAATTATTTAAATAATTTTTAAACCCAAGTAGGCGGGAGATGTGAGGTTCACGCATATAAGGGAGTCCTGTATAGACATGAAACATAAGGAAAACGATTATATAAATAGTTTTTAAAACTAACTCGGCAAGGTATATGAGGTCCACACATATGAAGGACTTACGAAAAAATAAGCCAAACGATTATTTAAATAATTTTTAAACTGAAGCAGGCGGGGGATATGAGGTCCACGCTTATAAGAGAGTCATGTAGACATGAAAAAATAACCAAGACAATTATTGAAACAATTTTTAAACCCAACTAGCCGGGAGACGCGAGGTTCACGCATATTAGGGAATTACGTAAACGTGCAATAATAAGCAAATTATCTACATAATTTTTAAACCCAAGTAGGCGGGGAATATGAGGTCCAAGCATATACGGTAGTCATGTAGACATTAAGAAATAAGCAAAACGATTATTTAAATAATTTTTAAACCCTAGTAGGCGGGGGATATGAGGTCCACGCATATAAGGGAGTCATGTAGACATGAAGAAATGAGCCAAACAAATACTGACAAAATTTTTAAACCTATGTAGGCGGGGGATGAGGTGCACGAATATAAGGGAGTCACGTAGACATGAGAAAATAAGCAAAACAATTATTTAGAAATTATTCTAAACCCAAGTAGGCAGGTGATATATGTTCCGCACACATAAGGGTGTCATGAAGAAATAAGCCAAACGATTATTCAAATAATTTTTGAACCTACGTTGGCGGGGGATATGAGGTCCACGTATATAAAGGAGTCATGTAGACATGAAAAAATCATCATAACGATTATTTATAAATTATTTTTAAACCCAAGTCGCGGGGGGCCCGAGGTTCACGCTTATGAGGGAGTCATCTAGATATGAAAAAATAAGCAAGACAATTATTTAAACAGTTTGTAGTCCCAAGTAGCCGGGGGACGCGAGGTCCAAGCATATTAAAGAATTACGTAGACATGCCATAATTAGCAAGACAATTATCTACATAATTTTTAAACCCAAGTAGGCGAGGGATATGACGTCCAAGCATATACGGTAGTCATGTAGACATTAAGAAATAAGCAAAACGATTATTTAAATAATTTTTAAACCCAAGTAGGCGAGGGATATGACGTCCAAGCATATACGGTAGTCATGTAGACATTAAGAAATAAGCAAAACGATTATTTAAATAATTTTTAAACCTATGTAGGCGGGGGATATGAGGTGCATGCATATAAGGGAGTCACGTAGACATGAGAAAATAAGCAAAACAACTATTTAAATAATTTCTAAACCCAAGTAGGCAGGTGATATATGTTCCGCGCACATACGGGTGTCATGAAAGTATCACCATAATGATTATTTATATAATTTTTAAACCAATTCGGCGGGGGAAATAAGGTCCACGCATATAAGGGAGTCCTATATAGACATGAAACATAAGGAAAACGATTATATAAATAGTTTTTAAACCCAACTCGGCAGGGGATATGAGGTCCACGCATATAAAGGACTTATGAAAAAATAAGCCAACGATTATTTAAATAATTTTTAAACCCAAGTAGGCGGTGTATATGAGGTCCACGCTTATAAGAGAGTCATGTAGACGTGAAAAAAAGAAAGACAATTATTTAAACAATTTTTAAACCCAAGTAGCCGGGAGACGCGGGGTTCACGCATATTAGGGAATTACGTAAACGAGCAATAATAAGCAAGATAATTATTTAAATAATTTTTAAACCCAAGTAGGCGGCGGATATGAGGTCCACACATATAAGGGAGTCATGCAGACATGAAAAATAAGCAAAACAATTATTTAAACAATTTTCAAACCCAAGTAGCCGGGGCGCGAGGTCCACGCATGTTAGGGAATTACGCAAACGTGCAATAATAAGCAAGACAATTATTTAGACAATTTTTAATTCCAAGTAGCCGGGGAATATGAGGTCCAATCATATAAGGGAGTCATGTAGACACGAAGTAATAAGCAAAACGATTATTTAAATAACTTTTAATCCCAAGTAGACGGGTGATATGAGGTTCACACATATAAGGGAGTCATGTAGGCATGAAAATATAAGCAAAACGATTATTTAAATAATTTATAAACCCAAGTAACCGGGAAACGCGAGGTCCGTGCATATTACGGAATTACGTAACAGGAAAAATCAGCAAAACGATTATTTAAATAATTTTTAAACCCAAGCAGGCCGGGCATATGAGGTCCCTTCAATTTAAAAATTATTTAAATAATCGTTTTGCTGATTTTTTCCTATTTATATGACTTCCTTATATGTGTGGACCTTCTGTTCCCCGCCTACTTGGGTTTAAACATTGCTTAAATAATCGTTTTGCTTATTTTTTCATGTCTACATGACTCCCTTATATGCGTGGATTTTGCGTCCCCCGGCTACTTAGGTTTAAAAATTATTTAAATAATTGTTTTGCTAATTTTTTCATGCCTACATGAATCCCTTATATACGTGGACCCCGTATCCCCCTCCTACTTGGCTTTAAAGTTATTTAAATAATCGTTATGATTATTTTTTCATGTCTACATGACTCTCTTATGTGCGTGGACCTCGCGTCCCCCGGCTACTTTGGTTTAAAAATTGTTTAAATAATTGTCGTGCTTATTTTTTCATGTCTACATGACTCCCTTATATGCGTGGATTTCGCATCTCCCGGCTACTTGGGTTTAAAAATTATTTAAATAATCGTTTTCCTTATTTTTCATGTCTATATGATTCCCTTATATGCGTGGACCTCATATCTCCCCACCAACTTGGGTTTAAAAATTATTTAAATAATCGTTTGGCTTATGTTTTCATGTCTACATGACTCCCTTATATGATTGGACCGCATATCCCCCGTCTACTTAGGTTTAAAAATTATTTAAATAATCGTTTTACTTATTTTTCATTTCTACATGACTCCCTTATATGCGTGGACCTCATATCCCCCACCAACTTGGGTTTAAAAATTATTTAAATAATCGTTTGGCTTATGTTTTCATGTCTACATGACTCCCTTATATGATTGGACCTCATATCCCCCGTCTTCTTAGGTTTAAAAATTATTTAAATAATCGTTTTACTTATTTTTCATTTCTACATGACTCCCTTATATGCGTGGACCTCATATCCCCCACCTACATGGGTTTAAAAATTATTTAAATAATCGTTTTGCTTATTTTTCATTTCTACATGACTTCCCTTATATGCATGGACCTCATATCCCCCGCCGGAGTAAGTGTTTTCTTGATATTAAATGAATTTATTTCATTCAAGTACAGGAATATTAAAAATCACTTTATTCTAAGATTATGTATTTCGGATATTGAAATATATAAGTTTGTCCTTCAACTATATTTAGTGTCAAGGAATTATTTCCTTAAAAATTTATTTTAGAACTTTAATGAAAAATAAGAAATTGTTATTTATGTTATGGATAAAATTTAGTTGACTGTAGTAAATATTTCCTTGATATTAAATTAATTTATTTCATTGAAGTACAGGGATTGTAAAACTTGCTTTATTCCTAGATTATGTATTTCTTGTATTAAAAAAAATAATTCTTTTTCCGCGAACTATATTTAGTTTGTATCAAGGAATTATATCTTCAAAAATGTGATTTTGAAATGTAATGAAACCAAAGAAATCATTATTCACTTTAAGGTTAAAATTTAGGTGGCTGGTGTAAATGTTTACTTGATATTAAATGAATTTACTTCATTCAAGTACAGAGATATTATAAATTCCTTTTTTCTGAGATTATGTATTTCGCGTTTTGAAATAAATAAGTCTTCGTATAAATAAATAAGTAAGTAAGTAAGTAAGTAAGTAAGTAAGTAAGTAAGTAAGTAAATAAGTAAATAAATAAATAAATAAATAAATAAATAAATAAATAAATAAATAAATAAATAAGTCTTTACAAATTTAATGAGACCAAAGAAATTGTTATTTAATTTAAGGTTAAAGTTTGTTTAGCCGGAATAAATGTTTTCTTGATATTAAATGAATTTATTTCATTCAAGTACAGGAATATTAAAAATGGCTTTATTCTCGATTATGTATTCCCTGTATTGAAATAAATAATTGTTTCTTCTTAAACTATGTTTAGTTTGTGTCAAAAAATTATATCTTCAAAAATGCATTTTTGAAATTTCATGAAAATAAAGTAATTGTTATTTATTTTAAGGGAATGTGAGTACCGATGTTATTTTTCAAACGAGTACATCTCACGAAAATACCAGTAGTATTATCCAAAAAAAATCTGAATGTAGTATTTACATATATGGAGGGCTTGACAAACGTGTTTTTCGAAAAAAAATGATCAGAATTTATTTAATTAAATAAAAACCGTACAACAGTCGAGAATAACATCTGATCGACGTATGATATATGCGTTTATAATTTCGGCCTGATGAGGTTGGCGTACTAAGCCAACAAAACGTTGCCATCAAGAAATAAGATCTTTTCAATTTTTTTTTTTGTCTCCAAAGATCTTCCTCAACTTTTTAATAAAAACCGTACTGTCGGTAAGTAGGAATCTGCAATTGACCTTCAAACGAGCATAGCTGATGAAAATGCTAATAGAATCACTCAAAAAAATTTCTGAATATAGTGTTTACGTGTACGAAGCGCTTGACAACCTTCTTTTTCCAAATAAACGTTTGAATGTTGATTTAAAAAATATTGAAATTAGGGTTTCACATCACCTTAATACGCATTTCTAAAGAAATAATCCTTTGACACAAACTCAATATAGTTTTACAACAAAGAATTATGTATTTCAATACACGAAATGCATAATTAAAAAATTCAGCTTCTTCTAATATCTCTGTACTTGAATATAAGGAAAATATTTACTGAAGCTAAATAAATTTTTACTTTAGAGTAAATAATGATTTCTTTGGTTTCAATAAATTTCTAGCACGCATTTTTGAAGATATAATTCTTTGACACTAATGAAATATAGTTTAAAAAGAAAGAATTAATTATTTCAATACAGGACATAATCGAGAATAAAGCGAGTATATATTATTTATATTATAATATTATTTGTAATATAATATATATATATCCCTGTACTTGAACGAAATAAATTTATTTACTATCAAGAAAACATTTACTTCAGTCAACCAAATTTTATCCTTAAGGTGATGTGAAATACCGACATAATTTTCAAACATGGATATTTCATGAAAATACCAATAGAATCATCAAAAAAAAATCTGAGTATAGTATTAACATATACGGAGCGCTTGACAAACGTGCTTTTTTTTTTAAATATGAGAATTTATTTAATTAAATAAAAATCGTACTGTCGGTAAGTAGGAATCTGCAATTGACCTACTTTTCAAACGAGCATATCTAACGAAAATGCTAATAGAATCACTCAAAAAAATTCCTGGATATAGTGTTTATGTGTACGGAGCGCTTGACAAAATTTATTTTCCGAATAAACGCTTGAATGTTGATTTAAAAAATATTGAAATTCACGGTTTCACATGGCCTTAAAATAACTAACGATTTCTCTATTTTCATAAAATTTTTAAAATAAATGGCTATAGATATAATTCCTTGATACGAACTAAACATAGTTTAAAGACTAACAATTATTTATTTCGATACAGAAAATACATAATCGAGAATAAAGCAATTTTTAATATTCCTGTACTTCAGTGAAATAAATTAATTTAATATCAAGAAATCATTTAGTACAGCAAACTAAATTTTATCCTCAAGGAGATGTGAAATCCTAATTTCAATATTTTTTAAATCAACATTCAAACGTTTATTTGGAAAAAGACGGTTGTCAAGCGCTCCGTACACGTAACCACTATATTCAGAAATTGTTTTGAATGATTCTATTAGCATTTTCGTTAGCTACATGGAAAAAAAAGTTGTAGTAAAATGTTGCCAAGATTTGCATTTGGCGTATTCAACAAACGTTGAGATAAAATATATCGACAAATCAAGATATTCTAGAACCAATTTAGTTACCAAATAACTCATATAGATCTTCGTATTGGAATACTCTAAGGAATAGCGTTATGCATACCTATGTCAGTTATGCAGGAATCCCGATGAGCCCTGGGGAATGGCAGCGCTGGACTGGAGTTTTCCCGTGTCAACGTTAGGCACGAGAGATGCCTAACATGGAAATAATCAAACGCGCAGAGTCATTGACGTGTTTGGTACCTTTCTGTACCTATTTTCGACGTGTAATTATTCCACAATTGACATAATATGATTAAGTTAAAAAATTTAAGTTAACTGCGGTGCACAATCATTGTTCTCTTTCTTAAGGTGATGTGAAACCCTAATTTTAATATTTTTTAAATCAACATTCAAACGTTTATGTGGAAAAAGACGTTTGTCAAGCGCTCCGCATATGTAAATACTATACCCACAATTTTTTTGGATGATTCTATTGGTATTTTCGTGAGATGTACTCGTTTGAAAAATAACGTCAGTACTCATATCCCCTTAAATGCTTATATTATGTGATTCATTTAATATATTATTTTCTCGAAAACAATTTTCAATGACCCAGTTAATTGCCAATTTAATTGTTATAAAATGAAATGCACCGAATAAAAAAATGAAGAGTAAATCCCATAAGTTTTATAACAATTTACTTACTATTCTGGTAAAAATTTAAGATTTAAATTTAAATTTGCTTTTGCGGAAACTTTTTATTTTTGGAATACGTATAAATAATAAAATAGAATAACAAATTAAGTTTAAGAAAGCTAAATTTCAATAAATTAAGAGTGGTTTTTATATTATTTGTTAAAAAATTATATTTTGGCTATTCGTACGACAGTAGTATATAGAACATTAATTCAGAGTATATAAGTTACATACGTATATACTTTCTATACATAAATCTGTTGTACAAATAGCAGATACGTAATTTTTTGTATTTTATGTTTATTTAAATATTTTGATGTTAGTTTTTTACATTTTTTCAAATAATAAAGTACGGGTGACAAGTATAATATACTCGCGTTCCCTCGAGAGAACAAAACACTGCTCTTCCGTCTCTCTTGGTATGCCGGTATATATATATATATACACGCATGGGGCGATACAGTTTAATTTTCAATGTTACATACCTTGCAAATATCCACATAAAATTTTAGGAACATGTTATTTTCATAAAAAACTAAAAGTAAACAAATTTTGAACGATTTTAAAATTTTGCCCTGCTAACTTCACATGAAATATCCCATATATATATGCCAATGAATTGGCAGCGGTCTTTTAATTTCATAGCCTTATAGTCTTTACATTGAAGTTAATGTCAACAAATGAAATGCTGAATACGTTCTAATTTCAAAGAGTTATTTTTCGAAGATTCCATTGCTTCCTCAAACTTAATTTAGTGATTCCTTAACGAACCATTTCTTAATATTGTTAAGGAATAGCGTCGGTGAAGTTGAACTTTTTCAAGTATTTATGCCAACTGCTCAATTTCTTCACTTTTAATCCGACGGCATATGACGCTATTCAAGTGCACGTTCATTAACAGCCAAGCCGGAGACTTATGTGTCAAATCAGTCTTTCTATCAGTGGTACAAAATGGTCTATAAATTTCATATTTATTCATAAAGCTCGAGAAATGACAATTTGAAAAAAAGTTTTTTAAAAATTTTAACCTCAAATATTTCTGAAATTTATAGACAAACTAATTATGATCTTGATAAAATTTCACACAAATATTACAAATATCACGTATATAAAATTATCTATAAATTCAAAGCTGATACATAAGGCCGTTCACAAAAAATTACGGTTTAAAAAAAAATGTTAACAAAATTTGAACATCTGAAATGTCTATGAAATTTATGAATCAATACTTTTGCCTAAAAAATTCATACAAAAGAAATACACAAACTCTACATCTCCACAAAATATCAAAACGATTAAACCAATTTTACTCCATTTATCGTACGACAAAGAAAATCACTTTTTAAAATACGAAATTTTTCAATGTTCAAATCTTCAAAGATAATCGAATGATCTTGATAAAATTTGTTCACACATATTGCCTATCTCACACATAAAATTGTCTATAAATTTCAAGCTGATAAGGTAAACGGCCGTATTATGAGACACATTTCGGGGGGCAATGGGACATTTTTAATCATTTTGAGTAAATTATAGCTTTAAAGGCCAAACTTTTTGTAGTCCGTAGTTACTGCATTCTTTATAAAGTAAATAAAAACTTTTAAAAGTCAAATTAAGCTAAAAATATAATAAATTTAAGGAAAAAGGGGTATAGTCTTAATGCCCATATTTATGGGACAGAGTTTAAGCGTATGTCCCACTGTCTCATAAAATTTGTCCCTATTATGAGACTCTTTGACACTCTATTTACTGAAAAAAACTCTTTTCAAACTTTCTACACAATAATCTTTATTCCTCAGCATTACTTTCGCCAATCACAGATAGAAACCTAATATAAACCTTGATTAGAACCTTAATTAAAAATCATAAAACGTAACCTCAAAAGTCTAACCTGACTGATTTTGATTCATCCGAATAAGAGATTCCAAATCCAGTTGTTCGATAACTGATTTATGGGCTGGAAGACTTTATTGTAGGAAATAATTGAACTCGGTGGATCACACAATTTCATTTGACATGATTTTATTTATTTTAGTTTATTTATAATTTTATTTTTTGCATTTTATTTATTACAGAAAATTTAATTTATGCAAAGCGTAACTATTGTAAATTAAAAAATCATATTAAATATGAAATTATGTGGTCCACCAAGCCCAATTATTTCCTACAATGAAATCTTCCAGCCCATAAATCAGTTATCAAACAACTGGGATTGGAATCTCTTAAGAATCAAAATCACTCATGTTAGACTTTTGAGGTCATGTTTTATAATTTTCAATTAAGATTTATATCCATTTTCAAGGTTTAATAAATTAAAATAAAGCTGAGGAATGAAGATTGCTTCATTATTAGAGTAAACAGTTTGAAATAAAAGAGTTTTTTTCAATAAATAGTGTATAAAAGAGTGTCTCATCAATGCGGACAAGGTGAACCGTATTATGAGACACGTCCAATATTGTACCATAAATACGGACTTCCGATAAACAAATGTACATATTATGAGACAGCTAAATAATTTAATAAATTTTATTAAGTATGTGATAATTTATTATTTATTTATAATCTACAGCTCTTAAGCTTTTAAATAAGCTAGGTAACATATTTTGGAATCATTTAATTTTCTTACAATATATAAGCTAAATAATCAGTGCTCTTGCTGCTTGTATTCAAATAACCGAGTGCTATCTACACAACGTTCATGCGCAAATTCTATATTATTTTTTCTTAAATATTAAACGCTTCAAAACAACCTACAAATTTACATACTTATAGCATTGAAAACTTATGCTTATGAATCTAATTTTTGTTTGATAATATGAGCAATAATTATTTCCAAAATTTAGTTTTCTTTCTGGATAAACGTGGACATTGTCTCATAATACGACCTTTTACCTTACATCGAGCCGTTCTCGAGAAATGACGATCTGAAAAAAAAGGTTAAAAAAGATTTAACCTTAAATATCTCTGAAATTTATTGACCAATCCTTTTGCCTAAAGAACTCACCCGAAAGGTAACCAAAATCTACACCTACAAAATGTTTCAAATCGATTATATATTTCAAATCACTTTTATTGTAAATTTTTTTTTTCTCGAAAAGTAATCGATAAAAAAAACATAAAAATTCCTTTTTAGCCACAAAAAAATTTTCATATCAATATCTTTTTTTAATTTCGAAAGATAACTGATTTACAAAAAATTAGGTTTTCATTAATAATTTATGACTAAATATAGCTATCGGCATTTTTTTTAAATTGTAGAGAATCTTATCCTGGATACAGTGAATACATAATATATAAACAATATTAGTTCTAAATATTAAAAAAATTAAAATTTGTAAAATGAATGAATTGCTATAAAACAAAAAAAATGGATTTTGACTAAAATAGAATATTGACCTCAACTATTTAAGCAAAATCGAAAAAAATAAGTCCTGTCTGGTTATAATCGGTCGAGTAGATCATGAGATATTATTTAGCACTAGCTACTTTTAGCGCGCTTCGCGCGTATCATTTATCTCTTTGTTTTTTTATTTTTGAGGTTATGAACATGATCAAGTTTCATTTTAAAAGTTTGTTTTAAATAGTTTAAATTATACGATAATAACGTAAGTCTCATAAGTAAAATCATGAAATTTTTCTTATACTATTCAGTTTTAAATATTCAAAGTCAAGAATCCAATCTTCAAAATTCAAACATACTCGATTTTGGCGCTTATTCTATGTAGACCAATCAAATGAGCCAGCAACAACCAATCAAAACAGTCTTATTGTGATGACAGATTTCCTCCATCACTTTTTTAAGAGAGGATATGCGGACCCACACACACGCGCGCGCGCGCGCGCGCGCGCACACTCCAACCACTCTTTTTGTCTCGAAAATATTTTTAACCGTTCCAAAGCTTTCTCTATCTATATATGAGATATTAGCAGAAAATTTTTTATTGTTACATCTTTTGTTAATTTTGAAATAATCTATTAATGAAAAATTATGTTTTCTTAAATGCTTTAACTATTATGCGTGCTTCGTGAGCCTTTGTTGTCGCAAATCAAATTACGAATAGAGAAGTCACTTTTCATCTCATTTTTTGGAGATTTGAAAATAAAGAATAAATATACTTAAAATTCATTTTTTTTTTTGTTAATTATAGAGAATTTCATACTGCATTTTATCCATCACTAATAGAAGCACCATATTAACTTTAAAGTTTGTAAAAAATGAAAAGTTCTTTTTTAATAAAACTGAAAAAACAATATAAAAAGAAAATAACCTCGAAAGTAAATAAAATTATTTTTTAAAGATCTTAAACGGATAACAAAATTTGTACTACGCCTAGCAGAAATATTTTTGTTAGAAAAAATTAAAAACTGTTAGTATGAGTTATAAACTGTTAAAAAATGTTATAAAATGTAGGATTTTGGACGTTAGTAATTGTTTATAACTGTTTGTAACAGTTTTTAAAAGTTTGTAATAGTTATAATAATAGTTTAATTCTTTACAAATTATTAATTAATAATTATTACTATTGTTAATTAGTTAATAATAGTTGAATTTATTATCCATTATTAATTCTTCTTAAATATCATTCAAAATATAATTCCCAAATATCATTCGTTTAATTAATTAAGAATAATTAATTTATTATTATATTATTATTAGTTAATAATAGTTTAATTAAATACAAATTACTAATTCATTTTAAATATCATTCAAAATTATTTGAAACTGTTTCATACTATTTGAATCTCCTAAAACTATTTGAAAATGTGTCAAAAATCCTACATTTTGTAACATTTATAAACAGTTTTAAATAGTTACAAACAGTTTTAAGTAGTTTTTAACAGTTATTAACTGTTATTAACATTTATAATTTACGACAGGAACATTACGTACACACATGCGCGAGCGAACATATACAAAAAATAGCTTATTTCGATTCCAAATGACTCAAAACATGTTTCTCTCAAGTTTTCTCCAAAAAAGTTCTCTTCGACTCACAACATGAAAATGAATTTCAACGTTCCGAATACGTCCAAAAATAGGTATTTTCTATAATTTAATACCAATTTTTTAATAATGATAACTTTTTTTTGTTTCTGAGATATAACTTATTTACAAAAGATTACGTTTTTATGAATATCAGAAGATCAAATTAGTATACGTAGAAAAAATTTATGGTTCTAAATGTAGAGCATTGTATTAAAAATTCACGGTAAATAAAAGAAAACTTCGGAAATAATGCTCTACTATCACAAAGTTTCTTAAGGAAAACAAATTCTATTATTGTTGTTATTATTATTATAACTTTTAATTATCAAAAAATTTTTAAAACATGTAAAATAAAATTTTTTCATCTATTTATGGTTAGGATTACATTGTCAATAATTTTTACATACATTTTTATGGTGAATATTTGTTTATATTAAAAATTAATATAATAATATAATTTCATGCGCATGAATCTAATTGAATTCTCCAAAGTATGGTTTCAAATCAATTGTAGATCATAAATAGGTACTAAATACGTTAATGACTCTGCGCGGTCTTTCATTTCCACGCTAGGCATCTTTCGTGCCTAACGTCAAGACGCGACAACTCCAGTCTGACGTTGCCGTAAATCAGCGCTTACCCGGATTCCTGTATAACCAACGCGTTTACCTACGAAACTTATCCTTGTTGTATTTTTATTCTAGTTTTCTTTGGCATATGACATTTCCATTTTGGAGGTATTAGAGTCGCATTATAGTATTAAAATCTTCAATATCATCGAGACGTATCATACCCGTTATTCTTGGAGGTTTTTTACTACAACTTTTTTTCCGTGTATGCTCGTTTGAAAAGTAGGTCAATTGTAGATTCCTACTTACCGACAGTACGGTTTTTATTTAATTAAATAAATTCTGATCATTTTTTGGAAAAACACGTTTGTCAAGCCCTCCGTATATGTAAATACTATATTCAGATTTCTTTTGGATGATACTATTGGTATTTTCGTGAGAGGTACTCGTTTGGAAAATAACGTCGGTACTTACATACCCTTAAGAATTTTATGGAACCAAAGAAGTCATTATTTATTTTGAAGTTAAAATTTATTTAGCTGGAGTTAATATTTTATTGATATTAAGTAAATTTATTTCATTCAAGTACAGAGATATTAAAACTCACTGTATTCTTGGACTATGTATTTTCTGTATTGAAATAAATAATTCTTTCTTTTTAAACTATATTTCATTAGTGTCAAAGAATTATATCTTAAAAAATTCGTTTTAGAAACGGATTGAAACCAAAGAAGTCATTATTTATTTCGAAGTTAAAATTTATGTAGCTGAATTAGTTAATATTTTGTTGATATTAAGTCAATTTATTTCATTCAAGTACAGAGATATTAAAACTCACTGTATTTTTGGATTATGTATTTCCTGTATTGAAATAAATAATTCTTTCTTTTTAAACTATATTTTATTAGTGTCAAAGAATTATATCTTAAAAAATGCGTTTTAGAAACGAATTGAAACCAAAGAAATCATTATTTACTCAAAAGTGAAAATTTATTTAACTCGAGTAAATATTTTTCTTATATTCAAGAACAGAGATATTAGAAGTTGCTGAATTATTAAATTATACATTTCGTGTATTGAAATAAATAATTCTTTGTCGTTAAACTATATTGAGTTTGTGTCAAGGAATTATTTTCTTTGAAAATTGTTATTAGAAATTTAATTGAACCAAAGAAATCGTTATTTATTTTAAGGTTAAAATTTACTTAGAGTAAACATTTTCTTGATATTGTCATCTTAGTAAAACAGAATGAATTCTCTTGATTCAAAGAAATGATTCTTAATTTTAAGAAAAGCTATTTTTGTTTTCAAATATATGTTTCTTTGAACTGTTATTCTACATTTAAATAAATATATTTTTTCAAACTAAATAATTGGTTTTCTTTTTTTAAATTATATTAACTTTAAAGTATTCTTAACTCTATTCAAATAAATATTTTGCAAATATACAATTTCTTATTTTCATAGAATATTTTTTTGTTTCTAAAAATATTTATTGAAATCAAGTAATTATTTACTCGTATTTAGAGAATTAATTTTAAGTAAATCGATTTACTTGATTTAAGCAATTTTTTTCTCAGTGTATAAAATATGAATAAAGTAATATGTATTATATTTTTTTTAAATTATGTGTAAAAAATAAATAAAATAATTGATTGTAATATTATCTTCAAAACCTTTTAAAATTCCTAAATAACCTTTAGTTCAAATTATATTTTCTTTAACAAATTTCACACATAGGGTACTTGTCCCTAGTAGTGTGCCTGTCCGTATTTGTGTGCACTTTTCACAATTTTCGATGTAAGAAAAAGGTTCTAACCTTAAAAATGATAAATGGTTATTACAAGTAATAGTAAAAAGACGATTTATCCCATTAATTACTCGGTTGGATGTACTATTTGTTAATGACACAGCCCCACAAAAAAAAAAAAAAAGAAAAGATTCTGTACTTTAGATCGGACTATCATATCTCGGTGTATTTTGGCCCCCTAAGTATGATTCAAGGTCAGAATTTGTCCACCACATCTGGATTTAGAGATATAATTAGGTATAAGATTTTTGAGATATCTTAAAAAACAAAGTAATAACAATTTTTTTGTTAATCTTTTCTACAAAACAATGTAGCATTATTTGCACCCTTCAAGACCAACTTTACACCATCCCTCTACAATTTTTTTTCTCGGAGATCTGAATATGTAAATTTCGAGATAGAAATAAAGAACTTGATTTTAAGAGATATGTGTGAGTTTACAAAATTCAGGTATTTACATCTCGGAGAAAAAAAAATGTAGAGGGATGGTGTAAAGTTGGCTTTGAAGGGCGCAAACAATGCTACATTGTTTTGTAGAAAAGATTAACAAAAAAATTGTTTTTACTTTGTATTTTAAGATATCTCAAAAATCTTATACCTAATGATATCTCCAAATTCAGACGTGGTGGATGATTTCTGACCTTGGAATCATACTTAGGAGGCCAAAATACACCGAGATATGATAGTCCGATCTAAAGTACAAAACCTTTTCTTTTTTTGTGGGGCTGTGTAATCGTTAGTTAAAAGTGTTACTAATACGGACTATCGTCTGCTTTAGGAGCACACTAATACGGTCACTTAGCCAATATCGCCTATACCACCAACCATAATGTCTATAAATTTCATGTTTATACATAAAGCCGTTCCCGAAGAATTATGATTTGAAAAGAAGACTAAAACAGTTTTAACCTCAAATATCTCTGAAATTCATAAACGAATTCTTTTACCATAACAAAAGAACCGTGATAAGGTAAAAGTACCCATTATGAAACATCGCTCAAATCGTGACCCCTTTATGGAACAGTTTAAAATATAGTAAAATAAAGTCTACTAATGATACAGATAAACAATATCAAAATTTTATCTGAATAGTGAAAGTTTATTATGTAATATGCAAAGAGATTCACAGTTCTACATGATAATTATAATTTAAAAAAAATATATGACTGCGTGTATTCTGAGATCGACTCAAATCTGTGGCTGTTGAAGTCAATGGTGCTGGTTTCATACGTTTTATTTTATTAACTGTAACTATGCACTCCAACACTTTTCAAATATCAATGTTTTTATAATATGCAGTTTTTTTACTCATACATTAAAGTTTTACAGTAGTTTTTCTGCAACAATAAAGATTTTCAATAAATATTTTAGTGTTTCATAATTGCCGAATACAAACGAGTGTAGTCCAAGTTTATGGAACAGCCAAAAGTGGCGTTCCAAGTTCGGGGACCTCTGTCTCCAAGCATGTCCCCTTTATGGAGCGCGTTTTCACTCCACAGTTTTAAAGTTATTTATTATTTAACATTATCTTGAGACGTGCGTGAACAATTATTTGAGTTTCCTGCATCATTTTACTAATAAGTAAGTATATATTTGTTTGTGAAATTCTGATTGTAAAACATAAATAACAAACCTAACCTATAAATTTGATAAAAAATCAGTTTGTAAGTTACATTCCTTTAGAAATTTGTTTTTTATTTTTTACAGATTTTATGAAACTCAAGAAAAATGACAGCGAAGAAAAAAAATAAAGGCACAACAAAAGACAAATAAAATGAGACTACGGAATATATTAAAGAGATGTTAAAAAAGAATGCTTAGCACAACAAAGTTATTTGCAAGAAAGTTCAACCAGACAAAAGGAAACTAAAAATCAAAAGGAGACTGTATTCTGCATTACAATTGCAAAAAAGCTTTTAATGCAGTTAATGCTGCACTGCAAATTGCAGCTAAATTGAATGTCGCAGCCACATCTCTCCACAGAGCTGTAAAGATCCACAATAATCTCCTTCAAGACCTGGCTCGTCTAAAGTTTTAAAACCTCATATAGAAAAGTAGTATAGAACTAAGCAACAGTTTAAATAAGGATGCATATTAAATGAAGAATGGTTACTCGATAACTGTGAAGATTTTACAACAGAAAATTTGATTGAGAAACTAAGTCAATGGGGTTCGTACAATCTAATTGCAAATTATTCATGTAACTATATTAACATTTTTCTTATTTTAATCATGTTGAATTTTTTTAGAAGTTTTTTCTCCATCTGCAATATAGTATACAATGATCAAACACAAGAATCTATCAGTCGAACAGTCAATAATGAAATTTGTCAAGAAAGTGTAATAACTTCTGAAAAAATAAATCTTCACTCGAGTAATCTTGATAATAACTTAAAAAGTAATACGATGGAAAAAGAGACTATGCTCGAAATGAAAATAGTGTAGCAAATAATAAATCCAAACCAAAAAATAAATTAATTGTAATTTCAGATATTTAAAAATAAGTATTAAGTATTTTAAGTTGTATGCAATTATTGTATTAATTTGATACGTTTAAAATTGTATTTTATATTCATGTTTTTTAATAAAAAAATTATAAAAAATTTTAAATCATCATTTGTACATCATAAGCCTCTTATTGTAAGTAAAATAGTACATAAGTTATTAAATTAAAACTGATTTCTATCCTGTTCCAAAATGGGGACATCGATTATGGAACGGGGGCATAATCTGTAAAAATGTCGTTCCATAATACGTACTTGGTGTCGGTTTGGTTTTTTAATTGTAATAATTACAATTCGTATTCAATTTACTTTTTTAAGGTCTCATTTTAATCTTTGATCTTTACCCCATTGATTGATATCCAAAAATTGTAAATATTACTCCAGTACAATAGTTTTAATCTCAATCCAAACTCTAAACTAGCAAAAACTGTTCCATAAAGGATAGTTTTACCTTAGCTAGAACAATTTTTTTTTTTTAATATAAGTATTATAATTCACTTTCGAATGCTACCCATCCCATTCAGATACATAGCGGCTTACCCACCCACACACATACACACGCACGCACGCACGCACGCACGCACACACACGCACACACACACACAGATCCACCCACCCACCCACCCACCTATCCCCCCACACACACACACATCCATATAGACATTTTCTAAAATCATGTGATTCGAACTTCTATCACCTCTATTCGTGTTTCTAGAGCGATTTAACGAAACTTAAAATTTTACTATTACAAAGCGTTCTCTAGGAGGAAGCAAAAATAATATCACAAAGCTTTCTCTAGGAGGAAGCAAAATAATCGTCAACATATCTTCTATATAAAAGAACTGAGTCATTAAGTATATTTAGACAATAATTTTCTCATTCCTCTAAGGCTATTACGGTAAGCCACGGGCTAGAATGGCCACACATAGGAGATCTGACTAGTTGCTTGTAAACATTGCTATTAAAGGTGAAAATGGTAGAGTTAAGTAAAAACGTTATGGCATGTATGAATTCATTACAAGTCAAGTTGATATGTTGTTCAAGATACTAATAAAGTTAATTTATAAATACTTGGCTCGTGGTGATCAGTTTTTCAAGATATTTACTACCTACTTGCGAGCATTTCAAACATATTTTATCGATTTTTTCTTTTTTGAAAATTTAGTTTAGGTATCTTTGTTCTTTTGTTATAGACCTGAATGTGTATAAAAAAAAATTTTATAGCTCTGTTATTTAAAATGTATAGTTATTAAAACTATGTACCATTAAATTTTCAACTCATTACATGCATTATATCTTGATAGAAAAATTAGAACATATAAAAAATCGTGTTTTGTTGTCACACGATAAATAGAGTAAAAAATATCTAATTGCTTTAAAATTTCGTGGAAAGGATCGATTTATAAATTTTTGAGATATTTGAGGGGATTTTTTTTCATATTTCTTTGTAACTGGTTATCTCTCAAGAACGATTTTATGTATAGGCTTGAAATGTACAGAGAATTTGGTATATGGTATTAGCAATATTGATGGAAAATGGTACCGAAATTCGATGATTAGTTGCAGAGATATTTGAAGTTAAAAAACTTTGTTTTTACATACCCTCGCTTCCGAACCAAACGTCGTTATCTGGGAATCCACCTTTTTAAAAAGGCGTACCTATTTTTAAAAAGTGAATTTTCAAATAAGTTTTTCATATGTTTCACCAAAGTTCGTTATCTGTACAAAGTACAGTTTACAAAATAATAGGGATTTTATGATTCTTGATGATAATAAAACTTTTTTCTTGTCTTACTTTGTTCGTTCTTTAACGAAAATTAAACAAGTCGAAGTAAAAAAAGTGTACGTAATTATTTAGGAAATACATTCTATAATTAATAAATTCAGTTGAAGGTAATGTGGTGCTACTGACCGATCTTTTAAAAATACAGGTACTGTATGTATGAGGATAAAAACTATAACTTTTTCCTGATGGATCACCGTATGTGAAATATTATATTATAATATAAATATATTATATAACTGTTAACAGTGAAGCTTCGGTAACTACTTACGATGGTGCCAATAAATTGGGCATGGATTAATTTAATATAGGTAAAATAGTGTTTGTATAAAGATATAAATTTCTTATTTTTAGTGACTGTATTATGTGTAACTACAAATTTATGTCGCACTTACCTTGACAAATAAGGATCATCTAAAAGAAATTTTTAATAATAAAACGTGCATTAATAAGTACAAAATCATCACTAATTGAAGACTTGTCAATACCGTATCATGTAGAAATATATTTAATAACTAAATTTACTTAACAAATAAGAAGGAAAAAAACATGTCTTGAAAAGTGCTTGCTTACAATTCATTATTAAATATAAAATGAGGGCAAACGTTTTGCAGATTACATTCTGTATAACTGCAAGAGTTAATAATAAGGAATAATTAGAAAGAGTTAATTAACCTTACCATTATTCTTTGCTACAAGTAATTCGATTGCCAGTTCGAAGCCGATCCCCTGCCGAGTTTGGGAAATGATCTCAATAGATTTTGGACATATAGCGTTCACGTATTTCGAAGCAAGTATTGGGAGGGCATTTGCATATGAATTATCATGACTCAAGCCGCGGAGAGTGCGCGCAGTATGCGTTTCTTACTCAGCGCGCTCAGACGGTCGGATTCATTAGAGTCGGAAAGCGCCGCACCCCGCCAACTCGGATTCCGGACTCTCTGGGTACGGAAACACGAACTGGCTCGACTCGAGTCGCGGCGAGTGCGCGCAGTAGGCGTGTCTTACTCAGCGCGCTCTGACGGTCGGATTAATTGGAGTCGGAAAGCGCCGCACCTCGCCAACTCGGATTCCGGACTCTCTGGGTACGGAAACACGAACTGGCTCGACTCGAGTCGCGGAGAGTGCGTGCAGTACGCGTCTCTTACTCAGCGCGCTCTATTGAATGATTTCGTTCGACTCCGAATGCATCGGCTTCGCGCAATTTGAAGTTAGTGATCAATCGGCCAGAGTATTCGATCTATTTCATTACGTTTAATTATGAAATGCGTGTGTCGAATTCCGAACTACCCCGGGACTGATTATCCCCGACTGAACCCGCACGGATTAAAAAGAGCTGATCCAAATCGACTTTTTTTCAGTGTGGGTCCGGTTAGGTTAGGCTACTTTGGGTCCTCTTATTGACAGCTCATTATCCCCACGAAAAGGGAGGGAGGGGGGGGGGGCTAAGGGTTGAGATCTAACAGGTGTTGGCGCACAACCCTTTTGAATGATGAAAGTGATGGAAGGTAGCGCAGGGGGGCGAGGAGAGTTTCATAGGCAAACGCCCTCAGCCAGAAACGCTCGATCACCCGTCTTATAGTCCAAGGCGGGGAATGTAAGCTTTGGCTGCACACCCCTGCTCGTTGGCTTGGGCTTATACAAAGTAAAAAGGTAGCCAAATGACTGGGCTTACGCATCCGTAGTATTTTATATATTAGCAGGGCTGCGAAATAGAATCTGCATGAGCCCGTGCAGAGCCTGCCCAGGCGCCTCAAGTAG
This sequence comes from Torymus aiolomorphi, assembly GCA_036365515.1. Classification (NCBI taxonomy): domain Eukaryota; kingdom Metazoa; phylum Arthropoda; class Insecta; order Hymenoptera; family Torymidae; genus Torymus; species Torymus aiolomorphi. Next base: position 150,985,781 of record CM070875.1, on the reverse strand, counting down.
TACCTCACACATGAATTGCTCAATCTTTGCACTCTCTCTCTCACTGCTGGTCAGATGTGTTGAAGTAGACCACCGTACAGTAGTCAAGGTAGGGTTGTACTAGGGACTCGACTAATTTTTTGAGGAGAATCTCGGTGGTACATGCCCTAATAAATCGCAAACTGTATAGGGCTTTATTGACTTTCCTTGTGAGTTTGTCAATGTGCGGTTTCCATGTTAATTTACTATCCAGTCTAACACCCAGACTCGCACACGCGTGCTCACCTGTGTGCTCTTTGGCCAGATGCTTTTTCCTAAAATCTTTATGTGACAATTTAATCGCTCTGTCAATGACACCCTTGACCACATAAAGATTTTAGGAAAAAGCATTTAAATTTAGTTAGAGAAACATTTATTAAGAATAGTTATGTGGTAAAATTTATTGATAAAATGATTGATGAGAGAGTGTGGGAAATTTATAATGGTGGATTGAAGCAGCGGGTAGATAATCAAACAAGGAATAGAAATGGAAAGAACGCATATTTTAGTTTACCATATGTTAGAGGTTTGTCGGAAAGGATTAGAAGGGTTTTTAGTAAACATAATATTCAAGTTTTCTTTAGAAACGATAATAATTTAGAAAGGTTATTTAGTAATTGTAAAGACAAGGATGATAAATGTTTAAAATCGGGAGTAGTATAAAATTAATTGTAGGGATTGTAATGGCTGTTATATTGGTCTAACGGGTAGATATTTGAAAAAGAGAATATATGAACATCAATATAGTTTACGCAGCTCAAGTTGTACATCGGGTTTGAAAGAACATTGTTTAAATAGTTTGTATTCTTTCGATTTTCGGAGTGTGGATATTTTGGAACAGATGATTAAGAATAAATATAAGAAGGAAAGCCTTGAAAGTATTCACGTTCTAAGAAATCAGAATAATGTAAATTTAATGATAGAGTCAAGTAAATTAGATAATATTTATCATTCTTTATTAATTTAAGTGAGAATGGAAAGTTGGAGAGGGGAAAGTGGATGGTGGTGGGGGTTAGAGAAAAGAAGGGGGTATGGGGGTATATAAGGAGGTGTATCGCGGGTTTCATTTCAGTCCCTGAGGAGGAGTCGGAGCGAGCTCGAAACGTTGGGCAATTTGGTGGTGGGGGGCAGTCAGATCGTCCTTTGCTAACAAAGTTTTATCCAGGTTTTAATTAAGTTTTTATTTCAGATTCTGCGAGGGTGATTATAAACAAGGGCAATCTGACTGCCATAAATATTAATTATTTTAATTTAATTTGTAAGACTGTAAGACTGATGGAAAAATTCTTATCAGTTAATTTGAATCAAAATAATTATTTTTTTTATTTTTATATATGATTTGTGTTTTAACTTATTATTATTTTAATTTAACATTTTATATAAGAAAAATCTGAAAATTATTGTTTAAACAAATGAATTTTACAATTCTGTCAGCTGATTTGCTATCAGCGATCCGAAAACCCGTCATATCCGTCAGACTGGAGGCAGCTATACAATAGATCGGCGGCTTGTCTGATAACCAATTCGGCTTTTGGAAGGGTCGATCAACGATCGATGCTACCGATAGGGTGGTGTCAGTAGCTGAGAACGCCGTTAGTGGTAGCTGGTGCACAAAACGCATGTGTACTATAATTGCTTTTGATGTACGGAACGCGTTTAACACGGCCAGGTGGGATAAAATCATGCTCGCATTGGAAGACCTAAGCGTGCCACTGTACCTTCGAAGAGTAATCTCGAGTTACCTAACTGACCGCACGCTTCTCTATGATACCGACGACGGTACGCATTCTTATAAGATCACAGAAGGCGCGCCGCAGGGCTCTGTACTAGGATCCCCAATCTAGAACATCGTGTAAGATGGATTGCTTAGGCAACCGCTCCCACATGGGGTGTCGATAGTAGCTTACGCAAATGATATTGCTCTCAGTATCGTTGGCAAAACCATAGAAGATATGCAATACCTCGGAGATACGGCAATCGTGGTAGTAGGAGATTGGTTGAGCGACCATGGACTCAGTCTTGCTGCCGAAAAGACCGAGGCAGTGCTCATTGCCAGAACGAAAAAGAGAGTCTACGCCACTTTCACGGTCAACAACGAGAAGATCAAGACAGGGGACACCATGAAGTACCTAGGAGTCACAATAGATGCGCGGATGTCGTTCAAAGACCACCTTAGGAACGCAGGATTAAAGGCATCAAAAGTGGCTCGAGCACTCGCAGGCATCATGCCAAACATAGGAGGGCCGAAGCAGCCACGACGGTTGCTTCTTTCATCGGTGGTTTATTCCGTGATTCTGTACGGAGCCCCCATCTGGGCTAATGCTATACGTAGTAACCCAAGCTATGGTGCAGCTTGCCGAAGGGTCTGCAGGACAATCGCGCTGAGAGTGGCCTGCGCCTACCGTACCCTATCAAACATCGCTCTCTCGGTAATCGCCGGACTGCCACCCTTGGACCTAATGACATGTGAGAGAGCTGAGGTATATTGCGAAGGAGCGATAAGAGAAGAGGGCGAACTTGACCAGGGACCACGTCAAAACCGATGGTCCAGGAAGACTGCGGAAGAGTGGCAGCGCCGATGGGATATAGCAGACAGGTCGGTGGACCCATCGCATTATCCCATGTGTCGTGGAGTGGACGGAGAGGAGACACGGACTCGTGACCTTTCATCTCACCCAGGTACTAACCGGGCATGGCTGCTTTCGCAGCTACTTGAAGAGAATTGGAGTGTACGAAAGCGCGGAGTGCCCAGCATGTCTTGAAAGTGATGAGGACGTTGGACACGCTTTGTTCGTATGCCCCAGGTTTCGGGAAGAGAGAGAAAGGTTTCAGGCCTTATGGGAAGGCCCCTTAACTTCCGAGGGTATCGGGAGATGCTTATTCTCTTCGCAGAGAGGATGGGATGCTGTGATTGGTCTCGTCACCGAGGTGGTGGACAGATTGAACGCCATAAGGCGAGAAGAAGAAAGAAGAGGAAACCGTCTCACAGAGGATCAGGCGGGGTAGAGGGCCGTAAAGACTGCGACTACCCTCGGCGAAATAATGCGTAACGGCGGTTTCCTCGGGGGGAATTACAGTCGGGGGAGGCCCTGCTATAGAACAACGGCAGGGGTTTTTAGTAGGTATTGCCAGAAATGGTTGAGTCCTACATAACATCTCGTGTGCATAAATGCATTTTTCCTAACCCCCTTAAAAAGAACAACACACACACACACACACACACACACACACACACACACACACACACACACACACACACACACACACACACACACACACACACACACACGCACGCACGTACGCACGCACGCACGCACACACACACAGGGACGCACGTAGCGGATTTTCCGGCAATACTTGTCGCAAATCACTACTCTCTAATAGAACAAGGAGCGCGGGCGCTATCCAAAACGAGACTAATGTCCCGTGTCAAAGTGGGCCGATCGCGTTCCTCTCTCTCTCTCTCTCTCTCTCTCTCTCTCTCTCTCTCTCTCTCTCTCTCTCTCTCTCTCTCTCTCTCTCTCTCTCTCTCTCTCTCTCTGTCTTGCGGCCATGGTCGTATACATGGGTCGGGAAACTTCGGTGGTGGAGGAAGGCCTCTTATTTGACGCTGTTGTAATTTAAAAATTTGATACGGAGTGATGCGCTGCGATCGAGTAAAGTATAGCCGAGCATGCACAGTATTGCAGTCTACCATGTATCAATAATTTTTATTCGCGGGAGTTTAAAAGTACAATACTTTTATTGAACTTGTACATGCAAACAGTAACTTGGAATATGGAGACCTACTAGCTATTTCGTATTTTTTTACGTTTGTTTATAGAAAATAATATATAGAAAAATTTTATTGCTTCTTTGGACTGAACTTATTTGATAGCTTTTGTTACAGGATTAAAAACAATATACTATTTAAAGGAATTTTATAAATTATAATAAAAGTCAAGTAATATCACAAGTTTTATCATTAAAAATATTACTTATGTCGACTGCAATTTAATATCAACTGATAAGAATTTTTCCATCGGTCTTACAGTCTTACAAATTAAATTAAAATAATTAATATTTATGGCAGTCAGATTGCCCTTGTTTATAATCACCCCCGCAGAATCTGAAATAAAAACTTAATTAAAATCTGGAAAAAACTTTGTTAGCAAAGGACGATCTGACTGCCCACCACCACCACATTGTCCGACGTTTCGAGCCTGCTCCGGCTCCTCCTCAGGGACTGAAATAAAACCCGCGATACACCTCCTTATATACCATGCACCCATACCCCCTTCTTTTCTCTTACCCCACCACCCTCCACATTCCCCTCTCCAACTTGCCATTCTCACTTAAATTAATAAAGAATGATAAATGTTATCTAATTTACTTGACTCTATCATTAAATTTACATTATTCCGATTTCTTAGAATGTGAATACTTTCAAGGCTTTCCCTCTTATATTTATTCTTAATCCCCTGTTCCAAAATATCCACACTCCCAAAATCGAAAGAATGCAAACTATTTAAACAATGTTCTTTCAAACCCGATGTACAACTTGAGCTGCGTAAACTATATTGATGTTCATATATTCTCTTTTTCAAATATCTACCCGTTTGACCAATATAACACCCATTACAATCCCTACAATTAATTTTATAAACAACTCCCGATTTCAAACATTTATCATCCTTGTCTTTACAATTACTAAATAACCTTTCTAAATTATTATCATTTCTAAAGAAAACTTGAATATTATGTTTACTAAAAACCCTTCTAATCCTTTCCGACAAACCTCTAACATATGGTAAACTAAAATATGCATTCTTTCCATTTCTATTCCTTGTTTGATTATCTACCCGCTGCTTCAATCCACCATTATAAATTTCCCACACTCTCTCATCAATCATTTTATCAATAAATCTTACGGGATAACTATTTTTAATAAATGTTTCTCTAACTAAATTTAAATTCTTTTTCCTAAAATCTTTATGTGACAATTTAATCGCTCTGTCAATGACACCTTTGATCGCACCTGTCTTGTTTCCGAATTGGTGGTGAGAATCAAAATTTAAAAATCTACCTGACCATGTAGGTTTTCTATACCAATCTAATTTCACTCTATTATTATTACCTCTAATGACTCTAATATCTAAAAACTCAATTGATAATCTTTCTCAACTTCTTTTGTGAATTTAATTCTATCATGGATAGAATTAAACACATCCACCATTTCATCCACAAAACATTCTGGTACAACTGCAAAAATGTCATCAACATATCTTTTAAAAATAATTGGCTGAAAAACCAACTTAGACAAAGCAATACTTTCCAATTTTTCCATTACTAAATTGGCTATAACAGGTGACAAAGGTGATCCCATTGGACAACCATATCTTTGTTCATATAGACTATTATCAAAAGAAAAAATTGTGTTTTTAAAAACCAAATTAAGTGCCTTTATAAATTCATCTTTTGTTAAACTAGTATGTACTTTAATTTCAGACCATTTATCTTGTATAATATCATTCAACAACTCTAAAGGTATATTTGTAAACAAAGATACTACATCCAATGAAACCATCCTATGATCATTCGGAATAATAATATCTTTCATTATACCATAAAAACTCCAACTATCTTTAATATATGAATTTGTTTTACCCACTATCTTGAACAATATATTAGACAAAAATCTAGCAAGTCTATACGTCGGAAAATTTATCGATGATATTATTATTCTATATGTCAACTGTTCTTTGTGAATCTTAGGAAGCCCATAACATTTAGCTACAGTGCCATTTTCACATTTTAAATATTTAAACATACTATCTTTAATATAAGCTTTTGTTTTCCAATGCATCAATAATTCTTTCAATTTATCTTGTAGTCTATTGATATGTGGATTCCTAATTTTCACATAAGTGGTATCATCCTCCAACATAAGTTGAATTTTATTAATATAATCCCTTTTATCTGAAACTACAGTTACATTTCCTTTATCTGCTTTTTGGAAGATCATATTCGGATTCTCTCTCAAGAATTTCTTCGTTATTTTTAATTCATGGAATAAATTACTGTTCAAATAATTATCAAATCTATGTTCTCTTTTAAAATTATCAACAACTTTAACTAAAGAACGCCTACATTCTTTTTTAAACTCCAGATTAAAACTACTCATACTACTTTCTACCTCAGCGATGATATTCTTGATCGGAAGAGATTTACTTGAATATGATATTCCAAATTTAGCACCCTTTGACATGATATTTACCACTTCTTCTGGTATTACTTTGTCAGTTAAATTTCTAAACCAATCCTTATTAACATTGTTAGTTTGATTGACCTGAGAGTGTTTTCTATGCTTTAAATATTCAAATTTTCTTTTTAATTTACTCCTATGGTTATATTTTACTTTTTCAAAGTGCCTCTTTTGACCACGAAAAAATTCTTGCAAATCATTCTGTTCTATTTTATTATATAAATATCTTTCAAGCTCTAATAAATATTTATTCAAACGATTAATTTCAAAATTCAAATCTCTAATTTCTAAGTTAAGTAATTTATTTTTGAAAAAGAAAATATTTTTCCGTAGATCATAAGAAACTCTTTTATTGTAATCCCGATAAAAACCCTTATCATCAAATTTTTTCCAATATGTTTAGGAAAAATATTTGATTTTTTACACCTTAGAAGAAAAGTGAGTTGCTCCTTTAAAATTACAATCCTTAAAACCATTTTTACCCATTTTGAGCAATAATCTTTTACCACCTTCCCATAAATCCCATATATATCTCTAAAAAACATTTTACCCCACCTTTAATAGACCTTAGTTTTATCATTAAAAATATTACTTATGTCGACTGCAATTTAATATCAACTGATAAGAATTTTTCCATCGGTCTTACAGTCTTACAAATTAAATTAAAATAATTAATATTTATGGCAGTCAGATTGCCCTTGTTTATAATCACCCCGCAGAATCTGAAATAAAAACTTAATTAAAATCTGGAAAAAACTTTGTTAGCAAAGGACGATCTGACTTCCCACCACAACCACATTGTCCGACGTTTCGAGCCTGCTCCGGCTCCTCCTCAGGGACTGAAATAAAACCCGCGATACACCTCCTTATATACCATGCACCCATACCCCTTCTTTTCTCTTACCCCACCACCCTCCACATTCCCTCTCCAACTTGCCATTCTCACTCTTAAATTAATAAAGAATGATAAATGTTATCTAATTTACTTGACTCTATCATTAAATTTACATTATTCCGATTTCTTAGAATGTGAATACTTTCAAGGCTTTCCCTCTTATATTTATTCTTAATCCCCTGTTCCAAAATATCCACACTCCCAAAATCGAAAGAATGCAAACTATTTAAACAATGTTCTTTCAAACCCGATGTACAACTTGAGCTGCGTAAACTATATTGATGTTCATATATTCTCTTTTTCAAATATCTACCCGTTTGACCAATATAACACCCATTACAATCCCTACAATTAATTTTATAAACAACTCCCGATTTCAAACATTTATCATCCTTGTCTTTACAATTACTAAATAACCTTTCTAAATTATTATCATTTCTAAAGAAAACTTGAATATTATGTTTACTAAAAACCCTTCTAATCCTTTCCGACAAACCTCTAACATATGGTAAACTAAAATATGCATTCTTTCCATTTCTATTCCTTGTTTGATTATCTACCCGCTGCTTCAATCCACCATTATAAATTTCCCACACTCTCTCATCAATCATTTTATCAATAAATTTTACGGGATAACTATTTTTAATAAATGTTTTTCTAACTAAATTTAAATTCTTTTTCCTAAAATCTTTATGTGACAATTTAATCGCTCTGTCAATGACATCTTTGATCGCACCTGTCTTGTTTCCGAATTGGTGGTGAGAATCAAAATTTAAAAATCTACCTGACCATGTAGGTTTTCTATACCAATCTAATTTCACTCTATTATTATTACCTCTAATGACTCTAATATCTAAAAACTCAATTGATAATCTTTCTCAACTTCTTTTGTGAATTTAATTCTATCATGGATAGAATTAAACACATCCACCATTTCATCCACAAAACATTCTGGTACAACTGCAAAAATGTCATCAACATATCTTTTAAAAATAATTGGCTGAAAAACCAACTTAGACAAAGCAATACTTTCCAATTTTTCCATTACTAAATTGGCTATAACAGGTGACAAAGGTGATCCCATTGGACAACCATATCTTTGTTCATATAGACTATTATCAAAAGAAAAAATTGTGTTTTTAAAAACCAAATTAAGTGCCTTTATAAATTCATCTTTTGTTAAACTAGTATGTACTTTAATTTCAGACCATTTATCTTGTATAATATCATTCAACAACTCTAAAGGTATATTTGTAAACAAAGATACTACATCCAATGAAACCATCCTATGATCATTCGGAATAATAATATCTTTCATTATACCATAAAAACTCCAACTATCTTTAATATATGAATTTGTTTTACCCACTATCTTGAACAATATATTAGACAAAAATCTAGCAAGTCTATACGTCGGAAAATTTATCGATGATATTATTATTCTATATGTCAACTGTTCTTTGTGAATCTTAGGAAGCCCATAACATTTAGCTACAGTGCCATTTTCACATTTTAAATATTTAAACATACTATCTTTAATATAAGCTTTTGTTTTCCAATGCATCAATAATTCTTTCAATTTATCTTGTAGTCTATTGATATGTGGATTCCTAATTTTCACATAAGTGGTATCATCCTCCAACATAAGTTGAATTTTATTAATATAATCCCTTTTATCTGAAACTACAGTTACATTTCCTTTATCTGCTTTTTGGAAGATCATATTCGGATTCTCTCTCAAGAATTTCTTCGTTATTTTTAATTCATGGAATAAATTACTGTTCAAATAATTATCAAATCTATGTTCTCTTTTAAAATTATCAACAACTTTAACTAAAGAACGCCTACATTCTTTTTTAAACTCCAGATTAAAACTACTCATACTACTTTCTACCTCAGCGATGATATTCTTGATCGGAAGAGATTTACTTGAATATGATATTCCAAATTTAGCACCCTTTGACATGATATTTACCACTTCTTCTGGTATTACTTTGTCAGTTAAATTTCTAAACCAATCCTTATTAACATTGTTAGTTTGATTGACCTGAGAGTGTTTTCTATGCTTTAAATATTCAAATTTTCTTTTTAATTTACTCCTATGGTTTTTGTCCTCCTATGGAAATTGTCACATAAAGATTTTAGGAAAAAGAATTTAAATTTAGTTAGAGAAACATTTATTAAAAATAGTTATCCCGTAAAATTTATTGATAAAATGATTGATGAGAGAGTGTGGGAAATTTATAATGGTGGATTGAAGCAGCGGGTAGATAATCAAACAAGGAATAGAAATGGAAAGAATGCATATTTTAGTTTACCATATGTTAGAGGTTTGTCGGAAAGGATTAGAAGGGTTTTTAGTAAACATAATATTCAAGTTTTCTTTAGAAATGATAATAATTTAGAAAGGTTATTTAGTAATTGTAAAGACAAGGATGATAAATGTTTGAAATCGGGAGTTGTTTATAAAATTAATTGTAGGGATTGTAATGGGTGTTATATTGGTCAAACGGGTAGATATTTGAAAAAGAGAATATATGAACATCAATATAGTTTACGCAGCTCAAGTTGTACATCGGGTTTGAAAGAACATTGTTTAAATAGTTTGCATTCTTTCGATTTTGGGAGTGTGGATATTTTGGAACAGGGGATTAAGAATAAATATAAGAGGGAAAGCCTTGAAAGTATTCACATTCTAAGAAATCGGAATAATGTAAATTTAATGATAGAGTCAAGTAAATTAGATAACATTTATCATTCTTTATTAATTTAAGTGAGAATGGCAAGTTGGAGAGGGGAATGTGGAGGGTGGTGGGGTAAGAGAAAAGAAGGGGGTATGGGTGCATGGTATATAAGGAGGTGTATCGCGGGTTTTATTTCAGTCCCTGAGGAGGAGCCGGAGCAGGCTCGAAACGTCGGACAATGTGGTGGTGGTGGGCAGTCAGATCGTCCTTTGCTAACAAAGTTTTTTCCAGATTTTAATTAAGTTTTTATTTCAGATTCTGCGGGGTGATTATAAACAAGGGCAATCTGACTGCCATAAATATTAATTATTTTAATTTAATTTGTAAGACTGTAAGACCGATGGAAAAATTCTTATCAGTTGATATTAAATTGCAGTCGACATAAGTAATATTTTTAATGATAAAACTAAGGTCTATTAAAGGTGGGGTAAAATGTTTTTTAGAGATATATATGGGATTTATGGGAAGGTGGTAAAAGATTATTGCTCAAAATGGGTAAAAATGGTTTTAAGGATTGTAATTTTAAAGGAGCAACTCACTTTTCTTCTAAGGTGTAAAAAATCAAATATTTTTCCTAAACATATTGGAAAAAATTTGATGATAAGGGTTTTTATCGGGATTACAATAAAAGAGTTTCTTATGATCTACGGAAAAATATTTTCTTTTTCAAAAATAAATTACTTAACTTAGAAATTAGAGATTTGAATTTTGAAATTAATCGTTTGAATAAATATTTATTAGAGCTTGAAAGATATTTATATAATAAAATAGAACAGAATGATTTGCAAGAATTTTTTCGTGGTCAAAAGAGGCACTTTGAAAAAGTAAAATATAACCATAGGAGTAAATTAAAAAGAAAATTTGAATATTTAAAGCATAGAAAACACTCTCAGGTCAATCAAACTAACAATGTTAATAAGGATTGGTTTAGAAATTTAACTGACAAAGTAATACCAGAAGAAGTGGTAAATATCATGTCAAAGGGTGCTAAATTTGGAATATCATATTCAAGTAAATCTCTTCCGATCAAGAATATCATCGCTGAGGTAGAAAGTAGTATGAGTAGTTTTAATCTGGAGTTTAAAAAAGAATGTAGGCGTTCTTTAGTTAAAGTTGTTGATAATTTTAAAAGAGAACATAGATTTGATAATTATTTGAACAGTAATTTATTCCATGAATTAAAAATAACGAAGAAATTCTTGAGAGAGAATCCGAATATGATCTTCCAAAAAGCAGATAAAGGAAATGTAACTGTAGTTTCAGATAAAAGGGATTATATTAATAAAATTCAACTTATGTTGGAGGATGATACCACTTATGTGAAAATTAGGAATCCACATATCAATAGACTACAAGATAAATTGAAAGAATTATTGATGCATTGGAAAACAAAAGCTTATATTAAAGATAGTATGTTTAAATATTTAAAATGTGAAAATGGCACTGTAGCTAAATGTTATGGGCTTCCTAAGATTCACAAAGAACAGTTGACATATAGAATAATAATATCATCGATAAATTTTCCGACGTATAGACTTGCTAGATTTTTGTCTAATATATTGTTCAAGATAGTGGGTAAAACAAATTCATATATTAAAGATAGTTGGAGTTTTTATGGTATAATGAAAGATATTATTATTCCGAATGATCATAGGATGGTTTCATTGGATGTAGTATCTTTGTTTACAAATATACCTTTAGAGTTGTTGAATGATATTATACAAGATAAATGGTCTGAAATTAAAGTACATACTAGTTTAACAAAAGATGAATTTATAAAGGCACTTAATTTGGTTTTTAAAAACACAATTTTTTCTTTTGATAATAGTCTATATGAACAAAGATATGGTTGTCCAATGGGATCACCTTTGTCACCTGTTATAGCCAATTTAGTAATGGAAAAATTGGAAAGTATTGCTTTGTCTAAGTTGGTTTTTCAGCCAATTATTTTTAAAAGATATGTTGATGACATTTTTGCAGTTGTACCAGAATGTTTTGTGGATGAAATGGTGGATGTGTTTAATTCTATCCATGATAGAATTAAATTCACAAAAGAAGTTGAGAAAGATTATCAATTGAGTTTTTTAGATATTAGAGTCATTAGAGGTAATAATAATAGAGTGAAATTAGATTGGTATAGAAAACCTACATGGTCAGGTAGATTTTTAAATTTTGATTCTCACCACCAATTCGGAAACAAGACAGGTGCGATCAAAGGTGTCATTGACAGAGCGATTAAATTGTCACATAAAGATTTTAGGAAAAAGAATTTAAATTTAGTTAGAGAAACATTTATTAAAAATAGTTATCCCGTAAAATTTATTGATAAAATGATTGATGAGAGAGTGTGGGAAATTTATAATGGTGGATTGAAGCAGCGGGTAGATAATCAAACAAGGAATAGAAATGGAAAGAATGCATATTTTAGTTTACCATATGTTAGAGGTTTGTCGGAAAGGATTAGAAGGGTTTTTAGTAAACATAATATTCAAGTTTTCTTTAGAAATGATAATAATTTAGAAAGGTTATTTAGTAATTGTAAAGACAAGGATGATAAATGTTTGAAATCGGGAGTTGTTTATAAAATTAATTGTAGGGATTGTAATGGGTGTTATATTGGTCAAACGGGTAGATATTTGAAAAAGAGAATATATGAACATCAATATAGTTTACGCAGCTCAAGTTGTACATCGGGTTTGAAAGAACATTGTTTAAATAGTTTGCATTCTTTCGATTTTGGGAGTGTGGATATTTTGGAACAGGGGATTAAGAATAAATATAAGAGGGAAAGCCTTGAAAGTATTCACATTCTAAGAAATCGGAATAATGTAAATTTAATGATAGAGTCAAGTAAATTAGATAACATTTATCATTCTTTATTAATTTAAGTGAGAATGGCAAGTTGGAGAGGGGAATGTGGAGGGTGGTGGGGTAAGAGAAAAGAAGGGGGTATGGGTGCATGGTATATAAGGAGGTGTATCGCGGGTTTTATTTCAGTCCCTGAGGAGGAGCCGGAGCAGGCTCGAAACGTCGGACAATGTGGTGGTGGTGGGCAGTCAGATCGTCCTTTGCTAACAAAGTTTTTTCCAGATTTTAATTAAGTTTTTATTTCAGATTCTGCGGGGGTGATTATAAACAAGGGCAATCTGACTGCCATAAATATTAATTATTTTAATTTAATTTGTAAGACTGTAAGACCGATGGAAAAATTCTTATCAGTTAATATCACAAGTTAATATAATATAAAAAAATAAAATTCATTGTAATAAATTTATACGCATTTAAAAAATAATTTATTTCGTGAGAAAATATACTGGACACTAAACACATATACGTTAGGGTGTCCCTTATTTACCAAACTGCCTCTAGCGATGAGTACTTTGAATAACATGAAAAATACATAAAAAGCTTGTTGCGATCGTGCTCCCCCTGTGAATCACGCTCTCGGCGGCACGCGATTTGAAAAGCCCGCCTTTCGGCACGCGCGTAGCTAGACATGCCGCTGCGTCCCACGGGAGGGCGCACGTCATGGCGGGAGAGCGCTTTTGGTGGGTCGCGATGCGGCAGTTACGATCAGCACGTGGCCTGGAGCGGAAGCAACGAGCAACCAGTGTGTTTCGGTTCAGTTGGTTACGGAGATGATTCCCCATTCACTTCACCCATTCACCCATTACAGCAATGTGAATTATATCTACTTTTTGTCTACATCTTATGTTCATATCTATGTTTTTCTGAGGTCATCTCAGGCCATGTATTTTCCTTATGTTCACTTATGTTCATTTCGATGTTAATAAACCGTTTCCTTTCAGAAGTGTATTAGTTCTTTCTCCCCTCCCTATCCGAGCTATCGACAAAGCTTATTTTTCATACAGAAAGTGGTGACACGTGGTACTCGCACAAATTGGATTCGACCTAGGGAAACTATAGGAACAAAGAGAAATTCGGGCTTCCAAGCCCCTTATACGGCGCTGAAACGAGCTTGAAAGTTATACCAAAGTCATGTGATTACACAGTGGCAAGTTTGACTGTTTAAGAAAAAAAATCTAAAATTTGTGAAACTCTATTGAAAATGAATTATTTTAAATTTTAACGTAGTTATTGGGCACAAACAGAATGTTTTTTTCACTTTTTTACTGTCTATCCTAAACTTCTTGATGCTTTTGACTAAAAAGGTTATTTGTTTACCTCTACCGTCAGGTGTGCCACTTTTGCTCGGAAGGCTGGAAGCCCGAATACAACGTCGTTCCTCCTTATTCCTGATATTCTTGTTCCTTCTTATACCATATTCCTTATTTCTTTGATTGCTCAGTACCAGCGTTCCAGCGAATCTGCCTAACATCAAGGGACATCACGGGACTTCTCGCGTAGTAAGTTATTTCATGTGAAAACGGCCTGATGTTATAGTTTATGATGTTTACGTCCGTTGTATACACAGACACTTTTTATTTTCTGTGTAAAATTTTTGGCGGAAATATATTTTAAGTAGCTTCAATTTTTATCACAATAACTTAATCAAACTGTTAATGTGTTTTTCGAACTGTAGTTATATTTTGAAAATTGGGAAAGTTTTTATTTTTTTAAATCAAAAATCATGAACTCTTCAGCAAATAGTAATGAATCAGTCATTCCATTTATTAAAAATTTATTACTTCAAATCAGTGGAGAGAAGCTTCCAAGTAATCGGCAAGCTCTACAAGTTTTATTTTACAACACAAGACAGCTAAATATTCTTCTTGAGCACGCTGCTCGACTGGTCATCAAGGAAATACCTAGTATTTTGGATTAAAGCCAATGTTCCGACTCAAGAAGATCATAAATGTAAGGCAAAGTTGATTAAATTGTATGAAGATTATCGCAAGAAACAGAAAAATGTTGGTAGAGCTCCAACGCCAAGAAGGAATAAGAATTTAATTAATATCTCTCAGAATCATTTGATATTACCCATGGAAGCTTCAGAAATTTATTGAAAGAGAAAGAAAGACAAATATTATTTTTACAGTCTATCAGAGATACAGCAAATAGGAAAACTGCTTTGAAATCCGATGGATCGTCAAGTAATGTGAATTAAATTATTCCATCAAAGTTGAAACATTTACATAAATATAGTGCACACACGAACGTGTAACAAACTGAGAAAGAATTTATAGTCATATTGGATTTTGGACTTGATTTCCTGATGTTCTCGACATTTTATAATATGGCATTATAATTTATTAGATTTTATAATATCTGAAAATATCTCAATCAATTTATCAATTTGTCGAATCAGAAGAAAAAGAGCCGATCTTGACTTTTGCGTGAAAAAAAGCCTCGTGCAATACATTTTCTCTCTTGATTTAGGTGGGAAGTTCTGGTGCATAAAAAATTATTGTAATAGTATTGTAAAGGTATTGTAAAAGTATTGTAAAAGTATTGTAAAAGTATTGTAATAATACGTTTAGAATTTCGTGTAGAATAATTGCATAACAAAATGTGTTTTGAAATGATCGACATTTATTGATTAATATAGGTTTTTTTTCAAGCGAAAGCTGAGATAGGCTGTTTTTTTTTCTACTGACCCGACAAATTTTGCACGTTCAGACGAACTATAAGCAATCCATTTGCAACTTTTTGAAAGAAATATAAATAAATAATTTCATGTTCAAATATGAAATAATTTATAACACGGTACTCTTGCGATTCCCTTCCTGCGCCGGCCCCGTTTACCGCGTATTAATCGAAAGCTCTAACATAAATCCGCGCCGTATTTGTTAGGCGCCCGGCACGAAACACTCATCCATTCACTCTCTTTTACTCTCTCACCTACCCGACCGCTCCTAGACCCACTCTCGCCGTGGGGGAGTCCGCGCTTTCCTGCCGTCTCGGGGATGACGGTGACCACCATTCGCCACGCGCTAATCTCTACGCGGCACGCTGCCACGGAGACAGTACCTCCTCAACCACTTCCTTCCCCGCTGGGAAGGAGTCCACCACTATCGGCCACCAATCGCCGGAGACCCGCACTCTCCGGCCGCAACTCGCGTCAGACTTAATTTACACACGCCGCTTAATCTACACTCACCTTTTGCGAGCGCTCCGGGACGTACTCGCACTTCTCGCTGCTGCTCTCCTCTCTCCTTCTCGGCTGTGTCGCCCTAGACCTCGCTGTCGCTGTCTCGACCACCACGTCTCGCTCAGTCCCTCTTCGCACTCTCTCACGCACACACACAGCAAAAAAAAGGCAAGACCTCGCGCACGCCCGATTGCTCGTCGAGTACTGACTGCCCTTGCGCGCTCGCGCCCCTCCTGCGGACCCATTCGCGCGCTTTTCTCAATCATCACCCGTTCTATCACCATCTACTGCCTATTTTCCGCGCCCCCAATCAGCGCTCGCGTTACTAGTGCCCGCGCGCCGATTGCCTACAGCGCGCACACACGTACACACACGCACTCTCGGCCGCTACAATACTCACACATACACGCATATACACGGGAGCTCCATTCGACGATATTTACATCGTCGCAAATTTCATCACGAGAATCTGTCCGTAAATGTGTGTCAAAATTCTGAAATATAAGACCACCCTGCTGGAAATAAATACGTATTTTTGTTTTGTAGTTTTAGCATGTGATTTTTTTATGTAATAAAATTATGTACTTTTGCATGTACTAATTTCGGATTGCAGCTTATATTACGAAAGTATACGATAAAAATACATGCTAAATTTACGTAATGATTAGTCACTTTGAAATTAATTACACAGTATCTGATGTAAAATAATGTTTAATACCATTTAATTAAAAAATAATCACTAAGAATGTAAGCCTTCTTTGATAAATTATTTTCATCCTATTGAATACGTGTATCTGAACTCTTTTAAATAGAGAATGGATACTTGGCGTGAGATAACTTATCTATCAAGCCATATTATTTTACAGCAAATTTAGGGATAGGTTATTATAAAAATTTACTTTTTATCACCCTGCAGCGGTAGATAAAAATACAAAATAACTTTTTTCAATTTTAGTTTTTTGAATGATTTGGTACCATCGACGTATTCGTCGTGTAAAAACATAGATAATTTTTGAAAATCATGCAAAAGTCTCAAAAATTGAAAAAGTTGTTAAGAACAATTCAAATTACTTTTTCGCATTTTTCATTTTAATTAAAGTAAAATACCTTTGGGCTTCGCACCCCGCTTCGTTGGATGAGGTCGGTAGTTCAGTTCCTCTTCCATGTATGATGGTCGACCCCTTGACTCCCCTGCTCTTGTAGCAGGTGTGACGACTGCAGCTGTATAGATCGGCGGATATTAGTGTTATAGCTAGCTCGCATGGTTGGCGCAGCGAAAGTTGAGCCGTCTCCGTTTCCGTCTAATTGTAAGTGTAACTTCCTAGTCTTTTGTTGAAGTCCCATGTGGTCTCTTTTCTTCTAAGTGTTGTTAGCCGAATTTCTTCTAAGTTGTTTTTCTGTCAACTCATTCTTTTCTCTCTAAGTTCTTTTTCCGTTGGAGGTCTCGAGCAGTGATTCGCCCTCTTCAAATTACTACGGTGGACATCGCGCTGTGCTCTCATTATTCGGCCTTCTTATACCCGATTTTTACGTACATAGAAGCTTCTCGACTATTGTCTATTAAAAGCTCCTCTGCTACGCATAACCCCATATATGGCATTCCCGTGATTCAACCTTAGGGTTAAAAACAAAGCCATAAAGGTGTGACTTTCTTTGGACACACCGCGCTGTACCTAAGAAAAAGCTTCCCGAAAAAATCAAGTGGCCTAGTTTGAGCATCTTCCAATGTATCTTATTACCCAATATGACTGACGAGGTGAAAGACCCTCCGGACAAGCCCAGTGAAACAAATTTTAAATGTTAAAAAATATGGCTATTTTGAAAAAAGTCCACAGAGTTCTCGTTTTCACCAATTTCATTGATCAAGGACGAAAATAGTTTTGTTTTATGATGAAGTATATGAACAAAATTACTAGGACTCAATAGCAAGTCAATATTATACCTATATATAACTATGAATGTATGAAAATATTCACATTTTTTAGGTTATATTTGATTGCTTGCCATTTCATCAATTTTCCACTGATTTTTTCGTCCACATCTCAAATTTTTCGTCTCAAAAATATCTTTAATCCTCTTTTTTGATCTTTTCGATTGGTCGACTAGAACCGAAGATATAGACGATCAAAGTTAAGTGATTTTTCGAAAATCGTCAAGTTGGCACCCTTGCTGTAAAAATCTATTTGATTCAAATGTGCTTAAAGTTGGCGGAAATAACTTTTTGAATGTTCCCTTTTGAGTAATAACGATAGCCAGTTTGATTTTTTGCCATTTAAGATTTTAAAAACGCCATTTTAACCATGTGTTTTCGCCTTATTTTACCTTAAAAATCTTATGATTGTGCGTATATTTAAATATTTAAAATTTCATATAATTATTCTTTTAAACTTTATTATTATTATTTTAAATCTTTTACTTATTTCGTATTAAAAGTTTATTCATTTGTTGTAAGAACAGTATGAACTTCGACCGCCTGGTGTGCCACTTCTCATTGAAAGTCGGAATTAGAATCTCGACACATGTGCCATGAAAGATACAGTTCATTGTAGATAGAGTGTTTGGATATGTGATCTCACCTTTATATTATTGACAAATGTAAAAACTTTCAAGGCTTAGGGCTTTTGCACGAGTTAAGGTACACTGAGGAATAACGTCTATCAGCCAATAGAAAGCGAGATTTAATAAGACTGTTCCTTCTTGTTCCTCCTTAAAAGGAACAAGACTTTTTAAAGCAGGCTTATGATTGGCTGCCATGCGTTATTCCTCGTTATTCCTCCATTCATGCAAGAGCCCTTAAAGCTGTTATGTACTACTAGGAGTAAAAAAAATACTATTCAACTGTTTAAATAATAATAGCTGTTTATATAAATCAACTGATAAATCGAGAAGTAAAAAAACTATTCAACACTAAATAAATATAGCTGTTTATACAAATAAGTATATATGTATACAAATAATTAACTGTATGCATATATTATTTTATCTTTAATAATTATATTTATAAATATTATGTCATGTAGTTTTAGTATATAGTCTGGGACTATTATGATTGATTAGTATTTTTACATACATAATGAATGATCAATGTAAAATAGGAGAATTGACTATGTGATGTGGCACTTTTTGTGCCCCTCTAAGCATCACGTCTTGACTCGCCCTGAGGGCTGTAATATCGCGTTACTCCCAATTATGCTTGAAAACTCCGAAAAATCGCGCCCCCTGACATAAGACTATTTAATGCAAGCACGCTGATCGCGTGACCGAATTTGATTTTTAAGGGCGCCAGGCCACGGCGAAAACGCGCAGCCAACCTCGCTATACTCGGCTGCTCCTGGACTCTTTGGTTCTCGGGTGTGGCTTCAATGGAGACGACCTGGGGCGGTCGGAACCGGTGGCGACAAACTGGCGATAAGGGAAATTTCACAACACACAGGCAAAGAATATCGGTGAACTAGGGACACGGGCGCATTCGGCTTTAACGTACAAACACAAACAAAGAAAAAAAAAGAAAAGAAAACTATGAATTTAATTTCAAGCTTAATTTTATGTTTATTCTCAAGGTGGTGTAGTAACTTCTACTCCAAACGGGCAGCCGAAAATCTAATTCGCGAACAAAGCAAAATAGCCGCGCACAGCACGTTCACGCACACGCGAGAGAGATTCCGCACTATGCAGCTCCGCGCTCGGAGCTGCTGCTCGCTTACAACCGAAAATATAATTGATGGTCGGCGGCAGAAAGTAGCAGCCACACGACGATAGCAACAAAACTCTTACCGTTGGCTCTCGGGCGGTAAAGCACACTGGGCGGACTATGTTGGACATTTTTATCCTTATTCCTTCACGATTCCGATACCCTACATGCTACTTTTACCACTCTCTCTTCACTACTCTCCTACGTAACTACTGCTTTACTTTCCCTACTCTCCTGCGTCTCCAACTACCCAACAAAACTCTACTTTTCACTGCAAATCTCTCCGAGATCACTGTGCACCTTGTCAGCTCGACGTTTGGCTACCAAATGCTAAAGAAGGAAGCGACGCTCGCTCGATTTCCGTCTTCTTCCTCAGCTCGGTAGTCTCTCTCTCTCTCTCTCTCTCTCTCTCTCTCTCTCTCTCTCTCTCTCTCTCTCTCACTCCTAGGGCGGTATATAGGGCGGTAGACGACAATTCGACTTAGGTGGTGTTCGAGGACTTTTGCCGTCAAACTAACATCTTTATAAATTATTACCTACAAAAAGAAACGTATAATGAATTTAAAAAATTAAGAACTTATGCAAAGACAATTGGTCTTAAATATGTATGGCATAGAGGTGGAAAATTTTTCACGAAGAAGGGAGATGGGAAGAGAGCATACGTTTTTTCTACAAAAAAAGATTTGGATAGGATATTGTTACAATCAGAGAAAATAAATAAAATTAAAATTAATACCAATGTAAATGCTGAATCTGGACTACAAAATGACATCAACAACAAAAATAAAAATAATAGTCAAAAGGCTACTTCTAGCAAAATTAATGAACACCGTGATGGAATAAATCACAAACAAAATCAAATTGAGAATAGCACAAAAGCAAAGAATAAAAAAACTAAAAACCAGAAAGTTACAAATACACCAAATATACCAACTCAAAACGTATCCTCTCCCGTGTAACTAGGTAAATTTTCCACTGAAAGTCGCAAGAGAGATCGGGGAGTGCTGAGAGCATTCTTCATTAATGCGACTTCTTTCAAGAAGCACATTGATCAAGTTCACATATTTCTATGTGATAACCTGACCTATGACTTATTTGGTGTGGTAGAAACTAGGTTGGATACCTGTATCTCAGACGACGTCATTCAGGTCCAAGGATTTAAAGTATTTAGGCAGGATAGAAACCTGAACGGGGGAGGTGTTGCCCTTTATGTACGGAAAACCTATATATGTGAGTTCTTAACATCATCCGACACGCAAGTGAGCGGTAAACCAGAGAAACCTGAATATCTCTTCTGTTCCGTCAAAAATGGTGAAACCGTGCCGTTGCTGGTGTCTGTCATTTACAGACCTCCAGGTATATCTTTTAACAAAGACTCTCACCTTATTGGTAAATTAAGAGATTACTGCACTTGTTTCTCACGGAAACTTATCCTTGGAGGCCTGAATGCCGATCTCCTGAAAGATGGCCATGAAGCACAATTTGTCCGCAACTTGTCAGCTGAGCTATCGTTACAGGTTGTACAGCATAGTGCCACAAATCACCACACACGCAGCTCTCATACATGGATTGACCTTATTCTTGTCGATGAAAATGATACTATACTAGACGCACGTAACATCCCGGCGAATTTTTGCAAGCATTTATGATATAATTATAATTAAATTCATTTATGAAGATTGCACAGAATGAATTCAAATTTTTACAGATTATAGCTATTTACATTCTGTATTATCATGATTTTTCTCAAAAAAAAATTAACCGTTTATATTGAGATTTGAAAAAAGGGTTCAAAAAATCTTAACCTCAAATATTTCTGAAATTTATGGACCAATCATTTTGTCCTAGGAAGTCGATCAAGAACTATACAAAATCTACCTCTACAAAGAATTTTGAAGCGATTAAGTCAATTTTACTCCCGTAATCGTTGGACATATAAAACTCTTTTCTTTTTCATTTTTCAATTTTTTCCTCAAAAACTAAACAACTACAATATCACGATTTTTCTTAAAAAAATTGACCGTTTATAAAAAAAAAAAAAAAAAAAAAAAAAAAAAAGGTACCCATCCGATTAAAATATCTCGATCCCATCATTAGCAAAATGCAAGAATAAATTTTGAGAAAATCGAAAATTCGAAATAAAACACAAACGTATCGGCCCAATCAAAAAATGGATTTTTGGCCCGTAATCACACAAGAAAGCAAAAAAATGAGACCTGTCCGGTTAAAATCGAGCAAGTAGAAGTTGAGATCTAGACACACACACGCACGCACACACATCCATACAGACATTTTTCAAAAACCATGTATTTTGATTCCTAAAACCTCGGAAAACAATTATAACTTTTTTAGAACAACTCAAAAAATTACTATCACAAAGCTTCCTCTAGCAGGAAGTAAAAGCGTTAGTATTTATACGTTACAAAAAATTCGAAAGAATAGGTAAATATTACGAAAGGTTATTAGGTAGCGAGGCAGGCCTAGTCCACGCGACGTACCGCGCGGTACCGCGCGCAGGACAGGCGTTGCGGCTACTCTTTCGCATTCTATTTCTCGAAGAAAACATCCTGAGCAAATTTTGAAAAAAATCATTTCCTATGTAAAAAATGCTCAGCTTTCGATCTAAATGGCCACAAAAATAAATATTAAGGGGTAAGCCTTTTTTCGTAATTTTTTGTGGAGGAATGACTAGGTTGGTAGAAAAACTGTTAATAAGGGGTTATAAATACACATTTCTGGAATGTAAAAATTTTTTTTATTGGCATTTTCATACAAAATAGCGGCTGTACTCATAATAATCCAAAAAAAATTTTTTTCGAGGAGGCTCCATCTCGGGAAACGTAACTGGAACAATTTTTGACCTGGAAACAAAAACCGAAGTTTTTTTAAGCTTAAGATCAAAATACATAAGCTGACGTAGGAATTTTCCAAAATATTGATTTTTATAAAATGGCGGTGTTTAAAAAAATTTTTTTTTTTTTTACCAAAAATTCATCGATAAATTATTTATAAAAAAGAAATAATCAATATTTCAAAAAGTCCCCTACGTCATCTTATGTGGAATGTTATTACAAAGTTACAGTTAAAATTTCAAGTCAATCGGATGAAAAATGAGGACGTAACGTTTCCCGATGTATTGAAAAATGTTGTTTCGAGATAAACGCGTTTAGTGTTTTGAAAGCGGTAAAAGTATGGAAATTTTTACTGTACCTTTAATCAGCAATGCCAGCTCCATACATTTCATCTTCAATACTAACGTCCATCTCCTCTGATTTCTTCCGGGATGATCTGTTGGACATGCTGGCCTCTTGAGCTGGATTTGTAAGCGATCGCTCAGAAAGTTTGATGCGCGTCGTGCAGCCGCCATCAGAGCCATGCAACATATACTTTTTGAGATATAAGATATTTTGTAGTTTTTGAAGGCGAAAATGAAAAATTACGGAAAACTGCCTACATCATTGGAAAGCCGAGAAAAAAATACGTCGGAAACGCTTATCAAACAATTTTTTTAGGTACATTTTAGTATCATAAACATGAGTTGGAAATAGCACGATTTGGGGCTCACGCGCCGCGCTGGGGCAGTTGACGTGAAACGCTACATATGTATAAAAAATTTGAGATACTACAAGTCGAATAAGATCGAAGAGGGGTTACGCTCTATGGTTCTTGTGTAAAAGAAGTACAATACTCATTCAGTCTATGTATACTCGTAGACTAATAATTACCTTCGGGGTGATCAAGAGCCCCTTGTTAAAAGTTTATTTGAAAGTCTGTAAGATGGTTATAAGAATAAGGATTTATTAAATGTTACCTTTTCATCGTAGTCAAGTCCGAGCTGGCGATACATCGACGGTAACGTGGTTGCATCAGGACGTGATAGGACTCGTAAAGAAATGTTAACCATTTGTAGATCTTTAGAACCAGTAGGGGATGAAATTTTCCGTGGTCGACTTCTAATATCATAAATAATAGGATAGTGAATCCAGGGGATTCGAAAATGTAATCCTTCCGTCATAATATCTTTCTGGACTCCACCTACTCTTGAAAATATTATAGCTCGATGTCCACCATCAACTGAAATATTATCAAGAAAATATTTGAAATCTAAAAACTGTTGTATCTATAGATTGATTTATAAAACAAAACGGCCCACACTGGGGCCGAAAGGTTCAAAACCACCTAGAGGTCATAATTCTCAACCGAATATGAAAATTTAAAAACAGGAACTTTTGTGACAAAATACCAAAGACCGCTACGAAGCCTAATTTTGAAAATATGAACCTATAAACCTAATTTATAACCTATAACCCCAAAATTTACACTTGTGATTCCCAAAAATGCTATAAAACTTCAATTTATAAGTCCTTGACACATGCTCTCTTAACCTTGATTCATAAAATTGGTCTACAGATTAAGTCTTGGGCCATTCTGTCGGAAATAGTGTGTATTTTTAGGATATACATTGTATGTGGTTTAAATAACATTTTTCTCTTTTTTATAGCTGATTTTGGCCTCAGAAGCCACTAGGTGTAAGACCCCCTTAAGACTTGTGAGGTTAGGGCTTATAGGTTTAAAGTTTATGAGTGCATGGCTTACTGGATCAAAGGTCAAGAGTTCACGAGTAAAGGGCTTACAAATTAAAGGTTTATCGTATTTTTGGGATTTGCAGGTCAAAAATTGAATTGATTGGTTGATGTGATAGGATTATATGACTCCTTAGATTTATAGGTTAATTTTTTGGAAAATCAGGCTTCGTAGGGCTCTTCGATATTTGATAACGAATTTTCCTAAGCAAAAATTTTCAGATTCCGTTGAGAATTGCGACCTCTAGGTGGTTTTGAACCAAAAAATCCGTATGGCCCCAGTGTGCGGCGGTCCCAAATTTAATGTTTGAAGTCGTATACATATTTATACGAATTTCGCGTTCCACAGTATCTTGTTTAAGGGTAGCCTGTAACTATATGTCTGTAAATTCACCCACGAGAAAAAAATAAACGCTAAAAAATAATATAGAATAACTTATAGATGACGCCCCAAGGAGTATTTTCATGTGATGTTTTGATTTTGCTCTATAGTTACTATGCTACTAACTTAGTACTTAGCTTACTCTAGTTTTGAATTTTGATTTGTGTAAATGTCATATCTTCTCATTATTTAAATCACAAGTCAACATGAACAGGATAAACAACTTGAAGTACAAGCCAAAAAAAAGCAAGAAAAATTTCAAAAATTGCGTTCCAAAAGAAATAAAGTTACAGAATCTGTCAAAGGGCTGTAGAAGAGGTTAATGAAGAGAAGAACTCTCATTATGTATTAATTCATGTAGATACACATTCTTGTTTTGTGAGTAAACAAGATTGTCCATCGTGCCAGTCAAAATCACTCTACATTGACATTTCAAGCCCTATGGGTTTTGCGATGAAAGTTTTTGTGAAGTGTTCAATGTGCCCAGAAATTATTGAAGAGTTTTATCAAGTCCTAATTCTACTGACTCAACCCACAACTCATTTCATGTAAATAGAAAAATTGTTGAATCCATGCTCACGATGGGACTTGGATATGCTGGCTTACAAAAGTTTTGCTTAACTATGGGTATGAGCATCATGAGTAAAACTACTTTTCACAAAATCATGCAAGATTTACATAAAGATTATAGAAGATTAAAAGAGGATATGTTAAGAGAATCTAAAAAAGTTGTTCATGAACAGTATCTTTTCATGAATGACGATCTTGATGAAAATAGTGTTGTGGATTATGCAGTGTCTTATGCACTGATGGTAGCTGGCAAAAGCGTGGCTTCTCATCACTATATGGCATTGGCATAGTAATTGACATTTATACGGGACTTGTCATTGACTATGAAATTTTATCCAAGTATTGTCGAACTTGCATAGAAAAACAAAAATCAATGGGCGAAGACAATGACAACTTTAAAAAGTGGCAAAGGGATCATGAGACTGATGGAAAATGTCAGCAAAATTTTGAAGGCTATGGAACCTCATGCTGCTGAGATTTTATGGAAGCGCTCAGTTGAACAGTGTAAGGCAAGATATTTACATATTTTGGCAGATGGAGACGCTAAAACTTTTTGTCACCTATGTAGCTTGGAAGTTTATGGGAAAAATGTGGAACTTGTGAGAGAGCAGTGTATCAACCACGTTGCCAAAAGTTTAGTTGCTGCCATGAAAAACTTAGTTAGTGAAAGTAAAATAAAAAAAATTACTCTTGGTAGCAAGAAAGCTGGTGCTCTAACTGTGAAAGTGATTCATGACTTGTTTGGGTACTATAGGAACGCTATAGTGAATAACATACCTCATGTCAACTTGATGCAAAAGGCTATTTTAGCAACTCTAGATCATTATGATTCTACTGACGAAGAGCCAAAACATGAGTTATGTCCCACTGGTCCTACTTCATGGTGCTGGTATAACAAAGCATTGGCTGAAGGTAAAAAAAATACCAAGTCATTCTACAAAAAAAATTAAAATAAATAAATTAGTCATAGAACATCTGAGACCAATCTGATAGACTTTCTTTTACAAAACTGTTGGAAAGGTGCATTCGAGGAGGTACTCAGAATGCTAATAAAAGTCTTCACCACTTGATATGGTCCAAATGTCCCAAAGAAACTTTTCAGTCAAAAAATAAATTGGAAATGGCAGTGATTTTGGCTATTAGCGAGTTCAACATGGGTTGTGAAACAACAACCCGCTTACTAAGCAAAGTCCAAAGAGAAGAAATGACTGGAATAAGAAGAAGTATCAGCAGCTCTAGAGACTCAGAAAGACTTCGATCAAGTAGAAAGCTTTCTGATACAAATGAGAGAAAATCACAAAAAAGAAGAAAGAAACAAATAAAAAATACTGAAAACAAAAAACAGAAACTCGAAGGACCAAGCTATCAGGCTGGAGGATTTGTTGACATGTAAGGATTAAAAACTAAATATTAAATACTAATATAAAACATATCATATCAACAGTTTATAAAATACTTTTTAATTTTATCTTGTTTTTAGCCCAGACGATACCACTACTGCAAAACCAGTGAAAAGAAGCCAACGAAAAGTTGCTACAGTAAAAATAAAAAATAAATATATATACGTACATAAAAAGTGAACATGAATAAGTATACAAATATAAATATAAATCTACAGGAAAGAAAAATGCATTATTATTTATTCTTCTACAGAAAATTGATATTTTTTTATAAAACTTAATTTTCTTGAAATTAATAAATCTATTATTTTTCAGATTTCAAAATTGGTTTGGCGATGAAGTTTTCAATGTATCAACTTGAAATTTGGCACAGTTTTTTAATATTATAAAAGAAAGAGAATGTCGTTGGCTTTTTCAGAATGGTGCATTTTTATCTTATGAAATACATATTTGTTTATAAAAAGTCATTAAAAAATAGCTTTTTTTATGCGAATTTCAATATAATTAGGGAAATTTTTTTAATTTTACTCTAGCATAAATCTAACGCTATTTTCTTATTTCTGTAGTTTAAAAAAAATTTGTCAAAATGTAAATTGATTGGATCATTTATTCATCGCTAAACTGATTTTGAAAATAGGTTATTTTTAAACAATTTTTAAGGTGTTTTACTGTTTTCAGGTGCAAAAATGAAATTTTTTAGCCTTATAACATATCATTTTGATATGTTTTACACATGTTAATTGGTGTAAAATTTTTGGAAAATACATTTCCAAAATAAAAAAAAATAGTATTTAGGGTGGACGACACCCTTAAGTATTTAGCTACAAATCAACAGAGCAAAAATTATAAAATAAATCATCTGTTTGATAAGAATGCAATTATTTATAAGTTTATCAAAAACTTATATATAAATAATTAGCTTTTATTATTCTCACATCAATTATTTCATAACTTTTATTTTGTTGATTTTTAGTTTTGTTTTCCAAAAACTCAACGAATCTTTCAATATTAAAATTGGATGAGAAACAAAAAACCGCTGCCAACATGTAGCTTCCTCCAAATTGTAATGGACGAATTTTTGTCCATTTACATAAAACAATTATAATACTTGTAAAATAAAATATTAATCAACGCGGCGAATATTTATAAACTTTGGGCACGCGCACAAACAGAAAAACGAGACGAAGATAGAGAGAGAACCGGAACAATGTAAAGCATGAATTTACATAACTAGTTTCGTCTAATAACCTAGAATATGATTACAATATTTATAGAATAAAATATTAAAATTTTATATCAACGCTGGGACAATTTGTAAAATTCCAAACACAGATTCCGAACGCAGATTTCGAACGCGGAGAGAAAAGAAGATCGGAGGAGGGGCAATTAGAAGCTAGCGAGAATGTGGGAGGAGCTAGTCAAACGCTATGATCAAACCGACATGCTAGAGTCAAGGGAGAGAGAGACTCAGCGAGAGAGGAAGCAGGAGAATGAGAGAAAGAGAGAGAGAGAGAGAGAGAGAGATAGAATGAGAGAGAGAGAAGAGCGCATGTGTGAGAGAGGTCTGGCGTTTGTCACTGAGACCAACGCGATCCCGATTTTCCCTTACCGAGGCGAAAAGTCGACAGATAATTAAGAGCAGAAATTATAAGTCCAGCTAAGTGGAAAGTGACCGCTGCACTTTTCGATTCGTGGGAGCAATCCGCTACCGAGGAACAAGTGTGAAAATAGATACATTGGGTGGTGCTTGAACTAAGCCACTTAACCTTTGCAGAAAGCTTTTCCTTGGGAAGGAAGCAGTGTCTCCAAAGAAAGTCAGGAGATATCTTTATGGCTTTGTTTTTAACTCTAAAGTCCAACGACCGAAATGCCATATATGCGGTTATGCGTAGCACAGGAGCTTTTAATAGACAATAGTCCAGAAGCTTCTGTGTACGTAAAAATCGGGTATAAAAAGGCCGAACAATAAGAGCATAGCGCAGAGTCCAGTAAAGTAAATTGAGGAGGGCGAATCTCTGCCCAAAAAGCTCCGACAGAAACAGAACTTAGCAGAAGAGCGAACGAACGGTACTTAAAAGAAAAGAGACTAGGAAGCTGGACTTAAAAGGAAAAACGGGGACAGCTCAACTCTCGCTGCGCCAGCCATGCGAGCCATAAACACTCATCTCCGCTTGTACGAGCCCACGCAGCTTATTGGAAGAGGAATACTGAACCGCCGATCTCAACCAACAATTATTCAATTATAGGAATTAAGCAAAGACAATATTATAACAAATAATAACATAATATTTTTGTTTTATGATATGGACAACATACTCAATATTAACATCTATCATAATCTCTTCTTATTTTTCCAAATTTAATACAGCAATAGAGAATTATAATTGCAGTTGAACTTTTCCATTTGAAGCAAAACCATCCTACTTCTTGGTCAACTAAAATATAACCCTAAGGTGATCCAGATTTTACCAAATATACAATTTAAAATTATAACGACTTATCCGTTTGTCTACAATTGTTCGTATCAACTTGTCAGAATTTTGTGAAAAGCAACTATATTTCCTAAGAAAGTTAATAATTTTATAAAAATGCGATCGGAATAATATAAGTTTGAATAATGAAATTCTAAGAAATTTTTTTACGAAGACAGCAAGAAGATTCACACATGAAAGATTTTAGAAGTAATGCTACGACTAACAATAACATCGTTGACAATTAAAAAAAAATATACATTGTTCTTTTCTTTTTTAACAACAACAAACAAAGTGAATAAATAAGTCAATTTAAAAAATGCATTTTATATAAAATAAACAATATCTTTACTGTGTGATCTATATGAATGTAGGGTCTAAAGGCAATTGAACCTGGAACACGAGTTTATTATATAGCAAACTGTTTAGGTTGTATCTTCTATTCACACATAACTTTAAATTATTGTGTTTAAAGATAGATTGTTATAATAAAATGCAGAATGTATGAATTAGATACAAATTTTTCTTGTTATATAGTGTGAATCAAATTATTATGCATTAAGGGGATGCCTTACCTGTATAGTCTGTAAATGCTTACCGACATTTATTGATTTTTCAAATATCTATCTCAATTTACATATTTTTGTTTATGGCCGAATCCATTTCAAATCAGGTGGTCCGCGTATGCCTATGTCACAGATCATTTTGGAATGTAACTATTCATGTTCTTCTCCAAAAATTATTTGACACGTATTTTTTTATTTTTTTGTTTTATCAAAATTTCATGCGTTCAGCGATACCGAAAAATTCCGAGAAAATTCTTACTTAGAAAAAAAATTTTTCAATGTAATTTTCAAACGGCTACTGTTTCACCAGTATTCTATGCATTTAAGCGTGTAACAGATAATTTTACTCAGTTTTGAGCCCTCTTTCATGTTCTCTATGTTAATTAAAAAAAAAAAAAAAAAAAAAATGCACGAGTTTTGCACTTTTTACTGAAAAATGCACTTTTTAGAAAAATGTATTTTTCTGGAAAATCCCAATTTTTTTTGCACAATTTTCGTATATCGTGATAGAGGACCTAAATACCTATCTAGATGTATTTGCGAGATTCAGAACATTTGCACTGGGACAGCGATCGCTAATGAAATAACGCAGAAACAAATTTTTCACGCTTAACGCTTATATATAGTCAATGATATTAGAGTCAATATTTTATCTTTGTGCGTATGTAATATACAGGTACACATAAGTATGTATTTATTTTTTATTTGCATCTTTTAGATTTTTTATTTTTATACCTTTTTTTTATTTTTATACCACTCTAACCTCAAAATCACAACTTTGATATGATTTTTCGGCGCTCGTGGTATAAAATACCGTTCGAAACTAGTGCGTAAGTCGATTATTTAGGTGGTGTGACTTTTTCGCACTCGCTTCGCTCGTGCAAAAAGTCACACCAGCTAAATAATCGACTTCCCCACCCGTGTCGAAATGTACTATTATACCTATTTTACTACCTTTGTTTTTCTGCTTCATTGTTCTTAATACAGTAAACGGACGATCAGCGGTCTTTGCTGTCAAACAATGTAGTTTATCATCACATATTTTTTTAACCCATATATGAGTTTTTTGAATTCCAGGATACTTTGGAGTTGTAAGCCAATCAATATTTTTTTCTTTTCTGAATTGTTCTATTACAACATCTCGTAAATGTATTATTTTAATAGCATCAGTATATTTTTGAACATGTATTGCAAAATCATTTGCGTTTTGAACAGCTTCTTCAAGGGGCTCTCGAATATTATGCGAAGTAGCATAATGCTTTATAAGTCCACCCACACCATCTACAGCTCCTTTGCCGTGCCCAGTAGCAGAGAACAACCATTTTATATCATACGGTGCGCGTTTTAATTCATCTAATTGAAAGCGATTTGTAAAGTGACTAGCGGTGCCGTCGGACACGATGGTAATTTTTTAAATTGAATCACAACAATTTTCTTTCAAGAATTTTATAATTTTTTGTACTGCTAGCAAAGCATACGCTGAATCATGTTTTCGGTCATCACTTATGACTGCGAAACTTTGTGTGAACTGCTGTGAAAATAGAAATTTGTTCATTAACCCAATAATTTCCTTGAACAGCTTTATTATGAATCACAGCCCAGTTTTCAGCGAAGTCTATTTGAAGAACTAAATGATGTGGGTCTTTTTTAGCATTTTCTCTTTCTGCTTTTGTAGCTTTGCGTTGTATATTTTTTACGTACATGCGAGTACTAACCTTCATGGTCCAAACCGAAAGTACATCTTTAAAAGCAGAAATTGACAGTGTTTTTTAAATCAAGTTTCCATTATCCCACAAAGCATATGTAATTTCTTCTGTGCCTTCTATATCTTGGAGTTTTAAAACATGAATAGTAATTCCGTTACTGCCTGGACAAATTTTACATTCTTGTAAATAGCATAAATCAGATGGGTCAGAACACATTGTTGCGTTTATTATTTGTGACCGAATTTCATCCAACTCGGTAACGTTACTCCCTCTGAAATTAATTAAGTTCGTAAGAAATAAATCATAATTTGCGCAATAGATACAGAGACAAACTTCTTTGATCGGGGAAAGTAAGACATATTTTGGTCGCATACTATAAAACTTCGATTTACCAATTCTCAATTCGGGATAATCATTTTTAAATGCTTTATACGTTGCTTTCAGTCTTCGAGTAAGAAAACGTTTAACTTTCTTCTCTTATCATTTATTTTAACGATAATAACGTCACTCTTATTTGGACTCTGTCTTGAACAATTAAAATCGTCATTTATATAATATTCCATAACAATTTTTTCGGTCCTTTCATCAATTGGATGGCCTGTGTATGCTTCTGGTTCGGAATAAACTCCCTTTTCTTGTCCAAGATTTTTCGTTCTTTCTATCATTTACATTGTTATGTCTGGAAATAAGGATGAAATTTCATTTTTCGCTAAGGATGAGGGTAACAAAGTCAGAATTTTTATTTTTTTTGATACCGTAGAACACTTTTGCAAGGCTAAACCAAGATTTTGTATCCATTCTGTACAATGGCATACAGTTGATTCGTTTGCTGTTATAGAAACGTCATAAACATTGTTCAACTTCACATCAAGGGTATTAGACGATGTTGAAAGTATATTTTTTTCTTCTTTTTTACGTAATTTTCAAGTGATTTTTCACGTATAAGATTTTTGCTCTTAAGAGGCGATACAGAACCTAAGAAAGATGTACTTATTTCATTATTAAATTCTTCGATGCATTCTGGAGTACTTGGTAAAAAATCTTCATCTCTATCAACTACGTTGTCGGTAACTTCATTATCAGTTATAAATTCATTGTCAGTGCTACTCACCAATTTTAAAGCACGATTCTAACAATGTTGACACAGATATGTAGATGGTGTCAAAGGTAAATTAGGATAGAGGTGTTTCAATGGATGAGCAAGATCCTCAAGTTGTTTGAAACGTACGGAACTAGATTTGTAACAGATTTTTTTGTGCTTGTGTAAAAATTCTGCACATTTGATTCTCTCCGTTGAGTAATATTGAGGCATCGTAGTTGAGTTGATAAGGTGTAAATATTGTCACGGGGTGGATTTTCGGGCTAAGGCACGTTTCACCTGCGTACCTTAGCGGTTCAATTCCATATCTCTCGGTTCAACTCCCGGAGATTAAGTAGCCAGATTAGGTAACAGACGCTACAACGTCGTGCAATGTTAACCTAACCTGGTGACTTACCGTGCAACACGCAAGTCGACGACTTGCGCTTTGTTTCTCACCAGTGACTCCAATTCTCCTCTCGTTCACTGGTTCGTGTGCCGGCTGCTCAGATGAAACACAACGTATCCTCTTACGTAACGACCGCGGAGGCGTCGGGGAGCGGGGAATTACTAGGTCGCGAAATAATAACTCGAGCGGTTAAAGTTAATAACAAAAGACTATGGTTTATTAAATAAAAGAAGTTGAGGTTTGGTAATGGATCAGTAATATAAAAGAAGTGAATTTAGGTTCGCGTATTTCCTATCTAAACGGGGCGCCAGCACGTTACCTCTGACGTCAGCTACCTCGGAGACTGACGTCACGCTCGCGATAATTTACGCCGCGCAAGTGAGGTATAATACGCCTCACGTGTGCGGTACTCTACGCGCGCGCTCACCGAGTAAAGCGACGAAGTGTGAGAGCAGTCGCGATCGCCGCGCGACGCACACACGTATAAGTGTGAGAGAAAGGGTAGATGGCGGGTTTACACGTGTGCGCACCTGTTGTGCGCACTCACCGGCTTTGAAAAAGCCCGTGGTTTGACCTTGCGTTTAACCTTGATGAAGTGCGAACCCGATGCCTACACTCTCTCCTCGCACTCGCTCTCACCGCACGAGAACGCCTACTCGAAGCCGATGTCCAGGTGCGACGAGCCTGGACAAGCGGTTACGCGGAGCTAATACGCGGCGCGGAAGAATGCGTGCACGCTTACCGCTATTGTAGGTTAGATTCATACGGTGTGGCCTAGGTTTCTCGCAAGCATCCTCGCTGCTAGGCTGGCTTCATTGTATCGCCTCATGATACTCTCTGCTGCTTTCGTGCCAGGCGAACATGCTTACTGCACTAGGATGTTGCTAGTTCGGGAGTACGACAGGTAGTTCTAGCCTGTCGTACTATCTCTGAGCTCTCCTCGTGTTTCCGTCGAAAGTACGGTATAACACATTTCGCGGATCAAGATAGTAGCCTCAGGATGCATCACGTATGCACTTCTGAGGTTACAACTATCAAACACTTCACAATTATCGCGGAAAACATGATATCACCGCGAAATCACTATCGCGCGCGTCTGTGTCCAAAGATAACAACAACATTGATAGCGGTCGCGTCTGTCCCGGTACCTTCGTCATGCTCTCGATACAGCTCCAATACTGCATCGAGGCGCCATCTAACGTTCGTTACTACGAACATATATATTGCCGATTTATTATCGACGTCGGTACGGCAGGCCGTGACAATATGTAATAATTTTCCAAAAGATGATGGTTTTAAATAAGACGAGATGTATGATATATAGCAGATACCTAAATTTTCTTTATAAATGTTAAGTCAAACCATATCCATCTAGCGGACAAATGTACTAGTACATAAACTCATACAAGTAGGCGCACGTACATGTACATACAAAGATAAACATCTCTATATTGACTGTAATATTATTGGCTATATATAAGCTTTAAGCGTGAAAAATTTGTTTCTGTGTTATCTCATTAGTGTTCGCTATCCCAGGGCAAATGTTCTGAATCTCACAAATACATCTAGATAGGTATTTAGGTTCTCTATCACGACATAAGAAAATTGTGCAAAAAAAAATTAGGGTTTTCGAGAAAAATGCATTTTTCTAAAAAGTGCATTTTTCAGTAAGAAGTGCATAACTCGTGCATTTATTATTTTTGTTGAAAATAACATAGAGAACGTGAAAGAGGGCTCAAAACTGAGTAAAATTATGTGTTATACGCTTAAAAGTTATACGCTTATTGAAAAATTTTTTTTCTAAGTAAGAATTTTTCGGAATTTTTAGGTATCGCTGAACGCATGAAATTTTGATAAAACAAAAAAATAAAAAAATACGTGTCAAATAATTTTTGGAGAAGAACATGAATACTTTCATTCCAAAATGATCGGTGACATAGGCATACGCAGACCACCTGATTTGAGATGTATTCGGCCTTATATTGAAGCTGACGCACATTCTTTGAATTATATAGATTGAGCGTGTGCTTGAATAATTTTGATAATATGAAAATTGGTTGAGAAATTTAAACAATCAAGTGCAGAAATCTGCAGTTAGGTAAGGCTTTCCCTTAAGGCCACCAAAAGATTATTTTCATGTCTGTCAAAGCACACAACCTCCTGTAGTAGGGACAAAGATAAATACTGTTGTGGATATTCCTTTAAAGATAAACTATAGCGACACAACCAAAGAAAGTTGGCCCAGGACATGTGAGTTTAGTTATGAAGGAGGTTTTATGAATCTGTCGAATAATATAGAAGTGCAAGAATCTCAATAAAAACATTACAATGTAATACTAACCCACATCCACCCAGACGGAAATAAATTATGCACACAATTGTTAATAACTAAATATAATTTTTATTTGCAATTTATAAATCCATGTTTTGGGACGCTAATAACATTTAATAATAGTTTTTATCAATTATTTGCTGTTAGTAATAGTTCTTTACAGTTATTTGCAGTTGTTTGCATGTATGTGTCTTTTTTTATTCATGACATGAAAGTCATGAAAACAATGCTAACAAGAGTTATTTGCATTTTTAATGAAGAAAAGAAGATCTATAAGTTATTTGCATTTTAATCAAAAAAAAAAAATTTTATAACACTGAAGAAAGAAAAATTTTATAACAGTGATTTTCATTTTTATTGAAAAAAAAATTGTATAAAAATTATTTGCATTTTCATTGAAAAAAAAAAAAGTTATAACAGATGTGTCAATACGTTTATGATAAAATGGTTAAATAGAAATTAAACAAAAAAAAAGTAATGAAATCAATATGCACAAAGCCAAGTATTTACTACTCTCTCTCTCTCTCTCTCTCTCTCTCTCTCTCTCTCTCTCTCTCTCTCTCTCTCTCTCTCTCTCTCTCTCTCACTCTCTTCAACGCCAAAATCCCCATTTAAATCCATTTAATTTACATTTTTTATAAAGCTTTTAAACTGAAAAATTATATTATATTACATTTTACAAAAGTATAAACCAAGGCAAGTAACAGTGTATTACCCGCCGCTTCTATGTAATTTTCTCTACCAAAAGTTTCTAGAAAAACAAACTTGAAATTGTAAAAGATATTTAAAAAACAATTTGTGTGAATACTTTTCTGATAAAATCGTGAAATCCAAATCAAACAATATGCATAAAGTCAAGTATTTACTATTCTCTCGCCTCACCCCTCTCTTCAATATCTCACACCAAAAACCTCATTTAAATTCATTCAATATACATTTTTTATAAAGCTTTTGTAATAAAAAACAAAAGAAAGTTATCATATTCCCCCACCCTCTCTTTCTCACACCAAATACCTCATTTAAATACATTCAATATATATTTTTTATAAAGCTTTTATAATAAAAAATTTTTTATATTACTTTTTACAAAAGTATAAACCTAGGCAATTAACAGTGTATTACCAGCCGTTTCTCTGTAATTTTGTCTACGAAAAATTTTTAGAAAGACGAACTAGAAATGCTAAGATATATTTAAAAAACATTTTTTGTGAATACAATTGTGATAAAATCGTTAAATACGAATCAAACTGTAGAAAGTAATGAAATGAAAATGCATAAAGTCAAATATTTACTACTCTCTCCCCACACCTCTCTCTCTTCTCTATCTCACACCCAATACCTCATTTAAATCTATTCAATAAACATTTTTTATAAAGCGTCTGTAATAAAAAACAAAAGAACGTTGCGATATCCCCCCTCCCTCTCACTCTTTCGCCTTCTCTCTACCTCACCCCAAATACCTCATTTAAATACATTCAATATATATTTTTTATAACGCTTTTATAATAAAAAATTTTTTATATTACTTTTTACAAAAGTATAAACCTAGGCAAGTAACAGTGCTTCTACGTAATTTTCTTTATGAAAATTTTTTAGAAAGACGAACTTGAAATTGTAAAAGATATTTAAAAAACTTTTTCTGTGAATACGTTTGTAATAAACTTCGTTAAATACCAATCTAATAAAAGAAAGTAATGAAATAAACACGCATAAAGTCAAGTTCTTACCATTAATATTTGGAATAAAAAAGAATTTTCTATGTGTCTGAAGTTCTTGACGTTCATCGTGAACGAAATATCGAAAATTTCCAAATTCGGTTTCTTTGATATTATCTACTAGAGATATACATAAAACATGTATAAACTGCAAAATAAGTTATTTCCAAAGTGATCATCCCCCCAAAACATCCCTAAAAGCACCCCGAGTAGATAATACATTACAAAAAGTTGATACCATCTGAGTTTATTAATTTAAGACAAATTTTATGGCTGATATTTCTTCCAGATGTTACCAGAGTCTTGTAAAAAAATTGGGGGTATGAAATTCGATCCGGAACCTCTCGCTTAGAGGGTGCAAAGGGGCTAAAATAGCGGAAA
Source organism: Torymus aiolomorphi (assembly GCA_036365515.1). Classification (NCBI taxonomy): domain Eukaryota; kingdom Metazoa; phylum Arthropoda; class Insecta; order Hymenoptera; family Torymidae; genus Torymus; species Torymus aiolomorphi. The sequence goes on along the minus strand of CM070875.1, from coordinate 150,948,544 downwards.
ATACTCGCAAAATACCGAGAAAAAATCATCTCTCGCGAGTTTATTAATTTAAGACAAATTTTATGGCTGATATTTCTTCCAGATGTTGCCATAGCATTGTAAAAAAATTGGCGATAAGAAATTCGATCCGGAACGTCTCGCTTGGGGGGTGCAAAGGGACTAAAATAGCGGAATATACACGCAAAACACCGAGAAAAAATCATCTCTCGCGAGTTCATTAATTTAAAACAATTTTTATGGCTGATATATCTACTAGATGTTGCCATAGCCGTGCAAAAAAATTGGGGATATGAAATTCGATCCCAACCCTTTTGCATGGGGGGTGGAAAGGGGCTAAAGTAGCCGAAAATACACGAAAAATAACGTGAAAAAATCATCTTTCGTGAGATTATTAAATTAAGACAAATTTTATGGCTGATATTTCTTCCAGATGTTGCCATAGCCTTGCTAAAAAATTGGGGATATGAAATTCAATTCGTAACCTTTCGCTTGGGGGGTGCAAAAGGGCTAAAATGGCGGAAAATAGTCGCAGAAAACCGAGAAAAAAATCATCTCTCGCGAGTTTATTAATTTAAGACAAATTTTGTGGCTGACATTTCTTCTAGATGTTGCCATAGCCTTAAAAAAAAATTGGGCATAAGAAATTCGATCCGGAACGTCTCGCTTGGGGGGTGCAAAGGGGGCTAAAATAGCGGAATATACACGCAAATGACCGAGAAAAAATCATCCCTCGCGAGTTCATGAATTTAAAACAATTTTTATGGCTGATATATCTACCAGATGTTGCCATAGCCTTGTAAAAAATTGGGGATATGAATTTCGATCCCAAACCTTTTGCATGGGGGGTGGAAAGGGGATAAAGTAGCCGAAAATACACGAAAAATAACGTGAAAAAATCATCTCTCGTGAGATTGTTAATTTAAGACGAATTTTATGGCTGATATTTCTTCCAGATGTTGCCATAGCCTTGCTAAAAATTTGGGGATATGAAATTCGATCCGTAACCTTTCGCTTGGGGGGTGCAAAAGGGCTAAAATAGCGGAAAATACTCGTAAAACACCGAGAAAAAAATCATCTCTCGCGAGTTTATTAATTTAAGACAAATTTTATGGCGGACATTTCTTGCAGATGTTGTCATAGACTAACAAAAAAATTGGGCATTGTAACGGCAGGCGCGTCTGTGTGTGTGTATGTGCGCGAACACGGAGCTCGGATCGAGCCGATCTCCGACGCACGGTATACACACAGGTAGTTGACCGAAAACATAAACATACCGTGGCCTTGGAGAAGGCAAGGCCGACAATTGGGGCATGAGGATTCGCAAATAGAGTCGGGCTTGTCCTCGTATTTCTCCGGGGGCTTGCGTGTGTGTGTGTAGTTGCTCGCACGTGTAGCTGTGTGAAAAGTACCGAGCGCAACTACGACACACAATGAGCCCCGAAATGAAAACTCGCGACAACCTTGCGCGAGGGGGAAGGAGAGCGAGAAACAGAGCCCGGCAGTATCGCTTCTGCCGTAGCTGAGACAGCTGCTCGTCCCCCGTGGGCGACGACTTGGAGAGGGAGAGGGAGAGGGAGAGGGAGAGGGAGAGGGAGAGAGAGAGAGAGAGAGAGAAGAGAGAGATAGGCGAGGCCCGTAGCAGCGAAGAAGGAAAGAGAGAGTGAGAGAGAGAGACGCAGCGGCGCGCTGCAGCAGGCACCGCCGAGCCCGTTCAACCGCGCCTTCTCGCTGCAACTGAGGTAAGTCCTGGCCAGGCGGACGCGCGCTCTCCCCGCGGACGACGTACGTCCGGAGAGCGGAACACGGACGAGCGAGCGAGAACGCCGACGCGCGCCTGAGCGCCGATCGTGCGCGGCGATCGGCCTACGTTTTGCGCGTACGTGTGTGCGGCAGAGCACCCACGTACCTCGCGTGCGCGGGCGCACCACCCGAATCGGCGCGTACCTAGAGTACGCACCGCGCGTGTAAATAGTGAACAGCCTCCAAGGACAATAAAGATAATTCTTTGCTCTTACTTGTTCGCGTAATATTTCACGCATCCTACTTTCAATTCCCTATTCGGTGGCACGGTGAAGAATACCGCCGGCCTCCGCGGTCGCGAGTCCGTAGTACTCGCGTGATAACAGAGCAGCTGGGGCAGCACGATCGAGAGTGAGCGCAACGACGAAGTCGCGCGTTGTAACGGAGCAAAAAGGCGCGGCTGCTGCTGAAAGCAGCCGTCGGCGAGCAACAGCACGGAGATGACGGGTCGCTAATCGTCGAGGGTTGGCACGAGTAAGTGCTCGCGCGTATCAATTGCTGCGCCGTTCACCGGCATGTCCGCGTTGAGATATAGCGCACCGAGGACAGCTTTTAGCCCGTTACAGCATAAGAAATTCGATCCGGAACGTCTCGCTTGGGGGGGGGGGGGGGCAAAGGGACTAAAATAGCGGAAAATACTCGCAAAAAAACGAGAAAAAATTATCTCTCGCGAGTTCATTAGTTTTAGACAAATTTTATTGCTGATATTTCTTCCAGATGATGCCATAGCCTTGCAAAAAAATTGGGGATATGAAATTCGATCCGGAACCTTTCGCTTGGGGGGTGCAAAGGGGCTAAAATAGCCGAAAATACACGAAAAATAACTTGAAAAATTATCTCTCGTGAGTTTATTAATTTAAGACAAATTTTATGGCTGATATTTCTTCCAGAAGTTACCAGAGTCTTGCAAAAAAATTGGGGGAATAAAATGCGATCCGGAACGTTTCGCTTAGATGGTGCAAAGGGGCTAAAATAGCGGAAAAAACTCGCAAAACACCGAGAAAAAATCATCTCTCGCGAGTTTAATAATTTAAGACAAATTTTATGGCTGATATTTCTTCCAGATGTTGCCATAGTCTCGTAAAAAAATTTGCGATAAGAAATTCGATCCGGAACGTCTCGCTTGGGGGGTGCAAAGGGACTAAAATAGCGAAAAATACTCGCAAAAAACCGAAAAAAAATCATCTCTCGCGAGTTCATTAATTTAAGGCAAATTTTATGGCTGATATTTCTTCCAGATATTGCCATAGCCTTACTAAAAAATTGGGGACATGAAATTCGATCAGGAACCTTTCGCTTAGGGGGTGCAAAGGGGTTAAAATAGCCGAAAATACACGACATATTTGTTGTGTATTACGTGAAAAATAACGTCACGTTATTACGTGAAAAAATCATATCACACGAGTTTATTAATTTAAGACAAATTTTATAGCTGATATTTCTTCCAGATGTTGCCATAGCATTGTAAAAAAATTGGCGATAAGAAATTCGATCCGGAATGTCTCGCTTGGGGGGTGCAAAGGGACTAAAATAGCGGAAAATACTCGCAAAAAACCGAAAAAAAAACATCTCTCGTGAGTTCATTAATTTATGACAAATTTTATTAGTGATATCTCTTCCAGATGTTGCCATAGCCTTGCAAAAAAATTGGGGATATGAAATTCGTTCCGGAACCTTTCGCTTGGGGGGTGCAAAGGGGCTAAAATAGCCGAAAATACGCGAAAAATAACGTGAAAAAATCATCTCTCAAGAGATTATTAATTTAACACAAATTTTATGGCTGATATTTTTTCCATATGTTGCCATAGCCTTACAAAAAAATTGGGCATAAGAAATTGGATCTGGAACGACTCGCTTGGGGGTGCAAAGGGACTAAAATAGCGGGAAATACTCGCAAAACACCGAGAAAAAAATCATCTCTCGCAAGTTTATTAATAAAAGACAAATTTTATGGCTGAAATTGCTTCATGATATCGCCATATGTTTGTAAAAAAATTGTCAATACGAAAATCCATCCGGAACGATTAGCTTTGAGGGTGCAAAGGGGCTGAAATTGCATAAAATAGACGAGAAATACCGAGCAAAAATCGTATCTCGTGAGTTTATTAATTTAAGACAATTTTTATGGATGAAATTACTTCAGGAGGTTGCCATAGCTTTGTAAAAAAAATTGCCGATATGAAAATTGATCCGGAACCTTTCGCTTGGGGTGTGCAAATGGGCTAAAATAGCGAAAAATACACAAAAAAGACTGAAAACAAATCCGCTCTCTTGAGTTTATGAATTTGAGTTATTTTTATGGCTGAAAATAATTTATTGTGTTGCTATTAACTTGTGAAAAAATTGGGGAAAATATTTCATTATTCCAAACTTTGCTGGTTTTATTCGTCCCAATCAGTCAAGACCGTAAGTGAAAGTCACCGTCGACCAATTGTGGGCTCCTTTTAGACGGATTTGGCCAATCGCGAAAGGTTTTATTTCGGTTTCACATTTCCTTCATCATTCTTTTAAGGGATGAATATATTCGTAATAATAGACTGATATAAAATATATCTGAGAAAATTTTTTTTTTATCTTAGTATGCCAAGTCTTATTCCTTCGATATAATAATACTTTATTTTTAAGAAATCAGTTGACAAACAAAAATGGTTTTGGTTTCTCTATTTTTTCATACCTCCATTACGTTTCGGAAAATGTTCTTCAGAAAACTCTGTGACGTGGTAAGTCGTCATCATTGCTTTTTCTCTCTCTCTCAAGCTGCGTTGCCGGGGCACAACCATATAAGACGTCATTATTGATTTTTTGGGATCTTTTTCTCTGTTTCGGTTATGTTTATCCCGGCGGGTATTGTGGCGGAGGAGAGTGAGGCTGAGAAGAAAGAGGAAACTCAAGCATCGCGATGGGCCCGCAGGCACGTAAGTATATCAGAGATTAGCCGTAGCCGCGCGGAGCGTGTTCGAATTTCGCCCGACTCCGTGCGACCGCGAAGTTGGAGAGCGAGGTGGCAGCACCTCGCGGGCGAGTGTGCGCGGCCACGCGTTGCTACAGCGGGGAAGCGCTCCACTGACAGGCACGGCCGGGAGAGAGATAGGAGAGCCACGTGCGAAGCACAAGTAGCGCCGATCTGGCGATACAACCCGTGGAACGCCTGCGCATGTGCGGGGGTAAGGGATACGCCGCGCGCGGAAAAGATCGGCAGTGCCGAGTGAGCAGTGGAAGAGAGAGCGTGTCGGCGAGCGAGAGCACAAGGAAGAAGAGAGAGCAGTGCGAGAGAGGGTGAAAACGCGAAACGACGACGAGGATGTGGAGGAGGCGAACAAGGCGAACCGGAGGACGACATCGGCCGGCTGCAGGAGAAGAGCGACGGTCGCGGAGAGGCGAGGGTGAGAGCGAGAGCGAGAGAGACGGGACCTGGGACCGAAGACAGAGAGTCGGCGCTGAGAGCTGCTCATCGTCGAGGGGGACGCGGTTGAGAGTGGAGAGAGAGCGAGAGTTGCGGGAGTGTAGAGCCAGAACGCCGGGGGGAGAGAGAGTGTCGCGGTGAATAAACGAGCATCGCGCGGCGATGTTTTTCGAGTGTGAGCGCGTTTAACGCCGGTGGAGAGAGAGAGAGAGAGAGAGAGAGAGAGAGAGAGAGAGAGAGAGAGAGAGAGAGAGAGAGAGAGAGAGAGAGAGAGAGAGAGAGAGGGGGGGGGTTGCGATGCGGCGATCCGGGTGAGCGTGCGTATGGAGATTTGTGGAGAGAGAAAGAGAGAGAGAATTCGCGTGTGGCGTTTCCGGGAATCGCATTGCGGCGATTCCTCAAGTTCGGACGTACGATTTGCGTGGAGAGTAGAGAGACAGAGAGAGAGAGATTCGCGTGCGCGGCGATTCTCCGAATCGCGTCGCAGCGGGTTTTGGTTCGTCGCCGAGTTTCCACGCGGTGTGTCAACGAGTTTCACGAGAATGAGAAGAGTGAGTGTGCGCGTGTATGCGAGGGTGGAATTAGCTATTTGTAGTAGGGATTTTTGGTTTCAATAAATTGAGAGTTTACTTGGAGTTGTTGTTTGGATATTTATTTAGCGATATTACCCTTCCCAACCTTTCCAGCTTCGTAGCTCGTCCAGATACGACGTCACAGTGGAATCTCATTTTGGACGGTAAGTGGTAAGTGTGTCGGGAGCAAAGATTGAGAGAGAGAGAAACGAGGTTAATAATTCTTTTATTTGCTGGTGTTCGGGCTCGGCGATTCATCGCCTAAGAACACCATCGCAACTCTAAGCAAAATTAGTTTTTGATATACGTGTCCGTAATATTCAATGTTATCGACTCTTTTGCCGACGTAAAATACGATTTCACGTACCCGATTTTCGCGTGCGTGCAATCGCGTTTGTGCGTTTGCAAACGAGTCCGTAAAATCGAATGACGGGTAAGCACATCCAAATAGCATATTGTGTAATATGGGCATAAAATGAGCTGAAAATTCCTTACCTGACTCTGAAATAGCTCTACTTTCCGTGACGAATTCATGTTAGGTCCTTTTTGTATGCACGAAAGTTGTGTAGGCATAGGGAATCGCGCATTTCGAGTCATGTACTATGCAGTTACAAATCATTGCATTTTTTGTTTTTATTTGCATAGATTTATTGGCTTCGCCTCGGTTTTGCAAAAGTCGGCCGGGCATCAAAAAAAGCAGAGGTCGAGCCTTATGTTCCGCGATATGTAAAGCGGCGCTGAAGCAGGCCTCTTATACATATGGCCGAGCCGTAGTTAGCAGCTAAAAACGCTATTTTATTAATTAATATTAACTATATGGCCGTACTTTCGGCTGGGGATGAAGAAAAATAGTATACGACACTTGGCCGGAATGTTGGATGCCCTGGCCGGCGCCATTTTGACGCCCGAGGCGAAGCCGAGATCCAACTTTCTGGCCTTGTGTCGTAATATACTAATTATGGTAACGAAAAATTACAATTGAAAATCAGATTTGACAATATAACGATATTATTCTTAATAATGTATGCAACAGCAGAAATAATAAGTTCTGTCTGGTTTAAATTTCTTTGAAATCCTGAAATCTACTCACCACATACTAATGATTTTACAGTCGCTTTTATTTTAAATAATATGAAAACTCAATTTTCACCAAATCTTAATGCGATTTTACACACGAATACCGTATATATATAATATTACCACGGAAAATTGTGATTTGGAAGAAAGCAATGGAACAATTCAGATCTGAAATATCTTTAGGATTTATGAACCAATCTTTGCAGCGAACAAACTAGTGCGATATATCTGTAATCTCTCCCACTTAACAAAATTGATATTAAATTTGAATCTCATATTTACTGCACCTATCCATACAAAAGCAAATTTGATTATTTTTACAAATGGGTTTTCTCTCTATAAATATTAACTCTACTTTCCTCACATTACGAAGAATTTCCCTTGGCTTTAAGTACGTTAATTATTTAACCTATAACTAACATTAGTTTTAATGTACAAAAAAGAAATAAACAGAATTAGACAAATTACGCTTAAACGAAAAAACAAATTTTTACTATTAATTATAATTTCTTTTATTGAAAAGTTGATTTTAGCGTTTGTTTACTCATCTATTAAATTACGAGCTATAAGTGCGCCAAATTGGAGCGAAGTCCGCAAATCGGGAAGAGATGGCCTGTGCCCGGCCGACGTCGGTTCGCGCCGCTAGCGCGACTCCGCTACTCTTGAGTCATGACGTAGTGGGGGAAGCGGTAGAAGGTTCGGCTGCCGCAGCTCACAAGAGTCGGCGGCTCGAACAAAACTGTATACAGCGCGAGATCAGTTCCTGGAATCGCTGCGGAGCGGGGGGAATCGGAGAGAGTCGGCACGGCCGCACGGCCCCACTGGCTTGCGTGAGTCCGATGCGCTCGAACCTCGAAAACATATGAGAGCGTCCGATGCAGGAGTAGGCCAGCAGGCGGGCGCGGCGCATTTTTGGGAGTAAAATACGCTCTGTTTAACTCGCTTATAATCGTATGCGGAGTCTGAGAAAAAAACAAAAGACATATATCGATACACTTTTTCCTGCTCTTTCCAATAGTATGATGTTTGTTACTCCGAAACACTTTCCTCCGGTTGAAAATTCAAGTTGAAAGTTCGAAGTCATTTTTCTCACAGTACATCATGTTCTTTTTTCAAAATGCATTTTACCATTGGAAAGTACAAGTCTTATGCTTATAGACACTAATTTTTTTATTAAATTGAAGATTTTTTCACCCTCCATGGTTTTATTGTAGAAATTATGGTTTTCTCGATCAGGCGGGGGTAATATACGAAATAAAACAAGTTTATTTCTTAAGTATTATGAGCAACGTTTCGTTGACTAATCCGCCAACCTCTTCAGGCTAAAAAATTTTTATTGTTAAAAAAGTTATAATATATATATATATATATATATATAGACATATATAGACAATGATAGATATATATATATATATAGACAATGATAATTTGTATATAGAAAACAAACGCAACAATACCTCTTAACAATTTTTGTTATATGTTAACCCATGTTAACAAGTCAAAACGGACGACATTATTACGCCGCATTTTTAACTTTTCGGAAATGCGACGAAATAGACATATAAATTCGCACTTATATACACAGCTAAGACGTGTATACAAGTGGAACAAAACAATAACACCAGTTCGTTAGCATTTGAATTTCCTTAGTAACGGAAAATATGATTTATTAAGAGTAAATATGTCTTCTTTATTATTTATGTTATTGTTATGACATTTGACATGCATCATTTCGGACGTTAATCTTCTTTTATAATTGCTTTCGTTATCCAAAATTTCAGCGCCCTCCCAATCGAATTCATGGTTAAAAGAATTTTGATGAATGGTGACTACGGATTTTTTTTTTTTTTGTTATTTTTATATCGACAATAGCCTTGAATTAAAGACAAAACTCAAAAATGTTCAGTTAAACAGTGATTATGTATTACTTTCATTAGACGTCAAATCTTTGTTTACAAACATCCCGGTAGAACTTGTGTGCGAGAGTATTGACAGACGAGCACAATCGATCGTTTCAAATTGCACGATTCCACTAGATGAAATAAAAAAATGTGTACACTTTCTATATAACAACACTTTTTTCACGTTCAACAATGAATATTATAGAAAGATTTTTGGAACGCCAATGGGCTCACCCATTTCGCCGTTATTTGCTGACATTGTAATGGATGATTTAGAAAAGTCGTGCTTAGAAAAATTAAAAAACATACATAATTGCACTCCTCTCTTTTACTATAGATACGTAGATGACACTATTATTTGTATAAAAAAAGAACATGTAGAGTGTGTTATTAACACTTTTAATGCGCATCACAATAATTTACAGTTTACATATGAATTAGAAAATAATAATAGTATAAACTTTTTGGACATAACCATCATAAAAAAGAATAATAGATTAATTACAAATTGGTTTCAAAAATCAACGTCGTCCGGGAGAGTAATTAACTTTTCTTCAAATCATCCAGTACAGCAAAAGAAAAACATTGTCTATAACCTTGTCGATCGAGCAATACTATTGTCACATAAAAGATTCCACAATGATAATTTGCGAAAAGTCCAAAGTATGTTACTGAACAATAATTATCCGTTAGAATTTATAAAAAAGAACATACACTACCGAAAAATATCTCTCAAACATAAACGCAAAAAAAGCAATGATAAATTCAAAAATCTTCCAAAAATTCAGCTGCCCTATATAAATAATAATTACAAAAAATTATCGTCAACCCTAAAACTATACAATATTACTTCAGTCCCGTTAGTAAAAAAGAGTCTTAACTCTATTATTAAACTTGGCAAAGATGTAACAAAAAATGGGACCGAACGAACATTGTATATAAATTTACATGCAAGGATTGTCCGGCTACATACATAGGGGAAACAAAAAGAACGTTAAAAAAACGAGTCAATGAACATAAAAATAACAAAAATAAAGATTCCGTAGTCACCATTCATCAAAATTCTTAACCATGAATTCGATTGGGAGGGCGCTGAAATTTTGGATAACGAAAGCAATTATAAAAAAAGATTAACGTCCGAAATGATGCATATCAAATGTCATAACAATAACATAAATAAGAAAGAAGACATATTTACTATTAATAAATCATATTTTCCGGTACTAAGGAAATTCAAATGCTAACGAACTGGTGTTATTGTTTTGTTCCACTTGTATACAAGACTTAGCTGTGTATATAAGCGCGAATTTATATGTCTATTTCGTCGCATTTCCGAAAAGTTAAAAATGCGGCGTAATAATGTCGTCCGTTTTGAATTGTTAACATGGGTTAACATACAACAAAAATTGTTAAGAGGTATTGTTGCGTTTGTTTTCTGTATACAAACTATCATTGTCTATATATATATATATATATTATAACTTTTTTAACAATAAAAATTTTTTAGCCTGAAGAGGTTGACGGATTAGTCAACGTAACGTTGCTCATAATACTTAAGAAATAAGCTTGTTTTATTTCGTATATTACCCCCGCCTGATCGAGAAAAGCATAATTTCTACACTAATTTTTTGAGTTGGAGAAATCAAGGATTCAAAAGTAATAAGATTAAAAAGACAGAGGCGAGCGCCCGCTTCGCGCTGCGCTCCAGCGGCTTCTCAAACATCATTTTTATTAACATAGGTCATACATTTCACTTTTTTAGCATTTTTAATTTCTATAGGTTTTTCAGAAATCTATGCTTTCATTCTATGCTTTCATAAGATGTGGCACAATCATTATACTATAATAATAATCAATGTAGTTTGACGACAATAGTCATTTACCATAAAAGATCGGATTCTAAAATTAAACACAAAAGAATAATAATTTTTTCACACAATTTAATTTACGATGCCGTAGCACTTTACCTAATCTAAGAAATAATAATTACATTAAAAAATGTTTTGATTTCGTTAAAAAAGTTAATGTTTAAAAAATATACACAATATGTAGAATCTTCTTCACCACTATGAAGATTTTTCTGTTGAAGTTGCATTGTCATCGGATTGCTTCGGATCGACTTTCTTATAGCCAATTTTTTTACAAGGCTATGGCAACACCTCGAAGAAATATCACCCATAAAATTTGTCTTAAATTAATAAACTCGCGAGAGATGATTTTTTCACGTTCTTTTTCGTGTATTGTCGGCTATTTTAGCCCCTTTACACCCCCTAAGCGAAAGGTTCCGGATCGAATTTTATATCTCCAATTTTTTTGCAAGGCTATGGCAACATCTGGAAGAAATATCAGACATAAAATTTGTCTTAAATTAATAAACTCGCAAGAGATGCTTTTTTCTCGGTATTTTGCGAGTATTTTCAGCTATTTTAGTCCCTTTGCACCCCCCAAGCGAGACGTTCCGGATCGAATTTCTTATCGCCAATTTTTTCGCAAGGTTATGGCAACATCAGGAAGAAATATCAGCCATAAAATTTGTCTTAAATTAATAAACTCGCGAGAGATGATTTTTTCACGTTATTTTTGTGTATTTTCGTCTATTTTAGCCCCTCTGCACCCCCCAAGCGAGTCGTTCCGGATCGAATTTCTTATCGCCAATTTTTTTGCAAGGCCATGGCAACATCTGGAGGAAATATCAGCCATAAAATTTGTCTTAAGTTAATAAACTCGCGAGAGATGATTTTTTCACGTTATTTTTCGTGTATTTTCGGCTATTTTAGCCCCTTTGTACCCCCAAAGCGAAAGGTTCCGGATCGAATTTCATATCCCCAATTTTTTTGCAAGACTATGGCAACATCTGGAGGAAGTATCAGCCATAAAATTTGTCTTAAATTAATAAACTCAGATGTTATCAATTTTTTTTGTAATGTATTGGCTAGCCGGGGTGATTTTAGGGATGATTTGGGGGGATGATCACTTTGGAAATAACTTATTTTGCAGTTTATACATGTTTTATGCATATCTCTAGAAGATAATATCAAAAAAACCGAATTTGGAAATTTTCGATATTTCGTTCACGATGAACGTTCAGAACTTCAGACACATATAAAAACTTCATTAATCGATTACACTATATTCATTGAAATTGAAAGCTTTAGAAATTTAGTATAGTACATTTAACAAATTAATCATTTTTCTATTTAAAAATATCAGTGTATTTAATGAATAGTTAAATGTATCTTAACTTCATATGTTTTATTATTTTTTAATTTTTATTAATTGATTGTTAGGTTATGTAATACTTATTGACATTTGTATCATTCGGACTTCGAGCTGCACCAAATTAATTATATTCCTTATATTCCAGTGAACTCTTTGGATATGCACACAGCTTTAAATGTTATGTAAATAACAATGTGATGTTAATTATTAAAAGTAAGCATATAAGTAAGTATCAATTAGTTACTTGGTCCACTTATTAGCAACACAGGATCTTTACACCATAACAGCACTTGACTGATAAAAGCTATTAATATTTGCTGAATAAAACGTGAAACTATACATGAATGGCTTAAATTTCTTTGATTTTATTAAAATTATTATGTCTTATTATTATATAAGTGATTATAACGAATATAAAGTAGTGGGAATTAATAAGGCCATATATTTTTCAGATAATTGATATAATTGATAAATCGGACTTTATATTTAGGCTTGAGAAAGCACCAAGCAAACTTTTGGAGAGATTGGTATTCCAGAGGTCTGACACTCTCCTGGTAAGTAAAATTTCAAACGATATTACTTACAACTATTTCCATAAACAATTGTGTATTAATTTATGAATGAATTAAAAAATTCAATTATTTCATTTTAAAACATTCAATATTACAATACTCAATGGTGCATACTTTTAGCATTTGTTTTACGTTCTTAATGTATAGTTTATATCAGCTTCGAATAAATATTTTAATAACTCATCAATGACAAAATAATAAGCATAAACAAGATAATACTTTGACACAATATTCTCTTACTTTCTTTTATTCAAGTTTTTTTTAATACTTAGAGTTATAGTGATTTCCTATTGCTCGGAAACACTTTCTATAATGTTATTTATACATTATTGTACAAATACATAATAATTATTGTTTTTCAGGTGGTGTAGAATATGAGAAGATTATTTTCATTTTGCTATGTGACAACAATTACACTTATTTCAATTGATTATCAAATTTAATCGCCAATGCTATTTTGATATAACTACTTTCAACAGCTTTTAGCGACATATAGCTTAATTTTTAAAAAGGTACACTTTATACGTTTTTAAGGGGTTACTACAGTTAAAAAATTTTTTTTTTTTGGATTTACCTAAAAAATAAAATTTGTAATCAGTAATGATATTTTATATATATATATATATATGTTTGTGAAACAGGACTTATGTTGACATCGCGGGTTAATGTTTATGTAAAATTAACCCGCGATGTCAACATAAGTCCTGTTTCACAAACATACACACACACACATACACACACACACACACACACACACACACACACACACCCACACACACACACACACACACCCACACCCACACCCACACACACACACACACACACACACACACACACACACACACACACACACACACACACACACACACACACACACACACACGCACGCACACACACACACACATTTGTACGGTATTTTGGGGATTTCATAAAGAAAATATAAATATATATATATATATATATAAACAATATATATATATATATAAAGAGCTTTAACCGTTATTTCCGGAATTATACAGGGTCCTATAGTTTATTTCTTCAGAGTTACTCTATACAAGTGACTAAAGAAATAATGGACCCTGGGGTTATTGACTCTAGACGGTTACCGGTAATAACGCTTATATACCATAGGAAATTCCGGTAAGTCCCGGAAATAACGAGCGGGTTCCGGAAATAGCGCTTATATACCAAATTTGTTACCAGAAATAACCGTTGCAGAAATTTATATTATATATATATATATATATATATATATATATATATATATATATATATATATATATATATATATATATATATATATATAAAGAGCTTTAACCGTTATTTCCGGGATATATATATATATATATATATATATATATATATATATATATATATATATATATATATATATATATATATATATATATATATATATATATATATATATATATATATATATATATATATATATATATATATATATGGTTAACTTCACGTCAACTGTGACAGTTCGAAATTTTAAAATGGCTTAAAATGGGGTTTTCTAGTTCTAAATTAGCCCCAAAATACAACCCTAGTGTTTAAGAGCGAAATACTCAATGGTTACAAAGTTAGAATCAATTGAAAATTTGAAAATTTTGATTTTTTTAAAAAAACAGCAATTTTCATGATTTTTTTACTAAAAATCTTGAAACTTTTTGTATAGCACATTAAATGGGAAAAAGTTTACAAATTGTAAGTAGAATTGCTCAAAATTTTTCCAGATTGATGTCAATTATATTGTTAATTTATACGTAAGAAAATCCATACAAAATATGCTTACGGCGGTTGTGACATGATTAATATCCCTCGACAGAGGCTAAAAATTTGATACAAAATGTAACTTTTAAAACGAGACCTTGATGAAAGTGGAATGCAAACTCAGAAATAAGTAACAGACAATTGAAACTGTGTGTGTGTATATATATATAAGTATGTGGGTGAACTGGTTTTGGAGAGGTATAGTTCTTTTTCTCAGAGTTGCCTATGTTAACGTGACTAAAGAAATAATAACCCTGGGGTTATAGACTCTAGAAAATGGCCGACAACTCTCCAAAACCGGTCATATATATCTTTGCCGGTGTGAAGAGGCTCTTCAAAACCGGTATATGATATCTCGAAAAACTCGTCAAAACCGCGAAACGACATATATATATATATATACATATATATATATATATATATATATATATATATATATATATATATATATATATATATTAGGCTAGTAAGTTTGAGGAGCTCAACCCCGGTCGGTCAGAGTGGCTAAAGAAATAATAACCCTCAGGTTACCGACTCTAGACAAATAGACTCTAGAAAACCCCTCAAACTTCCGCTCGGATGCTGAATATATAGATTGGAAGTTTGAGGAGGCTCCTCAAACTTCCCATAACCCCTCAAACTTCCAAGCGGGTGCTGAATATAATCCTCAAACTTCCAGAATTTCATATTTATATATATATATATATATTTCGGAAACCGGTACTTTTGAGGATCTATAGTTTTTTTCTCCAGAGTCCGTATATGCTTGACTAAAGAAATAACTTCCTCTCTGCGTTGAAGGTATTAATATAATCCTCAAAAGTACCGTTTCATACCGAAGGAATTTTGAGGATATCCTCAAAAGTCCGAAAAATCCTCAAAGTATCGAATCCGTGCTGACATAGATCCTCAAAAGCTGCATTTGATATATTTATATATATATGGGTCGTTTTTGTACTTTTCGGTCATAACCGGTCGCAGGGGTTCAACCGTTTTTCTCGCTGATTTTTCCTGTGAAACTGCATATCAAAAAAGTGAGAAAGCCCCAATATTAGCTCCCCATATCCAATATTGAGACAGCTGTGCTGAATTTCGAAAAATTGTCAAAAAATGGCTATTTTCGAAAAATTCTGTACGACTCGTTTTTTGATCGATTTGAATGATTCAATGTGACTCTAACTCAGTAAGTATATTTCGGCTATAACAGACTGAGCTGTAGACCCGGTTGGCCCGACACACAACATGACGTATAGTTTTTATCTCGATTGTGCTTCTCGACTTTCATGCATCAATAGGGTCGTATTTTACGACGCTGACCCATGCACGTACGTGCGCGTGCATGTTTGACGAATCGTTGTTCCTTTTTCACATCTGAAGTGCGTGTATAGAGCCGCTACTCTTTTCGATGCTCACCCTTTATAATAAGATGTGTATTTTGAATCTCAGCAATGTTTCGAAGAAAATGTGCTCACGGGGTGGACGCTGACGCAAACTCCGACGAGATGCTACATGTCATCGCATGCTGTGCAGGTTGAAACGTGCCTTCTGGTACGAGTATCATCTTGCGCGTGCCCTCCATCTTATCGCATACGCCTCTTGTCGATATCGTTCAATTTTACGTCCCCTTGTAAAACATTCAACACGCGCTCGCATATGCACTTGACGAGCGGTTTGTCAGCCGTGCGCGCGATAGCCGTTCGATGTTTCTTATCTTACAGTGAGACGTATGGCATACCGAAAAAGTATCAAATTTCTACCGGCAAATCGAAATACTGTTTTGGTTAACTGCATATACAAACGAGAAGAGTGAGGGCGCTGATACAGGAAACCCTCGAAATAATAGACTCATACAAGGAGGAAAGACGGAGAGCATTTCAGTCTTGCTCGGAGACGAGAGCAGAACAGTCGTGTCTTGAATTAATACCATATATACTTTACACAGTCAAATATCAGAATACACACAGCATTTTGATTAGTTTATTATCAAATAAGTATTTATTTATCGTTAAACTTGCTACCTCGAAAGGACA
The DNA here is from genome assembly GCA_036365515.1 of Torymus aiolomorphi. NCBI lineage: Eukaryota > Metazoa > Arthropoda > Insecta > Hymenoptera > Torymidae > Torymus > Torymus aiolomorphi. Next base: position 150,932,188 of record CM070875.1, on the reverse strand, counting down.
TAATATTACAATAAATTCTTAAAATTTGTTATTCTATTCATAATTAGTCATACAGGCCTTATAAATAAGACGAGGGAGCTGGAATTCTTTCATTGTGCAACGAAGTATTAAGTGATCACTATGTCCGCGTTTGACTGTAAAAAACTTGTGAATATTATGCTAGAAGTATATGGGCTTTTAGCCTATAAAAAAGTAAATCCTGAATAAATTACGAAGTGGATTAAACTAGGCAACCAGAATCTAAGAAATTTCAGGAGGCTTTCGCTTAAAAATGGAAACACTGTTGCAGAAAAACAAAGTTTTATATCCACAATTGGATTACTCAAAGGCATTCAAGGCAGATTCAAGCGTTTATTAAAGAGTGGTGCGGGTTTGCGTGAAACAAGAAGTGACAGAGTAAAATGCCAAAATGTGGAGTCTGCTTTCAATGATCGTATTAAATCTGGAGCGATTACCAACTTAAAAAATTTAGATATTACTAGATTTATTGAAGACGCTCAAGCATTATTTCAATCTCAAATGAAAAATGTTTTGAAAAAAGAAGAGGCTCTCAAAGTGTATACTATCTTGTCAGCTAAATACATCATAATAAAAGCTGATAAAGAGATAGTAGAAATCAAGTATTTTAATACAAAGGCGGAGCCGATTTTACGAACAACTGACTTAAAGCAATGGTTTGCTGAGAATTTTCAACAGCGCATTGAAACAGATATGGAAGAATTTCAGGAGAAAGATTCCGGCTGGACACTTCGACAAATTCTTAATCTATCTGTACGCATCAATAAATATAATCCAATGCGAGGAGGCTCATACATCAGTTTACCCCCGCAAATACAAAAGAAGCATGCATGTATCGATGTACAGAATTTCGATGATGCATGTTTCAAGTGGGCAATACTGTCAGCTTTGCACCCTGTACATCATTCTGACCGAGTATCATCATATAAAGTCTATGAGAATGAATTGAATTTTAATGGAATACAATTTCCTATGAGTCCTAAACAAATTCCGAAATTTGAAAAACAAAATATCATCTCGGTTAACGTTTATATTTTAAAAAAGTCTAGTGGAAATTTTAAAATTGTGCCGCTTCACATAACATCATGTAAGAAGGAAACACATATCAACCTTCTTCTTCTACAAAATTATTACGTAGATAATGAAGAAAGTAAAGAGGAGGAAAACATTGAAAATGATTCATCGATATTCCACTATGTTTGGATCAAAGATTTATCACGTTTAGTATCGACACAACTTTCAAAACGGAGTCATAAACAGTTTATTTGTGATCGGTGTCTACATTATTTCAGAAACGATTCTAAATTGAATTTGCATGAACAAGATTGTATGCAACTTAACAAGTACAAAGTAACTTTGCCTACACCAAGAGACAATATTTTACAGTTTAAAAATTTTAATTATAAAGAAAAAGTGCCATTCGTCATATACGCAGATTTTGAGTACCTTCTAAAAGTTGTGGAAATTGGAAATGCTTATCAAGAACATGAAGCATTTAGTATTGGATATTATTTAAAGTGTAGTTATGATAACTCTCGATCTCACTACAGTAGCTACAGAGGAAAAGATCCTGCTAAATGGTTTGCAGAGCAGCTGCAAAGTCTAGCAGAACATTTTGAGACTATCTTCAAGTCCATAGTACCAATGGAAACATTAAATTTAAAACAAGAACAAGAATTTCGAAATACATCATTATGCCACATTTGCGAGAAACCTTTAGCAGAGAAGCGTATACGAGATCATTGTCATCTGACTGGAAGGTATGGTTAAAAGAAAATTAAATATGCTTCAAGCGAAAATTTTACATTTTTCTTATGTTCTTTTTTTTTCTTATGTTTTAGGTATCGAGGTGCTGCTCACGAAGATTGCAATTTACAGTATAAAGATTCACACAGTATTCCAGTGGTATTTCATAATTTAACTGGCTATGACTCATATTTTATCATAAAGGATATTGCCAATAGCATTCCTGGACGAGTAGATCTTTTACCAGTGAATAAGGAACGCTTCATCTCATTCACCAAGCGCATTGAGGGAAATGATATTAACTTTAAATTCATAGATTCTTACCGATTCATGGCAGCACCCTTAGACAAATTGTCATCATATCTCGAAGAACTTAATCTTTTGTGGCAAGATTTCTCTCAAAATGCAGAATATGCACCATTTACTAAAGAGAAATTTGAATTACTTAAGCGAAAAGGAGTATTCCCTTATGATTATGTGGACTCAAAAGAAAAACTAGATGTTTCCGAGCTGCCATCAAAAGATGAATTCTACAGTAAATTAAATGACAATCCAATATCAGATAAAGATTATGAGCATGCGAAAAATATTTGGACACCATTCAACATATCGAATTTGGGCAAATATTCAGATTTATACTTAAAAACAGATGTTCTACTTTTGGTCGAAGTATTTGAAAATTTCCGCGACAGCTGTCTGAAAGTTTACGGCTTAGATCCAGCACATTATTACACAACTCCAGGCTTAACTTGGGATGCTATGCTCAAGTATACGAAAATACAGCTAGAATTACTTACAGATATTGATCAAGTTATGTTCATTGAACGCGGTATTCGAGGTGGAGTGAGTCAATGTTCCAACCGTTATGCTCGAGCCAATAACAAATACATGGGCAATGATTGTGAAGTAGATAAGGAGTCCAAATATCTCATGTACTTTGATGTAAATAATCTCTATGGTTGGGCTATGCAACAATATCTACCCTATGGTGGTTTTGAATGGATTGATGATGTAGAACGAATAAATTTCAATATTCCGGATAATGCCCCAGTTGGCTACATACTTGAAGTGGACTTGGAATATCCAGAACATTTACACGATACACATAAAGATCTACCATTTTGTCCAGAGCACAAGAAACCACCAGGCTCCTCACAAGCTAAACTTCTCACGACTGTTGAGCAGAAATCGCGATACATTCTACACTATCGCAATTTGAAGCAAGCTCTAGAAAATGAATTAAAACTCAAAAAAATTCATAGAATACTGAAATTTAATCAAAGACCCTGGCTCAAAGAATACATTGATCTAAACAGTAAAATGCGACAAGCAGCTAAAAATGATTTTGAAAAAAATCTCTACAAATTAATGAACAATGCTGTTTTTGGAAAGACGATGGAAAATGTGCGAAAAAGAGTTAATGTTAAATTACTAACTAAATGGGAAGGTCGATATGGAGCAGAAGCTCGTATTGCACAGCCAGAATTTCATAGCAGTACTATCATCGATGAAAATCTTGTTATTGTAGAGTTAGCAAAAACTGAAGTGTGTATTAACAAGCCAATCTACGTAGGACTGTGTGTACTTGATTTATCAAAGACTTTAGTATACGATTTTCACTACAAATATATGAAAATGAAATTTGAGGATCGTTGTAAACTGCTATATACTGACACTGACAGCTTAATATATGAAATAAGAAATGATGATATTTATCAAGTGATTAAGAGCGATATTGCAAATTTTGATACTTCGAACTATTCATCTAATAATGTATTTGGAATTCCACAAGCCAATAAGAAGGTTGTAGGATTAATGAAGGATGAGTGCAATGGTTGCATTATGACAGAATTCGTTAGACTACGTAGTAAAATGTATAGCATATGCGTCAATGGCCAAGACCACATGAAAAAAGCTAAAGGCGTGAAAAGTGGAGTTGTCAGCAAAACCATCAATTTCGACGACTATCTTCAGTGTTTACTAAATTCAACTACACAATACAGACAGCAGTGTATCATTCAGTCTAAAGCTCATGTAGTGCGTACTGTGAAACAAACAAAATTAGCTCTAAGTCCACATGACAATAAGAGATATCTCATACCAAATGAAACAGATACTCTGCCGTGGGGGCATTATAAAATAGATGAAGATTGATTGTATGTATATATACACTGAGAGAAATATCTAGAGATTATCGCGTGGAGTTTTTTCACGCTAATATCGCAAGAATCACGCCTGCTTTATTCGCGTGGCTACTAGAAATATTCACATGCACTCGTTCCTAGCGAAAATCGCAAGAGCGCCACGGAATTATCCCGGGAGGTTCCTTGCAAATAAGCATGCGGCGCGGTGGGGAGAGCGTCATAGCAGACGGCTACACTGCGGGCGCGTGCTATTAGCTTTTCTCATTGGTCATCATAGGCGCGCGCGCTCGCTCCCAACCAATGAGAGAAGTGAGTACGTCTGGATGTAGCCGCAGCCAAGGCGTGAACGATTCCCCAACTTAATTGCAAGGAACCTCCCGGGATAATCCCGTAGCGCTCTTGCGATTTTCGCTAGGAACGAGTTCATGCGGATAACGCGGGGGGTCTTGCGAACATCGCTTGAGTTTCTCGTAAAAATCGCAGGTTAAAACGTCCTTGCGATACACCTAAGAGCGCTCTTCCTCCAATTCCTAGTTTTTTCTCTCAGTGTATATGAGTGTGTGTGTGTGTGTGTGTGCCTGCCTACGTGCGTGCGTGCACGCATGTCTGCGTGTGTCGGCAGTGAAATGCGGCGTCTGTGAACGCATGTAAATGTACGTGTGTGTGTGTGTGTGTGTGTGTATGTGTGTGTGTGTGTGTGTATGTGTGTGTGTGTGTATGTGTGTGTGTGTGTGTGTGTGTGTGTGTGTGTGCGTGCGTGCGTGCGTGTGTGTGTGCTACTTTAAAATTTATGTAATCATAGTTTGTAAGTTTTTGCGTATTCATACTTGTATTTTTACTATGTAAGTTTTTTCTTAATATTAATCTGATCGATCGATTAAATTTTTTTACTAAAACAACTTTTATGATTTATCGATCTCACACTCTCCCAGTAAATTATCCAATCCTCTGTATTTCCTTGAAAAAATAATAATAGTAGAGTTTCATTTTTGTTCACACACGCACACGTATGACTAACGATGAAACGAGTTGCTTGCAAGTCTATCCCTGACTTTCTTATCAACGCACAACAAAACTTATCAACGCGTACTCTCTCTCTCTCTCTCTCTCTCTCTCTCTCTCTCTCTCTCTCTCTCTCTCTCTCTCTCTCTCTCTCTCTCTCTCTCTCTCTCTCTCTCTCTCTCTCTATATATATATATATATATATATATATATATATATATATTTCTGTTCACCGCTATGTTTCAGGACATTTGCATGTTTTCAGGACTGTACTGAATTAGGAATATGTTTACCGCTACCTTTCAGGACATTTTTGTATTATTCAGGACATTTAGGGTTTCTTTCACAACGTTTTTTTCCGTAAAATTTTTCCGAAATCATTATATACTAATTTATATAATTATATATATATGTATATAACTTAGTACACCGTTATCTTCTAGGACACCTACAGGTTTTCTGCAATAGAAGTAGGTATAAAACGTTAAACAGTATATAAGTGACTAAAGAAATAATATCCCTCAGGGTGATGACTAACACCACGACGCCTGCGGCGCCCCCTTTCAGTTCCGCAGTATTTTACGTTGATTTCGGAAAAATTTTACGGAAAAGTGTACTAAGTTATATATATAATTATCACTTAACCCCTTTATGGAGCCCATCCCTGTATATTAGTACCTACGCCCAGAGTTCCCGTATACAAGTGACTAAAGAAATAATCCCTCTCTGGGTATACAAACTCTAGATCGGACTCCATAAACGCCGTATAAGAATATTTTATGGAACCCGGGCTCCATAAAAGAAAACGGGCTCCATAAATATGCTCATGTGTATAAAAGGGCTCCATAAATCTGGAAAAACAAATGTGTGTATGTGTGTGTGTGTGTGTGTGTGTGTGTGTGTGTGTGTGTGTGTGTGTGTGTGTGTGTGTGTGTGTGTGTGTGTGTATATATATATAACTTAGTACACCGCTACCTTCCAGGACACCTACAGGTTTTCTGCAATAGAAGTAGGTATAAAACGTTAAACAGTATATAAGTGACTAAAGAAATAATATCCCTCAGGGTGTTGACTAACACCACGACGCCTGCGGCGCCCCCTTTCAGTTCCGCAGTATTTTACGTTGATTTCGGAAAAATTTTACGGAAAAGAACGTTGTGAAAGAAACCCTAAATGTCCTGAATAATACAAAAATGTCCTGAAAGGTAGCGGTAAACATATTCCTAATTCAGTACAGTCCTGAAAACATGCAAATGTCCTGAAACATAGCGGTAAACCAATGAAAAGTCCTGAAACATAGCGGTGAACAGAAATATATATATATATATATATATATATATATATATATATATATATATATATATATATATATATATATATATATATATATATATATATAACAAAATATTGGGCAACAAATAAAGAAAAAACTATCATTTTTTTTGGCATTTATCTATTTATTTAATCTTTACACATCTGATTTGCTTATCCAACTGTTGTGTGAATTGTCAAATCCTAACCATTTAACATAAATCTGATTTCCTCGCTTCTTAAGCACCTTCTCCACAAGGTAGACGTCTGGATAATTAGTCTTGAGCAGCTCTTGTTCATAGAAACCGCCAGCAATGGATTGATTGCGATAGTCTTCTAGCTTGTAAGTAACCGGATTAGTAGCCATAACTTCACTGATTGTAAAAATTTCTGTTGACTAATTAGGTGCATAGCCCTTCTCAAATACTTGCTTTATCTTGCTCATTCTTACTTTTACTCCAATTTTAAACTTTGGTTTTGTAACTATTTTTGACTGTCGATTAAACCTCGCAAGTATTTCTGCTTCATTGACTAATGTTATATCTTTTGGTTTCATTCCGGTTGTGCGATGTTTGCTGTTATTATACACTTTTAGCAAATTAGATAAGATGTCAAGCCACTTATACTTTCCACGCAAGCTGAATTGCATCCAAATCTTTCGTTTAAGGGTGCGATTGAAACGCTCACAAATAGATGCTTTGAGATTACTGTATGTCGAATAGAGATTAATTCCATATCGTTGCATTAGATTTTGAAATTTAGCATTGTAAAATCCTTTGCCTCGATCGGTCTGTAAATTTGTTGGTTTGCGTCCCTGCTGCAAGATAGACTCCATTGCTGCTGTGACATCGATGCCGGTCTTTTGCTTTACAGGAACAGCCCATGCATACTTGGAGAATACATCGATAACAGCGAGCATATATCTATAGCCATTGTTTTCTCGAGCATAAGGCTACATCTCCACTAAATCAGCTTGCCATGTCTCATCCAAGCCACGTACAATAAACTTGCGTCGTCGGTAATTTCGACGTGCAGGTGTATGAAGCTCCTTAACCACTTGCTGCTGCATGTCCTTCATCCTGAATTATTGTAATCTCTTGTAATTTTGTCGTTCAGGTAAGGAAAAAGTATTCGAAGAAATTTATTCATAAAATTTTTCCACTGTGATTCGCTCTTTTGTTTATCTTTTTGACTGTTGTCAGAAGATTTTGTATATGGTATATTACTGTTCGCAGTACTATTTGATTTATCCATTCTCAACGAGTGGTTGAACGATACTGCGATAAATTTATAATTGAAGAGCTATTTATAAGATCTACGTATGGTTGTTTGATAATAAATAATTTCGCATATAAGCTTCTTGACTATCTGCTTTTACATCTTTTATACTCTGAATTGATGACTGTAATTTTAAGACTTTCGTATCAATTTCATTTTTTTGAGCCTCAACAATAACGCCTAAATTATCGAAGTCTCCGCGTAATTTCGCAGTTACTTCATACAAGCTCCTTATTTCTATTTTAATCATACGTTGCAGAGTGTCCAAATTAACAGCATCACCCGGTTGGGTAGGCTCAGCAATGTTAAATAGCTTCTTGCTGTCAATGTCGTATTGTCCGTCAGAAGTTACTTTGAAGCCAACACCCGGAGGACCATGACTACCTTCAGCACGCTCGAGATTACGTCCGAATACATCGACACTCATGTTGCAACTGACTGCAATACCATCGAGTTCAATCAATTTATACTCAAATATGTATTATATTTATGTACGAGCACAGACGTAATAATTTCAGATAGTCTTTGAAGTCGCATCCGAAAACGCTCTCGATCGCGTGCTATCTGCTCCCATTCTCCGTAACGTGCAGCTCGACTGGCGTAGGGCCACACATGCATCACATGAATAACTGGTTTAGCATCAAAGTGAACTCTCTTCGAAGACATCTTAATGTATGTAACCTGTTTCTTTGAGTTCTTCAATGATCGAATGAATCTCATTTGTGTGGCTCTGATTGCCGGCTCCCAGTTCAGCCAAGAGTAAACGAAGACGATCAACTAATTCATTAGGATCATCCCAGTATACATAATCCATACGCATATCTTTTCTTGCAATCTTATATTTAGGTAAGAGGCCTGAGCCTTCAATAGGTTTTCTTTTTGGCGATTTATTGAAGTAGGGAGCTATATAATCTTTATATTTTTTACTAGTAGACTTACGTAGAGGTTCTGTTTCACTACAATTCTTCCTAAAAGCATTCGTCACTTCTACGATTTTTCGATAATTTCGTATATCATTCGAACTTATATGCATTGAATCAGGTTGCTTCTGAAAGAGCAATTGGAGTAGACCAGCTGTTTTTGGATAACTTACATTTTGAACTTTTACATAATGTTTTGTAAAATGTATCGGTGAATTGCCGATTTTCAATAATTCATTTTCTATTCGTACTCCATATGTATTATCAAGCGACTTGATACGTTTTTTAAAAGTCTGTAAATATAGTACATTTCGACATGGATGGGGAAGTCGATTATTTATATTATAGCTGGTGTGACTTTTTGCACGAGCGAAGCGAGTGCGAAAAAGTCACACCACCTAAATAATCGACTTACGCACTAGTTTCGAACGGTATTTTATACCACGAGCGCCGAAAAATCATATCAAAGTTGTGATTTTGAGGTTAGAGTGGTATAAAGCTTGTTTAAATGACTGTTTCATCCTCGTCTTGTGTAAACGATTCTGATATTTCATCATCCACTTCGCTTTCAGCTATTTCAAATGATGTATCCGCTGCTCCGATCCTTATAGTTTCTTCGAAATCACTTTGTGACTCCTCTCGCACCTCCTCCTGCTCCTTTTCTTCCTCTTCTCTATCGTTATTTGTACTGAATTCTATAACGTTTCTTGGTTTTTGCTCTTCTGATGCTATTTTAATAACTTTTCTTTTTTTTGCAGCATCGACAAGTTTTTCAAGCGGACTTATAATAGGCTTAAATGTTTCATCTAAAACTTTTTCCACATCAGTTTTGGTTTGCCTCAACTCCTTGTACTTTCGCATAATTGCTTCTCTCGATTTTATAATTTCACTGAGAACGTTTTGCTCTTTCTGAAAATGTGCCATGCTGACTGATGAACGATTGAAATCATACTAACCTATTTTATTTCAAGGTAGCTATATTTATAAGAAAGTGATCGAAACCCTTTCTATATAGACCAGTATCAAGTGTCCTATCTTTGTCGATAACAAGAAAACCATACTTATCATCATTCCAGCAGATTGAACACAAATCTCTAAATTGACTATATGACATATCTGTATTTACGTGATCATTATATACATGCTTTAAATTCATATCATCTTGGCGAAATAATACTAATTAGTTAACATTATCTCGTACTAGATGTTTGGGAATGCGTGCATAAGACTGACATAGATAGAAACAGTCCACATTTTTGTGACGTCCCATACAAAAGAAATTCTTGATGTTATCTTGTTTTTCACAGGCTACGTCATCAAATATCATAACTGAGTTTGGCAATACATCTTCTGCTGATATTACTTCATCATGATCTTTGAATGGAAAGTACTGAATTTCATTTATGGGCTCCAAGAGAAATTTAAGAAATTGGTATTTGGGTTGTTCCAGTGATTTTGAGTAAACATATAGATTTTCAAATTTTAATCCGCTTGGATGAGTAATAAGAGAGAGTAGTGCATTAGTTTTGCCACAGTTTGAGGGTCCACAAAATATACTTCTAATATTATTGGGAAGTAATTCTCCATGACCCTTTTTTGATTTTTGCTGCACTACTAAGCTGTCAAAGTTTATAACTGGCAGCTTGACGTTTTGCTCTTCGAACTCCATACTTTATCTTTGACGTCTCAAATACAACTGATTTTGAGTGCATATATACAGCTCACTTATACACATTTCAGCTTAGTATGTACGTATTTATCCTCCGAGACGTTAACATCATGATTGAGCAGAAGCAGCGTAAACGCAATACTCGTAAAGGTCGAAGCTTAGCAAATACAATCATTAATAAGCTACCATTTGAATTACATATGCCTGGTTATCAATACTGCGGACCAGGAACTAAACTTACAAAGCGTCTTGCTCGAGGTGACCCTGGCATTAATCCTTTAGACCAAGCTTGTAAAGAACACGATATAACCTACTCTCGGAATCGAGAGAACGTTGAGGTTAGAAACGCTGCTGATAGAGTATTAGCAGATAAAGCCTGGAAACGTGTTTTTGCTAAAGACGCTAGTATTGGTGAGAAAGCAGCAGCTTATACTGTAACAAATACTATGAATTTAAAATCAAAATTTGGAATGGGTTTGAAAAAGAAGCCAAATACCACACTAGCTAAAGTAGTTAAAGCAGCCTCGAAACCGAGCATTTTTAGTAAAAATTCGCACAAAGTTATTCAAGCTGCATTGAAAAGTGCTCGAAATGTTGTGAAGAAGGCTGGCGGCAAAGAAAAAGTACACATTCCTCGGGTACTAGCAATTCCATCGAAAATTGGAGGATTCCTACCATTTCTGATTCCATTATTTGCAGGCCTAAGTGCAACAGGTGCACTAGCAGGTGGCGCTACGGGTATAGCTAAAGCAATAAATGATGCAAGAAATGCTAAACGTCATCTTGAAGAAAGTCGAAGACATAACAAAATGATGGAAGCTGTTGCACTTGGTAAAGGTCTCTACCTTAAACTCCATAAAACAGGCTATGGCATCTATCTAAAACCCTATAGTGGACATGAATTTAATAAAAAAGGCAAAAAGAAAACGTCGATGTAAAATTGCCCCACAGAGCACTGACTGATGCTGACTTGCTAAAGTATGCTCGTATTTTACAAATTCCATACTTTCGAGGTGTATTCATGCGAAATACATTACCAGCTAGTGGTCCACGACACTACGAGTCAGCAATTGTTAATCTCGATGAGGAACGCGGACCTGGTACACATTGGGTAGCCTATCGGAAAAGAGGTAAAAGTGTTGTATATTTTGATAGTTTTGGAGACCTGCAGCCACCTTTAGAACTTATGAATTACCTAGGAGTTAAAACTGTAAAGTATAACCTCGAGAGATATCAAGATTACAGCGCATATAACTGTGGGCATCTTTGTTTAAAATTTTACCAACAGGTAGTTGGGAAATTGAAGACATTGAACGCCATCTACAGGAAATACTTGCACCTAAAAGCATAGTAGTCAGCCTCAAACCAAATAATAATACTCTTCGCAGTATAATCAAGTGCAGTCATACAATAAATTTCCAGCCGTAAGATTCTATTGGAAGATTGTTAGGCTTTACACGACGTACTCTTTCAGCAAATATTACTCACGAATCAGATTTACCTGTATCTATTCTTAAGATTAACGCTCTACGAGTTGAGTGCAACATTACGTCTGGAGCCTATATAAACGGACAGAAAGTGCATACGATACACGAATTTTTCCCAGCTGTTCCTCCGGGCTATAGGATCATTGAAATTCCAACACAAGTTATTTATTTACCAATTACAATTAATACTATCGATAATATACAGTTACACATCGTCGATCAGGACGGAAACTTGGTGAATTTTCGTGAAGAAATTATAACAATTAGACTACACATCAAAACAGCATCGTAATTATGGGAATCGTATATAACAGCAAAGTTGGCAAAAGCTATATTAAAAGCAAATCATGTCATCAGAAGATCAGTCGTCAGCGAACAGTGAAAGAGCTAACAACTCAGAATATTCACTTCCTAAAAAGTCTAGGACTGCAGGTCAGAAGAAACGCTGGAGAAAAATAATTTGTCTGTTTTCCTGTGGTTTTTACAATCAAAAGAGATGGACAACATATTAAACGTACAGTCATCTGTGGAATTCGATGAATCTGTCGCTCATTATGAAGTGAATGCACATCAGCCTTACACTTCGTCAGCTTTCAATAACAGTGATGAAATTCGTATCGCCATACAGCATCAAGATCTCTACCTTCTACCTTCACGCAGTTCATTACATATTCATGGCCGATTATTAAAAGCAGATGGCACCGCAGCAGTTATCACAAAGCTTGTAAACAACGCCCTCTGTCACCTTTTCGAAGAAATCCGATATGAAATTAATGCTGTAGAGATTGATAAATGTAAAAATGTTGGTTTGACAAGTCTAATGAAGGGTTTGATATCGTTCAATCCTACGCAAAACTTGGAAAACGCAGGCTGGATTGATATTGCAGAAACTCAGCAAATAACCGATAATGCTGGCTACTTTGATGTGTCCATACCACTAAGTATGATTCTCGGCTTTGCGGAAGACTATCGTAAAATTATAGTCAATTGCAAACATGAGCTTGTTCTCACAAGATCGAAGAATGATGTAAATGCTATTGTGCAAACGCAAGCAGAAGAGTTCAAAATTAACCTTGTTAAAATTGAATGGTTAAGGCCATATGTGCTATTATCCGATAAGCATAAAATACGACTCCTTCATTACCTACAGAAGGAAACTCCTATTGCTATGAGTTTCCGTAGTTGGGAGCTGTACCAGTATCCATTACTCCCAACCACATCGCAGCATGCTTGGACAGTTAAGACATCGAATCAATTAGAAAAACCACGAATCGTCATTTTAGGCTTTCAGACCAATCGTAAAGGACAAAATGGAGCTAACGCTAGCCGTTTTGACCATTGCAAAATAAGTAATGTGAAACTATTTCTCAATTCTCAATACTATCCTTACGGAAATCTCAATCTAAATATTGATCAAAATCAATATGCTTTATTATAAGATATGTATATTAACTTTCAAAATGCATATTCCGGAAAAGAAATTGAACCTGTGCTCAAAAAAGGGGACTATATACAGAAAGCTCCTTTAGTTGTCATTGACTGCTCAAAACAAAACGAGTCGCTGAAGCAGGCCCCAGTTGATGTTCGTCTTGAATTTGAAGCTAAAGAAAATTATCCAGCACAGACATCAGCCTACTGCTTGATTTTACACGACCGTATTATCGAATATAATCCCATAAGTGGGGATATTAAGAAATTAGTCTAGAGATTTTGGTGCCACCTTTAAGAAGAGATTGTATTTAATGTACACTTTAATGCTAATATAACATGAAACTTATACAACACTTGTAAAAAATTATGTTTAATAAACTTCATGAATATCATATATTACTGTTTTAATTTCTTTTACCCATAGATCCCTTTGGAAATCATCGAATAAAATTGCTAGCGTATAAGCTTGTCCGCGCGACCGATGCGCACGCTGTATCACACGATGAGCGCGCCGCGGTGATCAGCTGATCAGCGCGGTAAATATCTTACCAGCGACGATAGACTAATGCCCGCGAAAGTCAGCTCATCAACGTGGTAAATATACTTACACGCGGTGTATGCTAATGACCGCGGTAATATGCTCATCTCCGCGCGCCCGCCGCGCGAATCAGCTCATCCCCGCGGTCGTCCAGCTTGTCACCGCGGTAAGATCTAGTCCCCGCGCGCGCGCCGCCGCCACCGCCCGGGTAAAAATCATGCAAAAATGTGATAATAAAATACGGACAATTTTTATTTGATGACGTCATTACAAATGGAAGGGTAGAAGCTTCTCGAAAGTGGGCGGAGATTCACCTGCCCGTCTCAACCTATCAGAACGCTACACAGGTCGGCCGGCGGCCGAGTGGTGGGGGGGGGGGCAGAACCGGCCTAGTTATACTACTAAAACGTAAATCTAAATATTTTTGTTTTTAAGGTTACCTTTGAACCTTTGTAGTTCCTCGAGTTTTATAGATATTGAGATCGTACAGAACCTATTTTCTTCCTCTTAAAAAGACGTTTCATTTTCACTCGGCCAACGATTGATTTGATTAACTGCAAGCAAACATACATCTCTTTCAAAACGGTCGATTTTCGAAAATCGCAATGTTGGCACCCCTGTAACTTTTTTCTATCAAAATCGATTGGACTCGTATTCAGCGGAAAAAGAAGTTTTAACCTTCTAGAAAAAGACCCAATTGGTTTCGTTCGGTTTTTTTGGATATTTGCAAGAGTTACGAATTTTTCAAAATAGGTGTTTTTCGTATACGTATCCATTAAGGGTGTATTACACCTAGTGGCTTCTGAGGCCAAAATCAGCTGAATCGATGGCTTTTCGTGGGTCTAAATTACTTGTAATTCATGTATTTGTTGCCCGAAGAGTTGAAAATATTAAAAATATTTTATTAAATAATTTTAAAATGCTAAAAACGACAAAGCAAATTACAAAAACTCTTAAAATTAAGCAATTAAAAGTGGTTTTCAAGTATTTTTAAAAATACTTAATCAAATAATTTTAATATTTCCAACTCTTCGGGCTATTACTGCATGAATTTTAAGTAATTTAGGACTTGTCCCATAAAAGTTCATTGAATACTTTTTTTTAAAAATTTCTTAGAAACCACTATGTGTAAGACCCCCTTTAAGGAGGTTCGATACCGAAATGAAAAAGGTTACGTCATTCCAAAAACTAAATATTGTTGTTCTTCGATTGATTTTCTATCAGTGTATGAAATTTCAGATCGTTTGTCAACTCAGTTGTGAAATTATTCAACTTCATAGTTCAACTCTTATACACGGGCTCTTATGGAAACAGATACATAACGCGACAGTTTCGATATATATAGATATATCTCCCATGTAATCCGTGTAACTTTACACAACAATTAATAAGAAGCTAAAAGACAAAATGCTCTGAAATTTGGATATGACATTCGTTATGTCTTTATTGACCTTCGTGTGTAATTTCAAGTATGTGTTGAGTCAACTCTGATCTCCAGGGAACCACCTTAATATGTAAAATACAATACACAAAACATCAGTTTCTTGTTTGAGCATCCGCAGCAAAATTTATATTTCGATACAGTTACGTCCCGCCAAACTCAAAACGAATTCACATTTAAGTATTCGTCCGACCAAACTCACGAAAAGTAGTTATCCATTTACCTCTCATCGGTCGAAATCTTCAGTTACCGACCGACGACTACTGACCTTCTATCCGCAACTTATCATATGCTCAACTCATAAGAATACATACTGTATGCACAAAAGTAGCATATATATATACACATTTCTTTTACCAGATTTATGGAGCCCTTTTATACACATGAGCATATTTATGGAGCCCGTTTTCTTTTATGGAGCCCGGATCCCATAAAATATTCTTATACGGCGTTTATGGAGCCCGATCTAGAGTTTCTATACCCAGAGAGGGATTATTTCTTTAGTCACTTGCATACGGGAACTCTGGGCGTAGGTACTAATATACAGGGATGGGCTCCATAAAGGGGTTAAGTGATAATTATACACATATATATATATATATATATATATATATATATTTATGTTTTATGTTAGTTTCCAGGACATTCCAGATGTTTAACGTTGGTTTCGAGGACATTTGTTAGTTTTGGGGACAGTCCCTGAATCTACATATGTTTAACGTCAGTTTTGAGGACATCGTCCCCCATAAGAGACATTATTTCTTTAGTCACGTATAGGTATACAGTAACATGGGATCCTGGGAACTAACGTTATACAAGTTTTATATATATATATATGTGCAAACTCGAAGACACACAATCTAAACATATTATATTCATATATACATAGATATAGTTATGCAAATATTGTCAACTAGCGTTTATCTAACATTTAAGCAATGTTATTAACATATTAAATTAGGATAACACACACTTCATGTATCCGCTAATCTTAAGTTGCGCCACTCTATAAAAGAGTCATATCTTTGTAAAACGAATAATCAAAAGAGCATACATACAGAATAAGACACTTGGCACGTCCACACAAGCTTATGTAAACTTCTTTCGAACGTGCCAGTGAAATATAATTTAGGAATGCCGCATATACGATACGCTTTATCTCAAAGTTAATAACTATTGAATACCTTCCCTACAGACGTATCGGATATGCGCAAGGAAGTTATCAGCATAAGAAAAATAACAATCTCTGTTAAAATATGCTCGATCGAACACTAAGCCGACTACAATGAGCCGCATTAGTCACTCGATCGAGGATGTTTACATCATTAGGATTAAAACCGAGAGCAGAGAGGCACCGGCAAGCAGCGTCCCCACCAAACCGGCATCTCCCCTCTCGTCCACAAAGCCAGTGCCGAGAACCAATCATCAAGGGGGACCTTGACACAAAGAACGGTTTTCCACCCACGCTCCGCGCTCTCCTTCAGTGCAGCCGGGTAGAGCAGCTGAGGAGAAGAACAGTCACCTAACAGCACCAGACTCGAGCACTCGCAACTCATTTCTGCTCTCGCAACTTATACGCGCTGTACTCTGTAACTTGGAGGATTAAGATTTTTATACTTTTATATTTTACATTTCAATACAAGTGGATACTCCACAGTATAAACATAAAATCACGAGTTCTCTCAATCATTTAACCTTAATCCTTCCAAAGAATAGTAAATTCGAATTAAATTCATTTAAAACGGGAAACTTTATTACGCGCCAAGAAAACAGGCGAGCATTCGCCTTCATAATTCATAAGCGACGACCCGGAACCAGCACCGAGCCAGGAGCAGTCTTCCATCCAAGATCCGACCAACTCCAGAAGCCAGCGCCGACCCAGGAACGTCAGGGTAAGCAAAGGGTCCTCCTGCCCACAAGCCCGTCCAGGAGGTGGTGACAGCATAGCAGCCAAGTTCTAGAGGAGCCACGCGTAACGCCGTCCACGGGGCCTTCACCAGGAGGCCAGCCAAGAAAGACCAGCCAGCCACGCAGAGCATCAAAAACTAAGTAAATTGAAGAACAAGTGCGCCACGCGGGTTTAAAGATATAAATCTAAATTCACGTAAGACGTAGAAAAGTGTATAAAATATAAAACGCCTCGCGAATTAAAAGATATAAACTTAAATTCACGATAGGACATAACAACTGGTGACACAGCGGTGTGATAACTCAGCGTAGGTAAAATAGAACAAAGTTAAAGAAAATTAGAATCACGCGAATAAAGTGAACGTATGAACGAAATAAAAAGAAAATATCTTGCGAAAAGACGCAAAAATCAGTGTAAAAATTTATAAAGAAGTGTTAGATTTGCAACTTTGGAAAAGAATACATAGAGACTCAGGAAGTTTTAAATTAACAAGAGATCAAGCCGATACAATTACTGGAGAATTGAGTAAAATCAAAGAAAAAGTTAAGCGAGCGTTGTAAAATTTACATAAAATAACGAAACTAAATATATATATTTAACATGGCATACGTAAACGAACAGGAAATAAAAGCTCAGATCCGTGAATTGAATTTACGAGAGAGGCGATTGAACGCGCGCGAAAACGAAATAGAGATGCGAATGAGAAACATCGAAGAGCAGGCAAATAATTTGTTGAATGAAAATCAAATCTAACAAATCCAAAATCGGGCCGAAGACGCGGAAAGGCTTTTGGCAGAAGAACGTGAACGCCGAGAGGTGTTGGAACGTCAGCTAGCCGAGGCGCGACACAGCGCGCATTCATCGCGACGTTCGCAAAACTCGTCCAGAAATCACGAAAGTCGCGACAATAGCCAGAATTCACGCGCGAATTCAAGAAGAAATTCGGTGGGTAACGCGCAACCAAATAACGACGTTGTTCCCGATCGAAACCGCCATAGGGAGGAAAGGGGGAATATGCCCTCAAACGCTATAATAAGGGAAAGTTTAGCTGTCATCCCGCGGTTCGATGGAACAAATCTATGCAAGTTTGTACGCGCGGTAAATCGAATAAAGAGCCAATTTCCCGCGCACGCGCAGCGCGAAATCACTCGCTTGTTGAAATTTAAATTAGAAGACCATGTAGCAATTGCAGTAGATTTTAACGATTTTGACACGATTGAGGAATTTTTGTCGTCATTAAAGCGAACTTTTTCGAATAGGCACTACGCGAATTATTACAGAGGAAAACTCGCGACTCTAGCGAAAGGAGAAAGCGAGTCGATTTTACACTTCATTGACAGAATATCGGAGATTTATACAGCGATTCTCGATTGCACGTGCTTAGACGAAAATATAGACGACTTGCCCGTGGTACGAAGAAGGAAATTAGAACAAGAGGTAGTTTCAGAATTTTTCCTGGCGCTTCCCCCGATCTATAGATTATATGTAAATCAACGCGTAGAGACATTAAACCGCGCATTTAACGAGGCCATTCAGGCCGAAAAACGGATAATGATCGACTCGGAAAAATACGGTAAAGGGAACACGTATGGGGAGTTTCTAAGAAAAGACCCGAGAAATCATGGGAATGAAGTCACTAAGCGCGATCGCGAAAGAGGAAACGACTTTAGAAATTTTAATAATAAACGCGAAAATGAGGGAAAAACAACAAAAGGCGGCACCGATCGCCGAAAAAGAACAGACTACGACCGCGAAGAATCGAAGGATGTTACCACCTAAAGAATGAAAAAGCCGCGCAAAATCTGGGAAACGGGGCTCCCCACCTCGCGAAGGACGCCGCGGGGGCGACGGGAAACAGCCGTCCGGTGATAAACACAATGGAGGTACAGGAGACGCCGACCCCGGACTCCGAATTTACCTTACAACCGTCAACATGTTAGGGGAAATCCCGGTAATTAGCCTCAAGTCCCAGGACTTAAAAGGTGCACATGGGGAAGTGATGATCGACACGGGGGCCCAACCCAATGTAGTTAAACTCGTCGCAATAAAAAATAGAGGCGCAATAAACAGGACTAGCCTACCTCACCTCCACGGAATAAATACACGACGGGTAGAAAGTTTGGGCACCATTATGCTATACCTGGACGACCTCCAGGCAACAGCGAAGTTTATTGTAGTACCGAATGGTTTTCCCCTAAAAACCGATTTACTATTAGGTTCACAGTTCTGCAAAAGCTGCAGCATGATGCTTGATTTCGGGCGCGCGATGTTAACATTAAACGACGCGTCATTTTTATTAGAGGAAGAAAAACTTATAGAATGTCCCGTGAGACAGACAATTTACGTAGAAATGAAAATACCAGAACCGTTACAGGTAAAATATACTGAAAAACGCGAGTTATACCCACACATATACATAGGAGGCAAGGGAACCATTCCAACCGAAAACGGAAAAATATTCGTGCCTTTATATAATTTAAATGACTTTAATATCAGGGTGGGAATCCCAAGCTACGCGGTAACCAAAAAAATAAATACCGGGGCCGACAACAAACCAAAAATACCGGTACCCGAAGATAATTTCACGAGCGCGATGACTTCCGACGAAACAAATAATAACGCGGACGCGTGTAAGCTCGACTCGAACACGGGCCGCGAAATAGACGCGACCACCGTGACGAGTAACACGCGTATCGTAAGTTTAGATAAGGGGAACATCGAAGAGCCGATTAAAGAGATAGAGACACAATCGGTAACGCGAACGCGAAATACGGGAGAAATAATAATAATAAATGAGCCGAATGAATTAAAAAATGAAATATGCTCAAGTAATGAATCGGGAATAGAGAGCCTCGAGATCAAAGAACATGTAATGTGTGAGGAAAATACAAACGCGTCGATCGAAAGCGCGGAAACGGTCAAATGGGAATCACGATTCGAGAAAACAGTAGAGAGTCCGGTAAGCCCACGAAACCATGAAATAATGAATTTAAATGAAACGCACGATCACACGAAAATAGAAACTCAAGTCGAAAACGCGAATAACACGGACGAATATGAATTCTACATAAACTCGTTTTTTCAATCTTTCGAAAAAAATGAAGAAGAAGATGATCTTGAAAGTCTCGCGATAGAATTCTGCGCGACGGATGATACCGCACGGAACGAAGACATTTACGCTACTTTAGCCAATATAGAAAAGGGCCTCGATTTTAATCGAGAGATCATTTATGCTCACGATGAAGCTGAAACAAATAATTTTTATGACGTATTTACCATCGAAGAAATCCCAAATTCGAACTTACCGAGTAGGTTAGATAGGGTAAAAGCGTTAATAGACTTAGAAAAATATGAAGAAAATATACAAAATCGTTTAATAAAAATATGCGAAGAATACGCCGATGTATTCCAGTTGCCGGAAGAGAGGTTAAATATGACCAATATGACCGAACACAAAATTGTAACAACAGACAATTTACTGATAAACGTAAAGCAGTATCGCTACCCCCCAATGTTAAAAGATGAAATCGAGCGCGAGGGCGGCAAAATGTTGACCGAGGGAATAATAGAACCTTCCGATTCCCCATATAATAGTCCTTTATGGATAGTTCCAAAAAAGGCTGACAGTCAGGGAAACAAACGATGGCGACCGGTAATAGATTATAGGGAGTTGAACAAAAACACAATTAGTGATGCATATTCCATCCCGAATATAAATGAAATTATTGATCAATTAGGCGGAGCCAAATATTTTAGTATTTTAGATTTGGCTTCCGGATTCCACCAAATCCCAATGCGCAAAGAGGATAAGCATAAGACTGCTTTTTCCACCCCATACGGCCACTACCATTTCACGCGAATGCCGTTCGGATTGAAAAATTCCCCCGCGACTTTCCAGAGACAAATGGACACGCTTTTTCGCGGTTTACAGAATAGGGAAGTCTTCATATATGTAGATGATTGTATAATTTTTGCTAAAACGTTGGAAGAACACGACGAAAAATTTAGAAAGGTAGCCGAAAGACTCAGGGCTGCGGGAATGCGCTTGCAGCCTGATAAATGCGAGTTTTACAAAATAGAAGTAGCTTACTTAGGTCATGTAATTACCCCGACAGGCGTACTTCCAGACGCGCGAAAAATAGCGGCTATTACAAACTTTCCAATTCCGAAAAATCAAAAGAATGTGAGACAATTATTAGGATTCACAAATTATTATCGAAAATTTATTCCATACTATGCGAGAGAAACGAAAGCATTGTCGACGCTTTTGAGAAAAGATATCACGTTTTATTGGAAAGAACCACAACAAAGTTCATTGAAATATTTGATTCAGGCGCTAATGCATGCACCTTTACTAAAATATCCCGATTTCTCAAAACCATTCATTGTAACATGCGACGCTTCGTGTTACGCGATTGGCGCCGTGCTCAGCCAATTATATAAAACCGAAACTAAAGACCATGATCACCCAGTCGCGTATTTTTCGCGCAATTTAAAAAATGCAGAATTAAACTATTCAACTATTGAAAAGGAACTGCTCGCGATGGTAGCAGCTGCATTTCAGTTTAGATATTGCCTTTTCGGCAGAAAATTTACTTTTGTAACCGATCACAAGCCGCTCGTGTGGGTCCATAACATTAAAGATCCGACGTCGCGACTAAAACGTTTTTATTTTAAATTACGCGAATTCGATTACGAGGTTATATACAAAGAGGGAAGAACAAATTACGTCGCGGACGCGCTCTCGAGAAATCCTGTCGATATCGAAAACAACCGACTATTTATAACATCCACCGACCTTGACGAGACCTCTGCACGACGTTACCCCGTAAGGGAAAGAACCGCGAACCCTAAGTTCAATATCTACGATACGTCAGGCAAACCGGCCACCACCGGCCGAAAGACAAAAATAAGATTAGGCGAATATCCGAATGCAGATAAGCCCGCTTCGAATAGCTCATCGCCTGATGAAAACAAGAGCCCGGTGACTCCACCTCAAGATATACAACGTCGAAACAAACCAAAACTCTATCAATGAACACGAGACGATAAACAATGACGACAATTTTTCGGTCCATAGCTCGACGGACATTAGATCCCAAGCATCCGCCGAATCATCAAGTATCGTCAACGACCCGTGCGCCCAGTATGACCAAAACATACGAGAGCCCGGCGAGAATGTGATCGAGATAAGAGACGGTCTCTTCACACATCGAGATAACATCCTATATTTTGTGACCGGCGATAACCAACCGCTATGCTCCGGTGCAATTGAAATAGCCTAACGCGACGGACTGCCCGTTCAGTGCAGCCCAGACCCCGGTTCAGTCAAGACCTGCTTGGCCTCGCGTAAACTGTACGTAGCCGTGACACTTAAGACTGACAGACATACACACGTCGAAGAGGATTTACTCGATTTCGCACTTGGTAATCTAGCTAACATCCTAAAAGAAAAAAAACCAAAGACAATACGAACGTCAATTTTACATACGATTGACGATTTCTCAGTGCGTGTCTTCGTGCAACGACTCAAAGCCGTCCTAGCTCACGTTGAAACAAAAGTATTATTGTGTAAAGGATTGGTAAAAACACCTAGTGACAGCGAAGAAAAGAAGCGAATTATCGCTCAAATCCACGCGAGGCCAGTAAACAGCCACAAAGGTGTCAGTAAAACCTACCACAGGATCCGACAAGAATTTTATTGGCCATCATTGAAGAAGGACATACAGCTCCACATCAGTCGCTGCGAAGTCTGCCAGAGGAACAAATTGGTAAGGAGAAAAATACACCAACCAATGGTCCTCACGGACACACCCGGTCAGGCTTTTGAAAAAATATCTATGGATATGGTAGGCCCACTACCTATGACAGATGACGAAAACACACACATATTAACCATACAATGTCTTTTGACTATGTACGTGGTGGCAGTCCCCCTTAAGGAGACTAATTCTATATATATCACGACGGCATTTTTAAACAATTTTATATACATATACGGATCGCCGCGAATATTACTGACCGATCAAGGCACAAATTTTACCTCGAGTTTAATGAAAAACGTAACGAAGCTCTGTAAAACCACTAAATGCACTACCACGGCGTACCGCCCACAGAGTAACGGCTCGATCGAAAGAATGCATCACGTGTTAAAAGAATATTTGAAGTGTTATGTAAAACACGAAAAACCTTGGGATAAATGGCTGAATTGCGCGAATTTCGCGTATAACACAAGCGTGCACGAAGGTATACGATTAACACCGTACGAATGCGTCTTCGGTAACATAGCGCGAGCCCCGATAGACAAACCTTTACCACCCGAGAATAACGAATCTTATTTCGAATACCTGGTCGACTTAAAACAGCGAATAAGTAAAATTCAAGGTTTAGCGCGTGAAAATTTATGTAACGCTAAGATAAGATCAAAGGAATATTATGACAAGAAAATTAACCCGTGTAAGTTCGAAATTGGCGATAGGGTCCTCCTCTTGAAGGAACCTAAGAAGGGACCATTTGAGCCCGAATACACAGGCCCGCATAAAATAATAAAGATTTTCGACAACAATTGTAATGCAGAAATCACCTATAAAAGGGCCACGCGCGTAGTACATACCAATAAATTGCGTCTCACGCACCTCGGTACGTCAAGCGACAATGACGCCGATTAAAATTGTATTTTCAGGAAAGCACCGCAATGGAAGACACCCTCACATCAAAGATAGTCATCCTCGCAGCCCTACTGATGCCCTGCACCCTGCCAAGCGCGAAAGCACTGATAGGATATGACTGCAGCTCGACAAGAACGCCTAATGTCACAACCATTTCTTTGCGAAATGTAGGTGAGTGTGTTTTCGAGGACCTTAAAATAAAAAGTGAGGAAGTATAAGTGCAAATAATTCAAAAATTAGAATACGAAGAAATCCCAATTCGGGAGTGTAAAATTAAGAGCACGCGGAGTATACGTTATTGCGGTATGCACTCCCATATAAGCCTTTTCCGAATTCCCGATCAATCCCAGAATCTTTCGGTCACCCGCGAAATGTGCGACTCGCTAATTAATAATAACTTCATAAAATTACACGATCAACCTCTGGAAAATCTTGCTCCAGGCCGAACAAATTTCGCGTCACATAGACTCGTTGGACGAGTAGATAGCAACTCTCTTGCAAAGGTGGTACTTACATGGAATACGATGACGTAGTCGTTAACGTAGCTCTCGAAATTTATTACGCGACTTACGAGGCCACGTTAAAACGCGCTACCGAAAGGGTAATTTTATCAACAGGTACAACGTGCAACTATGAAGATGAAACGTGTCGCGACTCAAACGAAAACACAATTTTCTGGACAAAAATACCGCGAAGCAACTGCTATATAAATAATTAAGCGATATTATATGAGGGAC
This sequence comes from Torymus aiolomorphi, assembly GCA_036365515.1. Lineage (NCBI taxonomy): Eukaryota > Metazoa > Arthropoda > Insecta > Hymenoptera > Torymidae > Torymus > Torymus aiolomorphi. Next base: position 150,907,889 of record CM070875.1, on the reverse strand, counting down.
ACGGTATAAAAACGCGAGATGACAAGACAGACGCGCCTACGGTATATTTTTCTAACACGAATGACGAAAAGAAATTCGCATTCACAGATCACGGTGACAAAAACATTTGCGGAATAAACCTTAAACAAACAGGACAGAAAAACATATTCTTGTACGAGACTTCGCCTAAAACCCCCTTTCCAACTAAAAATTATAAAGTGGGCACAAAAGATATACTTTTAACCACGTATTTTAATACGAAAATCATGTACGTGGCAAATCATTTCAAGAACGAAATAAATTTACTTTATAGAGACATTATAACGCATCGGTGCCTCCTTGAACAACAGGTTATAAAGAATAGCTTATCTCAGTTGTCTGTTAACCCGGACGAATTCGCATTTTCAGTAATGAAAGAAGCCGGATATATGGCCGTCTTCGCGCGAGACGTTGCTCACTTGATTAAATGCGAAGCAATAAGTGTAAAGCGGAGAAGCACGAATAACACTTGTTATGTCGAGTTACCGGTTTCATATAAAAACGAGAGTCATTTTTTATCAACAAAATCGCCAATTATCACGTCACACGGAACGGAGCGCGATTGTAGCAAAATACTACCCTCTATCTTTCAAATAGACAATAAATGGTATCAGTTGAATCCGCACCCGTTAAAAGTTGATCCACCACAGATCCTACAACCCCTAAATAAACCAACGTGGCAATATCAGGAGTTAGGTGAACTGACCGAAAGTGGCATATATACCGAAAAAGACCTTGAAGGGTACAGAAATGCAATGATGTTCCCTGCCGATAAACCCGCGGTATTAAATGCATTAGCGCGCGGTGTCACGGGACACACAACAGACGACAGCGGCATAGACTTACTAAGTTTCGTTAATGAAAATAACTTAAACAAATTTACGGAAAAAGCAATAGATAAAATTTGGCACTACTTTATGACATTCGGGACTTTCGGTGCCGGGATAATGACGATTATCTTTATTTTTAACACAACGAAATATATATTAAACACAATCATGCATGGGTATACACTCTACTCAATATACCGTGCAAGCTTAAGAATGCTCGGAGCATTTTGGGGTACAGTGGCAAATATTCTTATTCACTTAGGACAAGGGCCGTTACCAAAAAGGGAGAAGAAGTCAAAAGATACAGAGAACAGAGACTACCCCGATGACAACAAAAACCCGACAAACCACGGTCCATCTCCTCCAATTCCCTATGATCCCCCTGCATTAGCGCCAAGCTACAGAACAAATCTCTCATACAAGACTAGACCAAACATAAACACTATCTACCCTAACGTAGACGAATATTCACAGGATTCAAAGCTCACTAGCGACACACCCACTTTGAATCTTAACCAGGGGGGTGTTACGTCCCGCCAAACTCAAAACGAATTCACATTTAAGTATTCGTCCGACCAAACTCACAAAAAGTTATCCATTTACCTCTCATCGGTCGAAACCTTCAGTTACCGACCGACGACTACTGACCTTCTATCCGCAACTTATCATATGCTCAACTCATAAGAATACATACTGTATGCACAAAAGTAGCACACACACACACACACACACACACACACACACACACACACACACACACATATATATATATATATATATATATATATATATATATATATATATATATATATATATATATATATATATATATATATAAAGAGCTTTAACCGTTATTTCCGGGATTATACAGGGTCCTATAGTTTATTTCTTCAGAGTTACTCTATACAAGTGACTAAAGAAATAATGGACCCTGGGGTTATTGACTCTAGACGGTTACCGGTAATAACGCTTATATACCATAGGAAATTCCGGTAAGTCCCGGAAATAACGAGCGGGTTCCGGAAATAACGCTTATATACCAAATTTGTTACCAGAAATAACCGTTGCAGATATTTATATATCTGCATATATATATATGTGCAAACTCGAAGACACACAATCTACACATATTATATTCATATATACATAGAAATAGTTATGCAAATATTGTCAACTAGCGTTTATCTAACATTTAAGCAATGTTATTAACATATTAAATTAGGATAACACACACTTCATGTATCCGCTAATCTTAAGTTGCGCCACCCTATAAAAGAGGCATATCTTTGTAAAATGAATAATCAAAAGAGCGTACATACAGAATAAGACACTTGACACGTCCACACAAGCTTATGTAAACTTCTTTCGAACGTGCCAGTGAAATATAACTTAGGAATGCCGCATATACGATACGCTTTATCTCAAAGTTAATAACTATTGATTACCTTCCCTACAGACGTATCGGATATGCGCAAGGAAGTTATCAGCATAAGAAAAATAACAATCTCTGTTAAAATATGCTCGATCGGAACACTAAGCCGACTACAATGAGCCACACTAGCCACTCGATCGAGGATGTTTACATCATTAAGATTAAAACCAAGAGCAGAGAGGCACCGGCAAGCAGCGTCCCCACCGAACCGGCATCTCCCCTCTCGTCCACAAAGCCAGTGCCGAGAACCAATCATCAAGGGGGACCTTGACACAAAGAAGGGTTTTCCACCCACGCTCCGCACTCTCCTTCAATGCAGCCGGGTAGAGCAGCTGAGGAGAAGAACAGTCACCTAACAGCACCAGACTCGAGCACTTGCAACTCATTTCTGCTCTCGCAACTTATAAGCGCTGTACTCTGTAACTTGGAGGATTAAGATTTTTATACTTTTATATTTTACATTTCAATACAAGTGGATACTCCACAGTATAAACATAAAATCACGAGTTCTCTCAATCATTTAACCTTAATCCTTCCAAAGAATAGTAAATTCGAATTAAATTCATTTAAAACGGGAAACTTTATTACGCGCCAAGAAAACAGGCGAGCATTCGCCTTCATAATTCATAAGCGACGACACGGAGCCAGCGCCGAGCCAGGAGCAGTCTTCCATCCAAGGTCCGACCAACTCCAGAAGCCAGCGCCGACCCAGGAACGTCAGGGCAAGCAAAGGGTCCTCCTGCCCACAAGCCCGTCCAGGAGGTGGTGACAGCATAGCAGCCAAGTCCTAGAGGAGCCACGCGTAACGCCGTCCACGGGGCCTTCACCAGGAGGCCAGCCAAGAAAGACCAGCCAGCCACGCAGAGCATCAAAAGCTAAGTAACTTGAAGAACAAGTGCGCCACGCGGGTTTAAAGATATAAATCTAAATTCACGTAAGACATAGAAAAGTGTATAAAATATAAAACGCCTCGCGAATTAAAAGATATAAACTTAAATTCACGATAGGACATAACAATACATATTTTTAATATCCCACTTTTTAAAACATTGTTTCTATATCTATAAAAGCTCGTCTGTAATGGTCCTGTCTCTTTTTCCATGAAAGATTCTTGTATCCGTGATCGTATATCCATAGATTATGTTTTCTATAGATTCATTTTATTTATTTGAAACAACACTTTAAGCAATGAATATAGTTCGATCTATCAGCATTTTACACATCTTTGAAGAACAGATACAATGAGGAACAGATCCAAACGATAATGCGGTCACTCGAATATTTAAAAAAATGGGATAGTAAAAATATGTATCGAAATATAAATTTTGCTGCGGATGCTCAAACAAGAAACTGAGGATTTGTGTTTTACGTATTAAAGGGGGTCTTACACATAGTGGCTTCTGAGGCCTTTTTAAAAAAAGTATTCAATGAATTTTCATGGGACAAGTCCTAAATTACTTAAAATTCATGCAGTAATGGCTTGAAGTGTTGGAAATATTAAAATTATTTGTTTAAGTATTTTTAAAAATTGAAAAACCACTCTTAATTGCTTAATTTTAAGAGTTTTTGTAATTTTTTTTTGTCGTTGTTAGCATTTTAAAATTATTTAATTAAATATTTTTAATATTTTCAACTCTTTGGGCAATAAATACATGAATTTCAAGTAATTTAGACCCATGAAAAGCCATCGATTCAGCTGACTTTGGCCTCAGAAGCCACTAGGTGTAACACGCCCTTAATGGATACTTATACGAAAAAACCTCATTTTGAAAAATTCGTAACTTTTGCAAAAATCCAAAAAACTGAACGAAACCAATTGGGTCGTTTTCTACAAGGTTACAACTTTTTTTTCCGCCCAATACGAGCCCAATCGATTTTGATAGAAAAAAGTTACAGGGGTGCCAACATTGCGATTTTCGAAAATCGACCATTTTAAAAAAGCTGTATGTTTGCTTGCAGTTAATCAAATCAATCGTTGGCCGAGTGAAAATGAAACGCCTTTTTAAGAGAAAGAAAATTGGTTGTGTCCGATCTCAATATCTATAAAACTCGAGGAACTACAAAGGTTGAAAGGTAACCTTAAAAACAAAAATATTTAGATTCACGTTTTCCTTTGTGTAAAAATTTCATTGCGTTATTTATATTACACAATTTTTTTTTTCTAAAATTTGACAAAATAGCAAAAAAATTCCTTCTTGAATCATTCAAATCGATCAAAAAACGAGCCGTACAGAATTTTTCGAAAATAGCCATTTTTTGACAATTTTTCGAAATTCAGCACGGTGTAGCTGTCTCAATATTGAATATGGGGAGCTAATATTGGGGCTTTCTCACTTCTTTTATATGTAGTTTCACAGGAAAAATCAGCGTGGAAAACGGTTGACCCCCTGCGACCGGTTATGACCGAAAAGTACAAGAACGACCCATATATATATATATATATATATATATATATATATATATATATATATATATATATATATATATATATATATATATATATATATATATATATATATATTAGCTCCCCATATCCAATATTGAGACAGCTACAATATATATATATTGTAACGGCCTGCGCGTGTACGTGCGCGAGTGTGCATGTATCGGTGTGCGCGAACGAGACATGAGCAGTGTGTCCAGATTGTGGCGATTAATCGCCACTTTTATATGAATATTATTACTGTATATATTGTTTACCTGACCACACTGGACATGAGGCGAGTCTCAGCACACCGCGTCGGCACGCACTAATGCCCGAAATGTAAACATCTCTCAACCTTACGCGAAGGACAAGGCCGAGAGATTCTTGCGCGTGCCGACGAAGTAGCAGGCAGGCAGTATCGTTTCGGCCATCGCCACGAGCAATAGCCCTCACAGAGAGAGAGAGAGAGAGAGAGAGAGAGAGAGAGAGAGAGAGAGAGAGAGAGAGAGAGAGAAAAGTGCCAACGAGCGAACGCGAGAGTGCCGAGAGTGAGCGAAAGCGAGCCGCAGCAGCGTAGCTGAGAGGCAGAGAGAGAGAGAGGGAGACGCCGGCCGCTACTCTGCTACCGCCGGATTGCCAGCTAAGGAGGAGATAGAGAGAGAGATACGACGAACGAGGCGTCCAGCACTGCTCGGCCTGACTCCCTGCATCAGGCGAGTCTTCGCGAGGTAAGTCCTGGCCAGGCGCTAGCGCGCTCTCCCCGCGGACGACGTGCGTCCGGAGAGCGACTCCCGCGCGAGCGAGCGAGGCTCACCGACGCGCGCGCGTGTGTCGATCGCGCGCGGCGATCGACCAACGTCGGCGCGGGCCGCTTTGACGAGTGCGTGTGTGCAACCGCGCGCACACGTAACTAGAGCGCGGGCGCACCACCCGTATCGGCGCGTATAAAGGATACGCGCCGCTTGTGTATTATTTCTTACTACCGAAGGGGCAATAAACTTCTTTCATCGTTCACCCGCGTTCGTGCATTATTTGACGCGTAGTCCCGGATCCTTTTTCCTAGTCGGTGGCGCGGCGGTATAGAATACCACCGGCCTCCGCGGGCGCGAGTACACGGTGCTCGCGCATTTCTGAGCAGCCGAGTAAGCACGCACGAGAGAGAGAGCGCGACAGCGGAGTCGCGCGTTGTAACGCCGGCAGGTACGGCTGCCGAGGAGGGCAGCCGACGGCAAGCGACGGCGCGCAGGCAAGAAGGAGGAGATTTCGCCGAGGGTTGGCACGAGCAAGTGCTCGCGCCCCACTGCATTGTTGCGCCGTTCATCGGCAAATCCGCTTAGAATAAGCAAATAATTGTGCGACGCCTACCCCGTTACAACTGGTGCCCTTAACGTGTGGATACACGGATACCTGCCACCGACGAGCGTGCGGGAAATTAGGTTGGGAGAAAGGCTTTTTCTCTGGTTTTTTCTTTCATCTAAAAATCGGGATTAAAAGTTAAAATTAGGAATTTGACTAGGTCAAATCAGGTTTTTTCTACGGATTGTAGAATCGGGTGGTGCGAATAATCGCGACGCGCTGCGTACGAAAATTTCGCTAGCGCGCGATAAAACTACGAGTGTAAGCGTGTGTGTGCGCGAATAATAAACATTGCCTTGCTCCGGGAAAGATCAGCATATGAGAGCTGAGCGGAAAGTAAACATTGACGATTCGACGAGAGTTTAACTTTTACTTTCTCTTCCTTTTGTCGCGTTAATTAATAGAATAACTAGAAAATCAAAACCTAACTTAGAATTTCCTTTTGTTTCGGGATTTTATTTCTTTTGCCATAGTTCAATAGTTTTTCGTTCTTTTTTATTAATTCCTGGTCGGCGATTATCGCCGAAGAGAAGAAAAGCGACGAGAGGCAGCGGTTCGTCGTCTCTCAGCGGTGGTAGAGAGATTGTGAGCCACAGCTGAGAGTCGAACCGGTACACACACACGCACTCGATCGGAGTATACCTGATAGGAGAAAAATTACTTTGTATTTTTTTTTGCTGTTGTTGTATTGTTGGTGCGCCCATTCGATAAGTGAGCGTAGTCGTTTAGCCGCGCCAGGTATACTCCGAGAGAGGTCTAATTGTAAACAAGCGCAACGATGGTAGAGTCTGCAGCCAAAGCCATCGATAATTGGTGCAGATGTCTCACCGAGGACGAGACACTGCGCTACACGCAAGCGCTCGGACTGAAGACAAGCGGCGGAACGTTCCTGAAGCTAGAGCGCATCAGTAAGTGGCTGGCAGGCGACTACGACCCAGAAGATTTTGAAGGTGTAGCCGCCGCTGATGAGCATTCCGCGTGGGTGGAACGCGCAAATGCTCGCCGCACGTTTCTGGACCGAACGTCCGGCTCGGAACACGACATATCGTGGGCAAACTCCACGTCGGACGAGCCGCATCCACTCGAGATTTTAAAAACGGACGCAGCAGTCCAAGGAAACCTCGAGCGCAGTCGCCAATGGGCATTAAATGCAACCAGAGTCGACAGCGACGATGAAGCTACTGGCCAAAACGGCATGAACAGCCAGGATGCGGAGGAGAGCGAACGAACCACGGCCATAAAAGGGCCGGCAATGTTCGAGATGTCAATGACGGACGGCACGACACTACAAGTGCCAACCGATTGGGCCGTGTACATGGCCGCTGTTGACAAGAAACTACGGCAAATCGAAGAGTCGACGCGGATCACGGCCGCTAACGCAACTCAGCATCCAAACGCCAACAGCACTCGCCGGGAGAGCGCCGAAGCAATGCGGAGAGTGACGTTCACGGACATCACGCCCGCCCGCCGGAATGAAGAAAATCTGCGAGAAAAGACGCAGTCGAGAGGCCTGTCCTCTCGGCTAGACATCGGCGGACGGGGACTGCCGACCCCGATACAGCAGCCCATTTCGAGGCCTCGACAGCCTCCGGCGGAAGAGAGGCCGCCGCCACCTAGTACCCCGCTGTCGCATCGAACAGGGTTCGGTGGCGCCTGGAGGGAGGGGTGGATCACAGCCAGCAGATAGAATCGACTGACTCTGAGATACGGCGCGAAACACGAGGAAGGTCGATGACAGGGTCGTACGAAGAATCGAACCGCACGACAGGCAGCGGACTTCGAGATGTCGGCCAAGAAGTGCGCCGATGGGGATTCAAGTTCGCTCGCGAACCTGGTGAAAGCATCGACACCTTCCTCGAGCGAGTCGAGGAGAATTGGGAACTCGCCAAGCTTACGGAAGGGGAAATACTGAGTGCTCTTCCGGAGCTATTCGTCGGCGTAGCCGGTACCTGGGTGCGATCCAACAGGACGAGCTGATCACCTGGGAGGAATTCTGTCGCCGGATACGGCGATGGAGCGGCATGACGGACCGTGGACAGCAACGGCTGAGGCACGAGGTCGCGTTGCGAACGCAAGCACCGGAAGAGTCCGTGCGTGATTACGTTACGTGGCTCGAAGCAATGATGCGGAAGATGGAGCCACTGCCGACGCTTGATTTTAAGCTGGGGACGCTACACCGGAACATGAAGCCGCGACTGCAGCAGCTCATTCGACGAAGCGACTTCGAAGACGTTGAGACCTTGCTGGATCTAGCAATGGAGGCGGAGCTTGCAGTGGACGCGGAGAAGTCCTTCAAGCCTCCGCCGCCGCCGGAGTCGTGCGTGTACGCGCAGTGGGCGTAGAAACCCTGCAAACCGGCTCCGCCTAAAGTGAAGGCCGCGGCGGTAGAGACAAAGCTGCCGCCGACTCCACCGCCACCGAAAACGCCGACGATAGATGAAACGATCGAGCGCTTCGCGAAGGTGATCTTGGAGGGGATGCAACGCATGCAACAGAAGCCACCGCCCCCTCCTCCACCTGCACCCCCGTCGACGCGGAACCGGAGCGGAGAGAAAGGGTCCCGGAGAAAGAAGAGTAGCTCCAAACGCCCCAGCAGGAAGACGAGTAGAAGGGGCGGGAAATCAAACTCCAGCAGCGATTCGAGCGAAGAAGACCGAGCCAGGAGGTCGCCAAGGAGGACAGGCGAACCGAGCGCACCGGCACCGGGAGCATTCAGCTGTTATGGATGCGGCCCTCCCGGAGTAATTCGCCGAAATTGCCCGAAGTGCGCGGGAAACGTACCGCAGGCGAAGTAAGCGGGGTTTCCGCTTCGTCTGCCGAAGTCCCCGCACTAAAACCGGACGCCGCAGTCGGACAAATAACGGCTGAGCCGGCAGCCGAGCACGAGCAGGAATCAAGATGGTGGCGATCGGAAATTATAGACTACGCGCCCTCTACGATACTGGAACTTCACGCACCGTAATGGGAGCGGTCGGCCTGCAGCTCGCATCTGCGTTCGGGCGACCATTAATGCCGAGCTACGGTCGCCGCGCAAAAGTCGTCGGAGGACAGACGGCGACGATCGCCGGTTACGTCGAGCTGCCATTCGAGATAGCTGGTGTAAAGCGAGACATTCGGGTAGCGGTGCTTCCGGATGACAAAGTGGATTGCTACTTACGCGCAAACTTCGTCAGAGCCTTCGGTACAATCCACGACCCCATCAACAACCAGTTGATCGTGAGCGCGGCGGATAAGCGCATAGACTTGGAAGTCGCGGGGGTCTCATCCGTCGAGGCGCTCGAGGTATCGTCGATCGGCCTCGAAGACGTCTCGGAAGGACAGCGTCAAGAGATGGCAGAGCTGGTCGGCCGAATTCTCGGCGGAGAAGACCAAGCTCTCGGCTGTACGACGTGGGCGAGCCACCACATCGAAGTGGGGAGTGCACGCCCCGTAAAGCAGCGTTATTACCCGGTGTCCAAGAAGCTCGAAGAAGATATGCACCGCCAGGTGATCGAGATGCTCGAATCAGGGGTAATCGAGCACTCTACGAGCGCGTGGTCGAGCCCTGTCGTCATGATACGGAAAAGCAATGACAAGTACCGTTTCTGCATCGATTTCCGTAAATTGAACGCGGTTTCGAAGGCAGATGCGTACCCGCTGCCGTACATGGACGCAATATTGCGCAAGCTGAAGAGCGCGAAGTACATCTCGACACTCGACCTAAGCTCGGCGTATCACCAGATTCCACTGACGCCGGAATCAAAGGAGCTGACGGCATTCACAGTGCCCGGATTGAGCCTGTATCAGTTCACGAGGATGCCGTACGGCCTATCTCAGGCTGGAGCGACGTTTCAACGCCTTGTGGACAAAGTCATCGGCCCCGAGCTCGAGCCGTATGCCTTCTCGTACTTCGATGATATCATTATCGCGACAGAGACGTATGAGGAACACCTGAAATGGCTCGAGCACGTGCTAAAGCGCGTCAAAGAGGCCGGATTGACGATCAACCGCGAGAAAAGTGTGTTTGGCAAGACTGAAGTCAAATACCTCGGTGTGCTCGTCAACCGGGACGGATTCCGGCCGGATCCTGATAAGATCGAGCCGATGATAAATTTTCCGGTACCAAAGAACTTGAAGCAACTACGCCGCTTCATGGGAATGGCATCTTGGTACTGAAAGTTCTTGAAAGACTTTGCCACGATAGCCGAACCGCTCACAGCATTAACGAAGAAGGATCGGCGATATGAATGGGGCGATGCACAGCAAGAGGCTTTCGAAAAGATAAAAGCCTTGGTGTCCTCGGCTTCTGTCCTCGCCAGACCCTCATTCGATGTTCAGTTCGTCGTACAGACAGACGCGAGCGACACCGACATCGGCGCGGTGTTGCTGCAAGTAATCGAGGGATAGGAGCAAGTCCTCGAATTCGCCAGCCGAACACTTTCGCCAGCGGAGCGCAATTACAGTGTCACGGAGCGCGAATGCCTAGCGGTGATCTGGGCGATTAAGAAGTTCCGCCCGTACATCGAAGGATATCACTTCATGGTGGTAACAGACCATAGCAGCTTGCGATGGCTGCACAGCCTGCACAGCCCCACAGGAAGACTGGCGAGATGGGTTCTCGAGCTGCAGGGACACTCCTTCGATGTGGAACATCGAAAGGGCGCGCTGAACCACGTGCCTGACGCGCTTTCGCGCATGTACGAGGAGGAAGACGACCTCGAGGTGTACGCGAGCACGTGGTCCGATGGTACCAAAGATGAGTGGTACCGAACCTGGCTGGACGAAGTGGCACGCGACCCCTCAACCCATCCCAGGTGGAAAGTGGTAGGGGGGCGATTATTCTACTTTCTCGCAGATGAGATAGTAGAGGCGACGGTCGCCGACGACGAGGCGTGGAAACTCGTCGTGCCTCAGGAGCATCGTCGCGAAGTGCTTCGCGAATCACACGATGATCCGACCGCCGGGCACCAAGGATCGAAAATGTACCACGCAGTGAGGAAGTACGTGAAACATTGCCAAGTGTGCCAGCAGACAAAGGCGGAGCAAAGACCGCCAGCGGGTCTGATGGGACAGCGAGTTATCAACGGGCCGTGGCAAGTAGTTGCGGGAGATATAACCGGCCCGTTCGTAAGAAGTAAACTCGGGTATGAGTATATCTTGGTGTTCCAAGACCTCTTTACTCGCTGGGTGGAGTGCGTGCCCATACGCAAAGCGAATGCAAAGACCATCTTGAAAGAGTTCAAGGAGAGAGTGATTCTTCGATTCGGCACTCCGGAGGTATTCTCGTCCGATAACGGCACAGAATTCAAGAATAAAGTCGTGGACGAATACCTCGCCGGCGTCGGCGTCCATCACTCGACTACCCCGCCGTATCACCCTCAGGCAAACCCTGTGGAGAGGGTAAATCGAACGTTGAAGACTCGATTGGTCGCGGTCGTCGGGGAATCTCATGCCGAGTGGGATCAGAAGCTGCCAGAGTTGATGTTCTCGTTGAACAACTCCGTGCACGTTTCGACCTGCGTGAGCCCGGCCGCCCTCAATTACGGCAGGCAGCCGCTTCCTCCGGCTACAGCTCGCCGCAAGCAAGAGCGCGAGGCCCTTGAGCAACGAGAGCGCAAGGCGGTGAATACGTGGGCGGAGCGCCTGCATGATATGGACAGGCTGCGAAAGAGGGCTGCCGCACAAAATGCCGACGAGCATCAGAGACAAGCGGCGTACTACAACGCGCGTCGGAGACAAGTATCCTACGGGGTAGGAGACCTCGTCTTGAAAAGGAACAGAGTCCTTTCCTCGGCAGCGCAAGGGATATCGGCGAAGTTAGCGCCGAAGTACGCCGGTCCGCTGAAGGTGACCGAGATAACAGGCTCCAATACGGTAAGAGTAAGAGACGAGAAGGATGCGAGCGAGGAGATCCTGCATGTTTCTCACCTCAAGCCTTACGAGGAAGAAAGCAGCGACGAAACGGGCGAAGAAGTCGACGACGTCGAGGATCCGCAACCGCCGAGGGAAGACGTAAGCGTCCCGGTGATGAGCGACCCACCGGAGGCCGGCGGAGCGCCGCCGAGCGATGCGCGTCCCGTCGAAAAACGTCCTCGGGGACGTCCGCGTAAAACGGTTCGCGTCGTGGTTCGCGCGGTTCCCGGTAAAACGCGCGCGACAGCGAAGGTGAACCCCGGGACGGGAAAACCCCGGGGCCGACCGAAAGGTTCCGCGAAGCGACAGGAACTGAGGTCACACCTAGATGCCTCGCCGCAGTTGACTCGCGCACAGCGGAGTGCGAGAGCGTTAGACAAGAGCAGGAGTTCGGGAGTTATTAGCGACTCCGTCTAATGCACCTTTTCGCTCGGGCTCTTTTTGTTACAGATGGCTGAGAAATCACCGGTGCCGAGTACCGAGAACAGAGACCTCGACACTGAGGCGATGGTGCGCGGGGTTCTGCGCGCCATCGAGCAGCTCGGGAGAGCTGAGTTCGCTCGCCCGTCTTCGGTGGTGCTGGAGGAGCTGCCAGAGGCGGCCGGAGCCCTAGCGCTCCCTCCTCCGCCCACCGCATCCCCACCGGCGCCGTACCTGCGCCGACCGAGGGAGGCCCTCGCCCTCGCAGCAGGAGAGGACGCCCCCACCCGGAGAACGTCCAGGCTGACCCGGCGGCCCCGATCGCCGAAGGACGGGGACCAGTGGTCCCCGAGGCTACGGAGCCGACGGCGGCCGAACCGGCTCCGCCATCGCCGATGCTGGCCCGCTGGGGGTCATTGGAGCGCCTCCTGGAGAGGGCGCGCATCTCCAGTCGCCAGGCCTGGGCGGCGGAAGGCGAGGCGATCCAGGCCTGGGATCGGTTCCTCGCAGAGACACCGTACGGCCGTGAACTCGCCGGACCGTGGGCGGGCCGCATTGAGGGCCTGAGAGAGGAGCGGGACCTCCTCTCCGCGGCCCGGCGCGCCCGGAAGGAGCGCCGTGCGGCCGAAGAGGCGGCGGCCCGTGCCCGCGAGGAGATCCGGGCCGCCGAGCGAGACGCCTTGCTCGCGAGGAAGCGGGGAGAAGCGGCCGAGGAGAGGAGAGAGGCCGTTCGTCGGGCCGGAGAAGCGACGATCGCGGTGGTGCCGGCCACGGCGCTACGGCAGGTCGCGCCGTCGATGCCCCCTCCACTTCATCGCGAACAAATGCGAGGCGATACCGCGCCGGCGGCGGGAGGATCCCGTCGCCGCTGCTATTACTGCGGAAGACCGGGCGTGTCAACGGACTCGAAGTGCCCGAACGCCGCCCGCCATGACAAGACACGGCCATGGTTCCACAACCGGGAGTAGCCACAGCCAAATTCCCCGCCAACCCGGGTGTAAGCCCCTTCTTCGGGGAACAATAAAGAAAGGGGTTAACCCCGCATTATCTCGTTAAGAGAATGGTTTTCTTTTCTCTTGCGCAATACCCGCCCCCCCCCCTCTTTCAGGAGATCCCGCGCTGCCGTTAAGGATGTCGAACGTGAGGTAGCCGAGCTGACTCTCCAAGGGATAGTCCGCGTCTGGACGGGGGGTGTAACAGTCTGCGCGTGTACGTGCGCGAGTGTGCATGTATCGGTGTGCGCGAACGAGACATGAGGCGAGTCTTAGCACACCGCGTCGGCACGCACTAATGCCCGAAATGTTAACATCTCTCAACCTTACGCGAAGGACAAGGCCGAGAGATGCTTGCGCGTGCCGACGAAGTAGCAGGCAGGCAGTATCGTTTCGGCCATCGCCGCGAGCAATAGCCCTCACAGAGAGAGAGAGAAAAGTGCGAACGAGCGAACGCGAGAGTGCAGAGAGTGAGCGAAAGCGAGCCGCCGCAGCGTAGCTGAGAGGCAGAGAGAGAGAGAGAGACGCCGGCCGCTACTCTGCTACCACCGGATTGCCAGCTAAAGAGGAGAGAGAGAGAGAGAGATACGACGAACGAGGCGTCCAGCACTGCTCGGCCTGACTCCCTGCATCAGCCGAGTCTTCGCGAGGTAAGTCCTGGCCAGGCGCTAGCGCTCTCTCCCCGCGGACGACGTGCGTCCGGAGAGCGACTCCCGCGCGAGCGAGCGAGGCTCACCGACGCGCGCGCGTATGTCGATCGCGCGCGGCGATCGACCAACGTCGGCGCGGGCCGCTTTGACGAGTGCGTGTGTGCGACCGCGCGCACACGTAACTAGAGCGCGGGCGCACCACCCGTATCGGCGCGTATAAAGGATACGCGCCGCTTGTGTATTATTTCTTACGCCCGAAGGGGCAATAAACTTCTTTCATCGTTCACCCGCGTTCGTACATTATTTGACGCGTAGTCCCGGATCCTTTTTCCTAGTCGGTGGCGCGGCGGTATAGAATACCACAGGCCTCCGCGGGCGCAAGTACACGGTGCTCGCGCATTTCTGAGCAGCCGAGTAAGCACGCACGAGAGAGAGAGCGCGACAGCGAAGTCGCGCGTTGTAACGCCGGCAGGTACGGCTGCCGAGGAAGGCAGCCGACGGCAAGCGACGGCGCGCAGGCGAGAAGGAGGAGATTTCGCCGAGGGTTGGCACGAGCAAGTGCTCGCGCCCCACTGCATTGTTGCGCCGTTCATCGGCAAATCCGGTTAGAAGAAGCGAATAATTGTGCGACGCCTGCCCCGTTACAATATATATATATATATATATATATATATATATATATATATATATATATATATATATATATATATATATATATATATATATATATATATATATATATATATATATAATATATATATATATATATAAATATATATATATATATATATATATATATATATATATATATATATATATATATATATATATATATATTTCTCTATCGGGGTTTATCGAGCCCGTTTTTTTATAGGTCGGGGTTTATGAAGCCCGAAATTGATTATCGAGCCCGGGCTTCATAATATTTCATAATATAGGTGTTTATGAAGCCCGGGCTTTATAATCTGCATGTAGGTTTAATTACATAGGGTATTATAAAGCCCAGATAAATTTTATATTTCCTACTGAGTATAGGTGTTTATGAAGCCCGGGCTATATAATCTGCATGTAGGTTTACTTACATAGGGGATTATAGAGCCCAGATAAATTTTATATTTCCTACTGAGTATAGGTATTTATGAAGCCCGGGCTTGATAATCTACATTGTCCGGGCATCATAATATTTCATAATATAGGTGTTTATGAAGCCCGGGCTATATAATCTGCATATAGGTTTAATTACATGGGGATTATAGAACCCGGATAAATTCTATATTCCTACTGACTATAATAGTTATTTATGAAGCCCGGGCTTGATAATCTATATTGTCCGGGCTTCATAATATTTCATAATATAGGTGTTTATGAAGCCCGGGCTATATAATCTCGATGTAGATTTAATTACAAAGTGGATTATAGAGCCCAGATAAATTTTATATTATCTATTGACCCCTGGTAGAAATGGTAACCAACCGTTCGCCATCCGTTCACCAAATAGCAAAGGTTTGGCCAACCGTTTAATCGAATAAGCCTTGCGGTTGGCCAACGAATGCTGTAATGGGAAAATTGATTTCTTGATACAAATGAATGGCTCATTTGCGTCGTAAATGGTCGAAGATGACAGAGTCTAGGTGGTGCGCTTCGTAGTTTTTGTGTCTAGGTGTCGGAACGTATCCAATGCGTGATCTGTGTGTTCAGGGTAACCGATGACGGAGTATAGGTGGTGCGCACCTTAGGTTTGTGGCTCTAGGTGTTGGAATGCATTCCATGCGTGGTCTAGGTGTTCGGGCTCGTCGATGACGGAGTCTAGGTGGTGCGCTCCGTAGTTTTTTGCGTCTAGGTGTCGGAATGCATTCCATGCGTGGTCTAGGTATTCGGGGTCGCCGATGACGGAGTCTAGGTGGTGCGCTCCGTAGTTTTTTGCGTCTAGGTGTCGGAATGCATTCCATGCGTGGTCTAGGGGGTCAGGGTAACCGATGACAGAGTCTAGGTGGTACGATCCGTAGTTGTTTGCGTCTAGGTGTCGGAATGCATTCCATGCGTGGTCTAGGGGGTCGGGGTCGTCGATGACGGAGTCTAGGTGGTGCCCTCCGTAGTTTTCTGCGTCTAGATGTCGAAATGCATTCCATGTGTGGTCTAGGTATTCGGAGTCGCCGATGACGGAGTCTAGGTGGTGCGCTCCGTAGTTTTTTGCGTCTAGGTGTCGGAATGCAGTCCATGCGTGGTCTAGGTGGTGCGCTCCGTAGTTTTTTTCGTCTAGGTGTCGGAATGCAGTCCATGCATGGTCTAGGTGGTGCGCTCCGTAGTTTTTTTCGTCTAGGTGTCGGAATGCATTCCATGCGTGGTCTAGGAGGTCAAGGTAGCCAATGACGGAGTCTAGGTGGTGCGCTCCGTAGTTTTTTGTGTCTAGGTATCGGAATGCATTCCATGCGTGGTCTAGGGGGTCGGGGTCGTCGATGACGGAGTCTAGGTGGTGCACTCCGTAGTTTTCTGCGTCTAGATGTCGAAATGCATTCCATGTGTGGTCTAGGTATTCGGAGTCGCCGATGACGGAGTCTAGGTGGTGCGCTCCGTAGTTTTTTGCGTCTAGGTGTCGGAATGCAGTCCATGCGTGGTCTAGGTGGTGCGCTCCGTAGTTTTTTTCGTCTAGGTGTCGGAATGCAGTCCATGCATGGTCTAGGTAGTGCGCTCCGTAGTTTTTTTCGTCTAGGTGTCGGAATGCATTCCATGCGTGGTCTAGGAGGTCAAGGTAGCCGATGACGGAGTCTAGGTGGTGCGCTCCGTAGTTTTTTGCGTCTAGGTATCGGAATGCATTCCATGCGTGGTCTAGGGGGTCGGGGTCGTCGATGACGGAGTCTAGGTGGTGCCCTCTGTAATTTTCTGCGTCTAGATGTCGGAATGCATTCCATGTGTGGTCTAGGTATTCGGAGTCGCCGATGACGGAATCTAGGTGGTGCGCTCCGTAGTTTTTTGCATCTAGGTGTCGGAATGCATTCCATGCGTGGTCTAGGCGGTCAAGGTAGCCGACGACAGAGTCTAGGTGGTGCGCTCCGTAGTTGTTTACGTCTAGGTGTCGGAATGCATTCCATGCATGGGATAGGGGATCGGGGTCGTCGATGACGGAGTCTAAGTGGTGCGCTCCGTAGTTTTCTGCGTCTAGATGTCGGAATGCATTCCATGTGTGGTCTAGGTATTCGGAGTCGCCGATGACGGAGACTAGATGGTGCGCAACGTAGTTTTTTTGGCTGTAGCTGTTGGAACTGAACACACCGGTAAGGCCAGTGGTACTGAACACGCCGGGAGGCGTGGAAACAAAGCTACCCCGCCCCGGTACAATCGACGGCCGGCCGAGCGCTTGCACTAGCTGCCCCGTGGACTTCGGAGCAGCGGAACATCCACGACCACGCTGCGGCACAGTTTCATGTGAAGTGAGCATCTCAAAATTATAAAATCGCTCAAATTTTGTTTACTTTTAGTTTTTTATGAAACAACATATTCCTAAAATTTTAGATCGATATTTGCATAAATAAAAAAGATATGCAACATTGAAAATTGTTATTTTTTGCAATTTTTGGTTAAAAGCTAACTTTTGTAATTTTTTTCTCAAAATCTTGAAACTTTATGTATAGAACTTTGATTGCAAAAAAGTTTGCATTTTACTTGTAGAATGTAGTAGTATTTATTTTATGACCTATTTTGAAAGTCTCTGATTGTCTGATTATTGATACACCTTCATCGACAAAAAAAAAATGTTACGCCACAAAATATTTTCCTAATTTTTGTTTTCCTTGATTTGTGAAAACATATCCTTGAAATTAAGACCTGAACAAATATCAGCCGTGCTCATAGAAAAAGATACAACACTTTGAAGTTTAATAAATCATTAAACTAGGTAGCCCTATAGCACTATAACTAATAAGGGCTAATTCCAGGTTATAGAATCCAGATTTCCATCTAATCCTCGAAGGTGCTTTCTTATCCCTACTGATGACTTCAAGTTCTGTCCAATGATCTCCTAGGCCTTTTTTCGTACAAAAGCCCCAAATATGATTATCTTAAGAAATGCTTACGATAACCACTATTGTCTATAGAAGCAGATTAGTTTTGTTTGTCAGACAATTTCTCTTCATAAATATGTTAAAATAGTAGAATGACACTTTTTTCTGTTCCATTCAATGTCTTTTCATTCACCTGTAAATAATAAAAATCAGTTTTACACAAACAAATTACTATTTTTTAATATTTATTCAAAAATAAGAAAACTGTGACAAAATTTCTCATGTATTTTATTATTCCAGATTTTATTGGCAATTGTTTCTATACTTCTAAAAATATGCATTTTTAATAATACAAGCATTAAGAATTTTATTAAAAAAGCACACAACCTTTATAACTGACAAATAAATAATCGGTTCTGGTAAAATTGCACATGTTGAAAACTTCTCAATGAAATTTACTTGACAAATATTCTAATTTCCAAGTATAAAAGTGTCGCTTGAAAATTAATAAAAATGAAAATCAAAGTTCCTTATTGTTCAGGATACACCATCTGAAAATAATTTAAATAACCCAAAGAATCAATCTTGACAATTAGAGAGTGTGCATTTACATTTTGTCAATTTTTTTTAATTATACTTATCTGACAAACAGTCCATATAAAGATTATCTGTGAGAAGATTTTTCAGTACTATTTACTATTCCATATATTTTGAAAATTCTTGTTATCAATATCAAATTGCAACTATATAAATAAGCGAACCACTACTCACTACGAGAGACTCAGGGTTCCAGAACCCTAATTTTCTTGAAACTGACAGTACCACCTCCCCATCTTCTTCTTCTTCTTCGTTTATGGCTTTTGATTCTATTGCAGAACTCCGAGTTGCTACCATGGAGGTGTATTTCAATAAATAAGTATATACCACCTCCCCAGAAAAAAGCTGCAGACATTCTAATGTTTAGAAAAACTGGAAAAATGTGTACGATACTCACATTTTTTTCTCTTTTCTGCTCTTTGTGCTGCAAAACTGCTGTATCCAATTAATTATATGAATAAAATATACATAAATTAGGTTGAATATTAAGAATCGAGAGAAAGAATTAGTTTAAAAAAAATTTTATTACCTGAATATATTCCAGTTTTTGCGATATTTCCATTATTTTTGGTTTGCATCTCCAATGTAAGATTAAATGCCATGACAGAGCTCATTCTTTTTGTAGAGGCATTTATAAATTTTTAATTTTACCATGCAATGAAGGAATGAAATAAAGAAAGATAAATTCTTTTCATTTTTTAGCTTGCGTCAACTCGATTTAAAATTTAATTCTTATAACTATTTAGCAAAGCGAATTAATTATCTCTTTTGAAATGAAATATTATTCAGCATAAATTAAATGGCTTGATATCCACAATCCAAACTATCCCTTCTTTTCGACAAATTTCCCATTGCATCTCAATGAAATCGCTCCTTGATGTTAGATGAGGTTGTCTGTCTATACTTTCACATCCTAAAAAAAGATAAAAAACACAAAGAACCTATTTCTTTTTTTAAAGTAAATATTTTGAGTCTCCTCAAAAACTTTTGAGGTTAGTCATACTTATCTGAAAATTGTTGCCCCGGTGATGCTCCTTTTTGTCCTGTGATTTGTAGCAGCAGAACTGATTACTACTATTATTTATAAGAAAACAACTGGTTGTCTGAAGTTCCATTTCATGAAGCCCTTCAGTTTTTCTGTCACCTGTCAGCTGTCAGTGATGTATAAGTACACATAGAGTTGGTTACACAAGATGTGTTCCTCTAAAATTCACTTTCGTTGTATTTTGTGATCAACATTTTTTTTCTTTAGCTATAATTTTTTTCCTAAATTCTTGTTAGAATTATTTGTATGATAATTTTAAACAAAGTAAATAATTTTTAAAATGTCAAGTTATAAAAATTATGTTGAACAATAAAGATTATAATTTTATAACTTGTCATTTTAAAAAATGTGTTACCTCGTTTAAATTTAATGAATTCAACTATATTGAATATTTGCTTAATTTATTACAAAAAAATTCAAATTTCACACTCCATCAGTAGTATTAAATCATATATAGCCTGCAAGCAGAAATAACGGCCTAGGCCTACTGTATTCAATAAGGGTGAAATCACATGGTGCGTCATAGATATGCGTCATAAACGGTGCGTCATAGAAAGAGCCAATCAGCGCTATGCCGCATCTCTCTATGATGCACAACTTATGTGCCCTGTTCACATGGAGCGGCATAGAGGTCCTATGCGCATGCATCCAAACTTTTTATAAATAAATTTATGCATTTATATTAAAAAATACACATTTAGTATATCAAATAAATATAAGATATAAAAAGGGGAATAGAATGGATGTAAAAACAATTTCATTGGTGTAATTACTTGTTTCATATATTATTTTGTTATTAATATTTTTTGCTAAATAATTGTGTAGAAAGACTCGTATCACTTTTTTAATGCTTATAATTTATTAAAATACACGAATTTTACATAAAAATGTAATATTTTTCAGTTTTTTTTTCATGACGTGCGTCATAGAACCTCTATGACGCTCCATGTTAACAGGGCACACAAGTTGTGCATCATAGAGAGATGCGGCATAGCGCTGATTGGCTCTTTCTATGACGCACCGTCTATGACGCATCTCTATGCCGCACCATGTGATTTCACCCTAAGTGAATGATGAATTAGGCATGATGCATTATGCATAATGAAAAAAATTTTGTTGTCCGATATCTACTGAATTTGTAGTCAGTGGTTATATATGACACCCGCTTAGAGATAAGGTGTGTTCGTCTTCAACTACTGACTACAAATTCAGTAGATATGTACAACAAAATTTTTTTCATCATGCATAATGCATCATACATAACTCATCATTCACCTATTGAAGACAGGCCGTAACGGACATTCACGGAAGAACCTCTCTCTCGCACTCACGGGCTTAAATGGTTCCGTCTAATTTTTCGGAACGCTATGGCCCTTAGGCCCGAATTTATAGTTGTCACTTGGCACTCAGCTGTCGGAGTTGATTGACATAAATTGTTCGTCAACTCTATGTTTACTTATACATCACTAACAGCTGACAAGTGACAGCAAAACTCAAGGACTTGATGAAATGGAACTTCAGACAACCAGTTGTTTTCTTTTAAATAACAGTATAGTAATCAGTTCTGCTGCTATATATCACAGGACAAAAAGGAGCATCACCGGGGCAACAATTTTCAGATGAGTATGAGTAACCTCAAAAGTTTTTGAGGAGACTCAAAATATTTACTTTAAAAAAAGAAATAGGTTCTTTGTGTTTTTGTCTTTTTTTAGGATCTGAAAGTATAGACAGACAACCTCATTTAACATCAATTTTTATTCGCTCAAGGAGCGATTTCATTGAGATGCAATGGGAAGTTCGTCGAAAAGAAGAGATTGTTTGGATTGTGGATATCAAGCCACTTAATTTATTCTGAATAAGATTTCATTTCCTTCAATGCATGGTAAAATTAAAAATTCACAAATGCCCTGTACAAAAAGAATGAGCTCTGTCATGGCATCTTACATTGGAGAAGCAAACCAAAAATAATGGAAATATTGCAAAAACTGGAATATATTCAGGTAATAACATTTTTTTTAAACTAATTCTTTCTCTCGATTCTTAATATTTAACATAATTTATCTATATTTTATTCATATAATTAATTGGATACAGCAGTTTTGCAGCACAAAGAGCAGAAAAGAGAAAAAAATGTGAATATCGTCACATTTTTCCAGTTTTTCTAAACATTAGAATGTCTGCAGCTTTTTTCTGGGGAGGTGGATATACTTATTTATTGAAATACACCTCCATGGTAGCAACTCGGAGTTCCGCAATAGAATCAAAAGCCATAAACGAAGAACAAGAAGAAGATGGGGAGGTGGTACTGTCAGTTTCAAGAAAATTAGGGTTCTGGAACCCTGAGTCTCTCGTAGCGAGTAGTGGTTCGCTTATTTGTATAGTTGCAATTTGATATTGATAACAAGAATTTTCAAATATATGGAATAGTAAATAGTACTGAAAAATCTTCTCACAGATAATCTTTATATGGACTGTTTGTCAGATAAGTATAATTAAAAAAAATTGACAAAATGTAAATGCACACTCTCTAATTGTCAAGATTGATTCTTTGTGGTTATTTAAATTATTTTCAGATGGTGTATCCTGAACAATAAGGAACTTTGATTCTCATTTTTATTAATTTTCAAGCGACACTTTTATACTTGGAAATTAGAATATTTGTCAAGTAAATTTCATTGAGAAGTTTTCAACATGTGCAATTTTACCAGAACCGATTATTTATTTGTCAGTTATAAAGGTTGTGTGCTTTTTTAATAAAATTCTTAATGCTTGTATTATTAAAAATGCATATTTTTAGAAGTATAGAAACAATTGCCAATAAAATCTGGAATAATAAAATACATGAGAAATTTTGTCACAGTTTTCTTATTTTTGAATAAATATTAAAAAATAGTAATTTCTTTGCGTAAATCTGATTTTTTTATCCTCAGGCCGGAGAATGACTTTTCGCGGCCCGTATAGAGGCCGCAAAATACTCAAAAGATAATGTAATACATTTAGAATTTCGCGACTTCCATACGGGACGCGTAAATTCATTTTGCCGCTTCGGACAAAAAAATAGTATATGCTACCACGGACGCATAATGTAACATTCCCCCGAGTGCGAGTTTTGGGTCCTCGCTACGCTCGGCCCCAAAACTCGCACTCGCCGAGAATGATCCATTTTGCGTCCTTGGTGCATAATGTACTATTTATTATTTACAGGTGAATGAAAAGACATTGAATGGAACAGAAAAAAGTGTCATTCTACTATTTTAACATATTTATGAAGAGAAATTGTCTGACAAACAAAACTAATCTGCTTCTATAGACAATAGTGGTTATCGTAAGCATTTCTTAAGATAATCATATTTGGGGCTTTTGTACGAAAAAAGGCCTAGGAGATCATTGGACAGAACTTGAAGTCATCAGTAAGGGTAAGGGCCTTCACACGCTAAAAGCATAACGCGAAGGAATAAGGCATAAGAGGGCATAAGGTGGACATAAGGTAATTATGCTCCGCTTATTCCTCTTATGCCCGTATTGTGTACGCAACGAAACCTACATAACCTCTTGATTTTTTTGGAGTAAAGTTTTCGAAATGAAATAGCTTATACTTGACTCTAATTGGTTACAATGTAAAAAGTTGATAAAATAATAAAACTTGAGGGGCTTTTGTATTTTATCATTTCAACGTGCAGAAGAGAGAAAAGTTTTCTTCTTAATTATTTAGTGATTATTTTTATAATAATTTATAGTGTAGACATTTTTGAACAATGGATGAAGAGATAAATGTTTACTTGCAATTAATTTTACTATTGCAAGTGAATATGCTATCATTGTTGTTAGCATGGCAGCATGACAGGGGTAATAGATGGACTAATAGACGTTAGCTCGTTCGCCCATACAATAGACGAAGAGTAGAGCTTGGATTTTATAGGAGAGCATTTCAAGATTTGAAACAAGGTCCAGATATGTTTTTTCGACTGACTCGAATGGATGTAACTTCATTCCAACAATTATGCGCAAATTTATCCCCTTATTTAACAAAACGGAGAAGCGACATTAATGCAGAGAAGAACGTTTTATTATTACATTAAGGTAAATTTAATTGCTGGAGCTTTTATGTACACGTGTTTGCCATCAATAGAACCACAGCAATTAGGTAAATTCCACTCGTACAAAAATCCATTGCTTATATCTTTCCAATCTTGTGTAGACGGTACTTTCAGATACACAGGAGATAATCTTTTATAAATTACATTAGAAGTTTTTTTAATAATTTTATAGTACGTTGATTCTCCAATACGATGATCTAAAGAAATAGATAGAATGCTATCTCCTGTAGCTAAAAATCTAAAAGAAAAAAATATTTTTGACATAATCATAATATTTATAGCAACATTTAAATTTACCTTAATGTAATAATAAAACGTTCTTCTGCATTAATGTCGCTTCTCCATTTTGTTAAATAAGGGGATAAATTTGCGCATAATTGTTGGAATGAAGTTACATCCATTCGAGTCAGTTGAAAAAACATATCTGGATCTTGTTTCAAATCTTGAAATGCTCTCCTATAAAATCCAAGCTCTACTCTTCGTCTATTGTATGGGCGAACGAGCCAACGTCTATTAGTCCATCTATTGCCCCTGTCATGCTGTCATGCTAACAATAATGATAGCATATTCACTTGCAATAGTAAAATTAATTGCAAATAAACATTTATCTCTTTATCCATTGTTCAAAAATGTATACACTATAAATTATTATAAAAATAATCACTAAATAAGAAAACTTTTCTCACTTCTGCACGTTGAAATGATAAAATACAAAAGCCCCTCAAGTTTTATTATTTTATCAACTTTTTACATTGTAACCAATTAGAGTCAAGTATAAGCTATTTCATTTCGAAAACTTTACTCCAAAAAAATCAAGAGGTTATGTAGGTTTCGTTGCGTACACAATACGGGCATAAGAGGAATAAGCGGAGCATAAGTACCTTATGTCCACCTTATGCCCTCTTATGCCTTATTCCTTCGCGTTATGCTTTTAGCGTGCGAAGGCCCTAAGAAAGCAACCTTCGAGGATTATGCCCTAATGACATAAGCGCGTACGCGTGCGTTCGGTTACGGTCGGCCGCGGCAAGGAAGCGTACCATCAACCAATCATAGCTTGGTTTCAGTGGTGGACATTCGTACCTTCCATTTGAATCAAGCTGTGATTGGCTGCTGGTATACTTCCCCGCCGCGCCGATCGCAATCGAACGCGCGCGTACGCGCTTATGTGATTGGGGCATATGGCATGTTACGTTTACGACTCGAAATCGTACCCAAACTATTCCGTTCGATCCTTATACCTTAAATTCTAACGGCGAGTACCCACAAGTTGGTACCCTTGCTCGAACGGAACCAGTAACTTTTTTATTAAAAAAATCCACGTGACATCTCATCATTCATGTGAATTCTCACGTCAATATAAGTATCTCAATATATATCTCACCTGACTTAAAAACCAGAATAGCAAAAAAATTAAGCTTAAAAAATTACCTGTTTATCTTTAAAGCAGTATGATTCTAAAATATGCAGAAAAAATGCTTTCTAAATTAATTTTTTGAGAAAAATTTTTTTACAAAGATGTTTTCTAAGACCTTATTTAAAATCTCACGTGAGTTCTTGTACAAAATCTTGGATAAAATATTTTATGAAATCAATTTGGCCGGTGTAACTTCTCGAACGGAAAAACAAACAATTTTTAAACTTTAATTGTAAGATGTTGGAGATGATTATTCATTTTAAATCTTGCGGACAGTGGTAAAACTTGTTCCATTTGATAACTATATGGTTCTAGCCGATAGAAAGGCCCAGATAAAGTGCTAAAGTAAGGTAAATATATACCCTTATTTAGGGGAAAAAATTTTAGAATAATCAGTGGATATTTATATATTAAAAAAAGATTTTTATTTTCAGGGAAAGAAGGTGTTTAGGCCAGGGCCACATAAGCGCGTACGACCGCGTTCGACCGCGGTCAGGCGCACGCACTCGCTTCTCTCATTGGTTGGAAGCAATGAGAAAACCAATGAGAGAAGCGAGCGCGTGCGTCTGATCTCGGTCGAACGCAGTCGAACGCGGTCGTACGCGCTTATGTGGCCCTTGCCTTAGCCGCCTTAAAGGCAGTCTCGTTCATGATTTCATGTACTTCACACTAATAAATAACAGCAATACCTTTTAAAAAATCCTTATAAAGTGGATAAAAGTATTGTGTCCATATTTACATTCTCGGTTAAATCTTTTTCAGACTAAAAAATAAACTAAATATACAGAACACTGTTATGTTCAAGTGTATCTTCTATTGGTTGAACAATGTTTGTAATAATAATGTTCCCTGGCTATAAAAGGGCTTATTTATTCGATAAGCTAGAACATTCAGGTGCGGAGACAGTTGAACACGGAAACGGCGCTTTAGGTGAAAGAGTGGGCTAATTGCACGCGTACCAACCAATCAAAATTAGAGTTTGGAAGACCAGAATTTTCTTATTGGTCAAGGGGGTTGTTCTACACCCAAAAACCGCGACAGATTTACTGCTTCTTGTTTCTTGTGTGAAATGGCTTTATCTAACTGTACGAACAATATAAATGCCGTGCCGCATATGTAGAAAGGGCCCAGCGCTCAATCCACTTGGGTTGAAAGGAAAGGAAAAACGGAAAAAGGAAAAATAGGATGATTTAAATGAATGAGATAAGAGAATTGAGGGAAAAGGGTGAATAAAGAATAACATAAGGATCCTGAAATAAATATTTAAAATGAGTTTTTTTTTTTTTTTTTTTAGTTAAATGAATAAAGAACATGATTTAAGAAAATTAGAGATTAATTTGCATGCTTTTATATTAACATTAGGACTTGCTAATAGTAGTTCAATAGAGTAAGGAAAATAGATATTAAGCTTAGATAATCCTTTATGAAGGACAATTCTCTGAACAGAGAATCTTGGACACTCCCAAATGACGTGATCAATATTTTCACAGACAAAAGGACAAGAAGGGCAAAATTCTGAGTCAATAAAGTTTTTTCTAAAAAGACTGGAATTTAAAGAATAATGATTTGACCTGATTCTATTAATAGAGACAATATGAAATCTAGAAAAATGACAATTTGAAAACCAAGGTTTACTTCTTTTTTTATAAAAATGGTTAAAATAGTAGATACCTGTATTTGTTCTGAATACATTAAAAATTTATCAAATTTATCTTTACATTTAATAGAAATGGACCAGATTTACTGCGTATCCCAAAATCTTAGGTATGGCGATAAGCGAACTGGGGCCTGATTCTAAATTTGTCTCGGCGTCGAGACACACAAAACCGAGAACTATTTGTCTCGGCCGAGAAGTATTTGTCTCGTCCGAGAAGTATTTGTCTCGGCCGAGAACAATTTGTCTCGGCGAGTGTGACTCCGAGAACTATTTGTCTCGGCGAGTGCAACTCCGAGTCGGCTTCGGGCTGGTCGGTACGGGACAACTGCTTTTCCTTTTAAAGGAGCTCCCTGATTGGTCTACAGCTCCGAATTTGGTGTATTTCGACGTCGAGACAAATCGACACAGCCCGAAGCCGACTCAGAGTTGCAATCGCCGAGACAAATAGTTCTCAGAGTCACACTCGCCGAGATAAATTGTTCTCGGCCGAGACAAATACTTCTCGGACGAGACAAATACTTCTCGGCCGAGACAAATAGTTCTCGGTTTTGTGTGTCTCGATGCCGAGACAAATTTAGAATCAGGCCCCTGATGGCCTGTCTTCATAGGAGAATGATGAATTACGAATGACGACTTATGCCCAATGAAAAAAATTTTGTTGTCGGACATCTACTAAATTTATAGTCACTGGTGTACCTTCGGTGTATTCTTCTTTGATCACTGACAACAAATTTAGTAGATAACGGACACCAAATTTTTTTCCATCCGGCATAATTCATCATTCGCAATTAATAATTCTCCTATGAAGACAGGCCGTGTATCCTCCTACGTTTCTTATTCTTATTACAATTCCTTCTTAAAGTGATTTGACCCTTATTTAGTATTTTCCTTCAACTCAAACCGGCAAAGAATCCTTTAAGAGTGCTCTCTACCTAAACCCCAACTCCGGAATAGATCGCAGCGCCCCCACGACTTCATTTACGTATTTTCATTAATTTAAGTGTACTTATAAATTTTAAATTAATCATAACTCAGTTTTTCCACGTGCAAAAGTTAATAAGGATTACTTTTAAACAAGTTTCATGAGTTTAAATGAATAAATGAACTTGTATTTTGTAGAGAAAATTCAAACGTTTAGTGGACATTTTTGAAAATGACTCCTAATTTTTCTCTACAAAATACAGATTTATTAATGGAATTTAATTTGGGAAAACTCTTGTAATCGTGTCTTTAATACTAATTACACGTGGGAAAACTTTATTTTTACGTTAATATTGCCCCAAATTTTTTTAATTAACAAAAAACACTTTTGACAGTAGGTGGCGTTCCAATCGGGGTAGGGAGCACTCTTAACTGTGGACGTAGTTTTGGATTAAAAATCCTTTATTAGATCGCGTTTCTACCTGTTTAACAAAGCAACAAAAACGTGTTGCATCGTTTTTTAGCAACTTAAACATTTTAATTACTTGTGTTTTAAATAACAAACATTATGTATTGCTTGATAAGAGATTACAAGGGAAAATACAAAATAGTTTTATTAAAAAATTGTCTCGGGCACAAAACGATTTCTATTCTTTTAAAAAGTAGTAAGTAAAATAATATTTTCTATTATTATATAAAATAATTTACTCTTTACCCTTTGTTACACGAAATTTTAAGAAAAAATACGGTTTTTGCAACTATTTAGTTTATAATACATAGTACAGTCCCGAGTAGCTTATTTCATGAAACTCTTGACTTTACCTTTAAAAGACAGTAAATAATAAAGAAAAAAGTGTTACATACATGTTGATCTGTGCAGAAAAGGGTTAATAGTAAAAAAATGATACATATTGAAAATTATTTAATAAAAATAAAAAAATATATTTTAGCCCACAAAAGATTTTTGGAAGAGAATGTGAGAAAACTTTCTTCCTTGGTGAAAGTAAATCTGAAACGGATCAAGGTGAATCAAGTAGAAAGTGGTGAGTTGGTCGAATATTTAAATATTATAATAATCTTTATTATTCTTTTTTGACTTTATAGTCATTACAGAATATTTTACATATCAATCTCTACTTCTGTATGTGTAACAATTTCTGTGTAAATGTTAGTGTGGATGTTTGTGTAGGTGTGTATTTCTTTATTAAATAAATTCTGAATAAGCCACATTTTTCTTTCTTTATTCATCCCTTCTGAAAAACAACAACAAATAAATACTATCACCTTTGTATTCCTTTTCCCTTAGACTTGGTTTTTGTATTGTCCTAGCTACTGCTTATTGGTATTGCATAGCACAGCTGATAAATTGTACCGTTAGATGCAGTTTGACCTATCAATTAAGTACCTTAAAATTACTGTATAAAAATATACGTTCTTATTTTTTTAGTGGGCTTGTGTGGATATTGTCTGAGTGTGTTTGTGCCTGTTTGTGTTCAGTCTGAGAGGACCGTCTACATGACAAAATCTCTATATAAACCAAACTACTCTTTAATCCTTGATTTTTTCTTTGGCAACTCCTGCCCTGCTTGTATGTTATCAAAACCGTTAAGTGTGTGTGCATCAGTATACTTGTTCACATTGTTTGTTCGTCTTGATTCTCTCTTCTGTCTTGGTCAATATTTTTTGATTCTTTGAATCTTCCGTTCTTCTGGTTCTTCTCCTCCTGTTGGCCTCTACCTCCTACTTTCCTCTCCTTCCTTTCTTTCTCCAAATCTTGATCATTTTTTTCTCCTTCTTGCCTTCTGTGCGATCTGAACAAGCTCTTGTCTCTCCTGATTATGCTTTCTCGGATACTATGGCCTCGCATCCACCTCTCTCTTCTCTCAATGGGATTTAGTACCTTATCAATAATATATATGTCCTCTTCTTGCATCTTGCTCCTCTTGTCCCACAACAAGTCTTTCTAGATGGCTTTTTCAAAGATAATCCACCTCGCTCTTTCCACATTTTTAATCAGAGCGACAGTCACCTTTGTCTCTCACAAGTACCTTCCCAGCCATACCAATGCTTAACCAATGCCAATATAAAACTGTATTTATTCGCTAAATGGTTTAAATATAAGAATATTATTTTTAACAGAGCATTAATTCAAAATAAATAATAACTCTTCATATTTTAATAGAAAATATCGGAGATCTTGAGAAAGAAGTGAAGAAACCAAAAATTATTTCAGATATAATGCTAAAACCTCCTCTGATTAATTTTGATGTCAGGAATAAAATGATTTTCAAACAAAAAGAAGAAAAACAAAATTCAATAGAAGGTAAGATAATTTTTTTTTTTATTTAAATTATTTTATTTATTTGTAAAATTAAAAAAATTTATGAATCATTAATTTAAAAAATTTTATTCGTAAACCCCTTTAAAACTAATTTTAATTTATTTATGCATTAGTTAACTTATTGATTATTTTAATAGATACATGTGAGGATGTGGATGGCAATGCAGCGGAAGTAAGTTCAGAGGATGACGATGGCAATGAAGCGAGATTAAGTTCAGATAATGAAGATGAATGGATTGTAAACAATGATGAACTTTGTAGTAATAGCTCATATAACAGTGAGGATTTTAGTGTGATTGATAGTGATGAGGAGACTGATTATGATGCAAAAGATTATCAGACAGTAATGCATGATAGTGATGAGCAGATGCATGATGCAAAAAATTATGAGGCAGTAAGGCATAATAGTGACGTACATTTACCAAATTTGTCGTCTTTTGAGTTATCTGGTAAGCATCGATTTTATAGGAAATGCGTATAAATAACCATTCTAGCTAAATTATACGGGATTTTACACTGATTTTTTTCAAATATAGAAATCTTTTTACTTAAATATATATGAAGCTCTAGCGAAAACATTTTTGTACAAAAATAGTTTTAAATAATCCACGGGAAAAAGGAGGATTGTCATTTGAAAATTTTTAGTTATTTTTATAATCCTTTATATGTGTTAAATATGATACCAAATAAGTCACGTTTCAGATATAGTACTTTTTTAATATTTTTTACACCTTTTTAACAAAATAGCCCACTAGCTTAGTGTCAATTAGCACATATATAGGAGTATAAAAAAACTATAAAAGTAACTAAAAATTTTCAATTGACAATCCTCTTTTTCCCCCCTTCATATGCATGAATATCCTACTAACAAAATTAATCGAGGAGTTGAATGATTTTCACGTATAATTTTTATCTTTCAAATTTAGCAACTTTACCTCTTAATGATAAAGGCCCAATCCCAATCATGTCAAGTTCATTGATTCAAGATTCGGACCACGTTCAATCTGGTAAGTTATTTATATCTAATTCTCCTGAAAATGATTTAAGGGGGTCAGACACAATTAGAATTTTCTTCATAAAATGACCTCAAAAAAATTAATTTTCATAATTAGAAATATGTAGAAGTAATATTCTAAAAATGTATCTAATTTATGATAAAAAGAGACCTGAAAAAAAAATTTTTATCAATTTTGTCCCAAGATATGGCCATTTCAAAATTTTGGCTCTGCCGTCGACTCCAGATTCAGGAACTGCATATATTTTAATGGGAGAGGGCTTGAAATTTTGGTATTTTGTATGGCTATGGGCTGAAGAGTTGTATGTATCCAATTTATTTGATTAAATATTTTTATACGATCAAAAATATTTAACCAAATAAATTGGATACATACAACTCTTCAGCCCATAGCCATACAAAATACCAAAATTTTAAGCCCTCTCCCATTAAAATATATGCAGTTCCTGAATCTGGAGTCGACGGCAGAGCCCAAAATTTTACATTATGTAGAAAACAGCTTTAAAGATAAAATTACTAAAATACTTCTTTATTTCTTAACTCCATCTCTGCCCTGAAATACAAAAAAGTATTGTTTTTAACTCAAAATATTTTAGATTTAGAACAAATATTTTGTTACCTGGATATGTGGTACATCAGATTTGTAAGCTATGAGCACGCGTAACAGTCATATACACATCAGTCAGTCAAGTTTGTTAAGTGGTTTAACATATAGATCCTTTAGTGCTTTTAAATCCGTATGTTTTTAATAATCTTTATCTCATATATTAGATTCTCATATACTGAGGTAAATAAAGAATGTCTTGAGAAATCCAAAATTCTTCATGCATGTTATGAAGCAAGTATCGCCATAGCCAAATGCTTAAAAAAAAATGTTGATAGCAGCAACACTCCTATATTGATCTTCTTTTAATGTCCGATAGGGTGAACTTCTTTAGTTGTCCTTCATTATTCTTTTTCACATATAATATTATTGCTTAATAAAGAGAATACGACTGATATATATTTATTGCAGTGCATAACTATTTGACTTCAGAAAATACAATGTCAATTATATCATAGTGATGAGATTCAGGCGATGGTTGATAATGGTAGCTTTCTGGTACAAGCGAAGGTTCCATAACGTTTTTCTGCACAATAGTATATCTTTCGCTTCCTTTAAAGTTCAGTTAAATCTGTACAGTAAATGTTTTTCGTAATAGTCAGTGTAGACTTAATTTTTCTTTAGTATCAATCCCTGCTATTTTGTATAAAGCTTCCAATAAAAGTTCAAGTACCAAAAAGCTCTTTCTAATTCAAATGTCACTCGTATTATTCAAACACTTTTAAAAACCTATTTAAAATACCTTCACGTATTATAATACACTAAATTTTTACTTCTAAATCCGTTGGAAACAATGAAAACTAAGTACAACACTTTGTATAAAAAAGGTGCTTATTCTGATATCACAGTGTTTATATGAAATGAGAGCTGTGCATGTTTTGATTGCTTGCGGACTTTTACATAGATTAAAGTCAGCTCGGTTACAATAAAGGAGTCAGCTGTGAGAGGCTGTCCGTGATAAGTCAGGTTATTACGGTGCCAACTTAACTGCTGTAAGTTTTAAATTCAAATTTTTATTTTTGTCAAAAATACCATCCATTAAATTATATTATTTATTTTTTATCTTTATATTAATGTTTAAAATATTACTTTTGGATTTTTTAAAGTATATATAGATATGTAGAGTGAGAATTTTAAATATATTAAGAAATGGGAAATGAAAAAAAAATTAGTAGAAATAAGATAAGATTATATAAATATGTATACAAGGGGAAAAATGTAATTTGAACAAAAAACAAATGAAAAGCGTTATGACTGTTTTGTGTATATTCTTAAAACAAAAATAGATAATGCTTTAAAACTAATTGGGACATATTCTACAAGTGTTTTTTAGTAAAATATGTAATAAAAAAGAAATTGATTTTTCGTCATAGTAAAGGTGTCCGACCCCCTTAATATATACCGCATTGACAGCATAAAAATAATCTATTATTTTGTGATTTTATTTTAGATGACAGAATTAATGATCCTGACTTTTCACTTGGTGAAAGTAAACTTACAGAAGCCGCAGAACAAACGACAAATAAACAAATTTCTATGGCTTCTACCAACAAATCTGTACTAGAAGTACCAGAAAATAAACAAAATAATGTAATACCTCCAGATTATGAAAGTTTGGTTATTGTGTCAAAAGAAGAATCGGTTGGCTCATTAAAAATTCATGCATGTGAATACTGTTTAGAGGATCATACTCATCTCAAACGGCATATGATCCGAAAACATAAAAATGAACCTAAAGTTCAACAAATGATAAAGGAGTCAGCTAAACCTATCAACTATAGAAGGAGGGGGCCGATGAAATATCTCCGGTATACAGGAGATTTTAAACGAAATAATAATAAAGATTTGTGTAAAGGTAAATTGATATTCAATAAATTTTAATTTTATTTTACAAATAAATACGAATATAATCGAGTGAATGCAGTTTAAAATATTCACAACGTTTTGTAGGTGAATTTCGAGTACCTAGGAAGCCGAAGCACAAGAGAGATCCAACACAGTATTCTACATGCCCGTCCTGTAATGCTGAAATTTTTGAAGTGGATTACAGAAAGCATTATACCACCTGTAGTGGTAATTCGGGAAAAAATTGTAGAAATCTGGCACAACTTGGTCGCCGAATGCGCACATGTTGTCATCCAGAGGCGAGTGAAAAATTGCGAATAAATATTCTTTCCAGAATGCGACGAGACAAGGTTTTAAGGGTCATACGATATGATAGATTATTAATTGAATTTGGAAATGAGATTTGCTTGAATTTACGTGGTGAACAGCACAAAGTTAACATTTGCGCTAAATTGAGGCTTTTAGGACGATTAAAACTATTAATTGGAGTACAGAATTTTGCCGATTTATTATTGCCTGCAAAAAGCATAAGCCTGGTTGCAGCCATTGAAAAACTGGCACAGGATCCAGATAATCCAAATGGAGAGTTTCTAAAATTTCCAACATTAGCGGAAAACTTAGCAACCTTGGTCAAACAAATAGCTGGAATCCACAGTGTATTATGTTTACGGGAAAACAATTTAGAAATTAAAACCACCACAGATCAATTTTTGCAGTGTTTCACTAATGACTATAACAAGAGATTGTCAAGGATGGCTTCAGAATCTCACGGCAAATTCCGAAGGCAAAAGAAGCAAGAACTACCATCGGCTAGTGATATACGCTTGCTATACGACTATTTGTCTAGCGTGAGAAAAGAGTGTTACAACTCTTTAAAAATTGAATATAACGAGTCGGTTCACTTAGATCTCATAAAAGCTACTCTAACATCCCTGCAAGTCTACAATCGAAGACGACCAGGAGACGTAGCGAGAATTTTCTTAGGAGATTTCGAAAATCGTCAGAAAATAAAAGAAGGGTCGAAGACTGATTACGACAAATTACCAGTTGATATGAAAGATTTAATAGATGAATTTTCATTAATGCATACAAGAGGAAAGTGGGCAAATGACCTCAAATTGCTTATCCCCCCGGACATAGCACTCTGTTTATTAAAAATAGTAGAACTAAGAGAAAACTTAGATCTATCTGGGAACAATGATTATTTATTTGCGTTACCGAAAACGCCTTTGTGTAGTGTACGACATCCATCAGCCTACGTACTTTTATCACGGTATGCAGAGCTTTGTGGAGCGTCTAATCCTAAACTACTAAGGGCAACAAAATTGAGGAAGCACCTGGCGACTAAATGTATCGAGCTTAATTTAAATGATGCTGAATTAACTGATTTAGCAGCCTACATGGGACACCATGTGGATATCCACAAATCCTACTATAGGAAAAATATTGTGAATCGAGATATCCCACTTTTTTTAAAATTCGTAAACAAGGCCTTGGAAAGTGGTGCTGCAGATAAGTCATTAGGTATCAAATCATGTAGAAATTTCGGTTTACTATACTCACAAAGTTGATGTCTAAATTTAATAAAGTTTTGACTATATTATTTACAAGATTTCAGTTTGAATTTTACATTTAAGGTAGCTCATGCGGGCTAGTAAACCTAAAGCTATGAAATTTTTTACAAAGATTCATTTACACGTTCCAATCTTAAAACTGATCTGACAGGAAAAAGGGTTCTTAACATAAGGAAAAAATTTTTGTTACAAAATTTTCAATGTTGCAAAAGTAGATTTTGTCTACAAAAAAAAAATTCAATAAGTATATATAATCTTTTTTGTTTTTCATTCAAATTTAATTTGCAAGGTCTCATTTTCTTCCTTGTTCAATTTCACCCATATCAAAATTGAAAAATTTTCCAAACCTGCAAAGTTATATGCAATTGTTTGTAGATTTATCACTGAATTTTGTAAACAATTGCATATAACTTAGCAGGTTTTGAATGATGAGCTACCTTAAGTAAAATCAAACCGTTTAAAAATAAAAAATTAGAAACATGTCAAATATTACCATTCTAATTCAAAATATCTCAATGAGAATATAAGTAATGAAAAACATAAATTAAATCAAATACTAATCAAATAATAATGATATTATATATTTACAGATATTGACAACTCTACAGTTGAAGAGAATATACTAGAACCTGAAGTGAATATAATAGAAGATGAAAAATCGAGAGATAATGTAGACGATGATATGCCAGCAGAGGCATTTGAAGAAGCATATATAGCGAATGGTTTATTTTATTCTCATTCTATTGATTATTAATAATAATTAAAGTGCATCTCTCTTGACATATCTGTAAAATGTTTTAGATGTTCCATCATGTTCCTATGCACCAACAAAAAGGGGAACATTGAAATCTCCCAAACAAATTCAACCTTCCAAAAAGAAAAAGTGGTCAGAAGAAGAAAAAAACATTGTTTTCAAGAACTTTGGACAATACCTAAACAATCCGTCATCGAGTGCTCCAACTGCTTCTCAAATCAGGCAAATGATGAGCAAATATCCACAGCATTTTATTGGGAGAAATGTAAAATCAATAAAGACGTGGCTTTTTTGCGTAGCAAAAAAAAAAAAATTAGTAGTTTCAAAGATGTTCAAAAGTATGGGTGATTTGTGAATTTAGTTAATGTTCAGTTTTATAATAATAATAATATATGGGTATAAGGCAATTGTTCCTAAATGAATAAATAAAATATATAATTTTATATACTACTCAAAAAGTTTTATTCATTTTACGTATGTCACTCGTAAGTTGATTCTTTAAATAAAATAACGCCTTATTTCGCTCCGATCCTTAAAGTAGATTGGTCAGCGTAGCCTCGATGCTCCTGGAATTGAAGCTTGGTAAAATCGAAAATGATGTCGAATTTTCACAGCTCTGCAATTCAGCTGGCTGAGAATAATTCACGATAACTTCGATACGGTCCACTGGCAGCTTGAACCCATTTGCGTTGACGTGGTAGCCCTCAGGTACTAGATAGGTCAGTTCAGTGCTGGCTATGGTGCATTTTCCTGCGTTAAGAGAGAGCTTGATGCTGCACTCCAGTACTTCAAGGACGGCTCGGTGTTGCTTCAAGTGCTCGTCTAGGCTGGACAACCACGATGAGCTGAGCTAAGAGAATTCTGATGCCTTACTGGCCATCCTGGCGCTGGATTGCGCAGACACCAATCGAAGGCGACCGAGTTCGAATTTTTTAAACACTGGGATTTTTAATGTGTTTGAAGTTCTGAACGTTCATCGTGAACAAAATATCGAAAATTTCCAAATTCAGTTTTTTTAATATTATTAAAATTAATTTTAGAACCTTTCCGTTCGGAGGTGTATAAAGGGGTTAAAATAGCGAAAAATACACGAAAAATATCGAAAAAAAAATCATCTATCGGGAGTTTATTAGTTTCAGACAAATTTTATGGCTGAAATTTCTTCCAGATGTCGCCATGACCTTGTAAAAAATTGGCGATATGAAAATCGATCCGGAGCCTTTCCGTTTTGGGTGTAAAGGAGCTAAAATAGCGAAAAATACACGAAAAATATCGAAAAAAATCACCTCTCGGATTAATAATTTAAAAATTATGCCATAAGTTAGTCATATGGGACCCATATAGGATCCATGTGGGATTCACATGGGACCCAAGTGGGAACGCAAA
Source organism: Torymus aiolomorphi (assembly GCA_036365515.1). Classification (NCBI taxonomy): domain Eukaryota; kingdom Metazoa; phylum Arthropoda; class Insecta; order Hymenoptera; family Torymidae; genus Torymus; species Torymus aiolomorphi. The sequence continues at coordinate 150,870,626 of CM070875.1, read as the reverse complement.
AAGAAAAAGTTACAGGAACACTGGTCGACCAACGGGATATTAGGGACCAATGTGATACCTTTAAAAAGACGCGTTCCTTCAATAGTGACAAAAAGGAACATGTCTTTTTAAAGCTTATATGCCATTGGTCGAGCAGTGCTCCTGTAACTTTTTCTTTTTGCGTGTAACGCCCTTAATATCCCATTGGTCGAGCCCTGTTTCTGTAAGAACGAGTTCACAATAGAGGCACAGGCCTGTGCTTTTGTGCTTTTGTGCCAAGCGAAAGAAAACTAGTTGTCCAATGTCTAGCATACTCATGACCCATGGCAGAAGTTCAATATGTTAATCTTCACCAATGGGTAACGAGTATGCTAGATATTGGACAACTATTCTTTTTTCGCTTGACACAAAAGCACAGGCCTGTGCCTCTATTGTGGACTCGCTCTTACTTTTTTTTTTGTGTAGCGCCCTTTAGAGCCCTCCACACGAAAGAAGGAACAATGCACAAATACAAGAAATAGTATTGGTAGTATATCTATATATAACAGGAACACCGAAGGACAACGACGCTGTTCCTCGGTGTTCCTGTTATATATAGATATACAACCAATGCTTATTTGTATCTGTGCATTGTTCCTTCTTTCGTGTGGAGCGCTCCAGTGCATAAATTATGACGACCAATACACATTGCATGCCGTTTGAGAATCAGCTACGAGGTATGAGCTTAGTACGCATAGATTCCTCGGCCCCTTAGACAGAAACAGGAACAGCAACAGCCATTTAAATAATTTTAATTTCGTGCTTAACCCATGCTATTCATGTTCTTGTTATCCTGTTTCTTTTTTCGTGTGGAGGGCTTATTTTTTGAACAGTAAAGCCCCAGGCACTTTAACCCATTACACGCAAAAAGAAAAAGTTACAGGAACAGGAACAGTTATAAGAATAACATTGATAGGTATATCTATATATATGAAGGACAGGAACAGATACAAAGAATAAGTGCCTTACTGTTGCGGTTCTTTATATATAAGTATGTTTAAAGCTTGATTGTGATTGGCTGTTTTGTGTTATTCCCCAGTGTTCCTTTATTCGTGTAAGAGCCCTTAAAAAGGAACAGCGCACATACACAAGAAATAGCGCTGGTTGTAATTATATATATCGAGAACAGCGAGGAACAACGTCGCTGTTTCCCGTATATATATATTTATTGCAATTGAGCATTTTGAGGAGAAATTTTTGACGTATTGGGCAGTTTGAGGAGAAATTTGGCAGTTTGAGGAGCTCTTCGAAGTGGTATCACCAGATTGGTCACTTTGAAGAGCTCCTCAAAGTGCTGTATTCCAAAGTGGTAGTTTGCGGAGTTAAAAGAAGTTGTCCATATTCCGTGTCATCTTGGTGTACAATAACAGTGATTACGAGGTCTAGGTCCTCTGGGTAGCCGATGATGGAGTCCAGCTGGTGTGCTCCGTAGTTTCTCGAGTCTAGGTTTCGAAACGCATCCAATGCAAGGTCTAGGTGACCGGGATAGCCGTTGATGGAGTGTAAGTGGTGCACTCTGTAGTTTCTCAGGTCTAGGTAACGGAACGAATATAATGTGAAATCTAGGGGCTCAGGGTAGCTGATGATGGAGTCTCAGTAGTGCGCTCCGTAGTTTCACAGATCTAGGTATCGGATCGCATTTAATGAGAGCAAAAGTACCGCCATCTGGCGCGCGTAGCACGCATCAAATTACTAGTATCTATAAATACAAGGAACAGATATAGGGAACAAGATTTTCTCGTATATATATATATATATATATAGATATAGTAACCCATGTTAAAGCCCTCCACACGAAAGAAGGAACAATGCAGAGATACAAGAAATAGCATTGGTTGTATATCTATATATAACAGGAACACCGAGGTCGGTGTACTACAGCGTCGTTGTACTTCGGTGTTCCTCGCTCTTCCTGTTATATATAGATATACAACCAATGCTATTTCTTGTATCTGTGCATTATTCCTTTTTTCGTGTGGAGGCCTTATCTGTGCATTCTTCCTTTTTTCGTATGGAGGCCTTAAGTGGATGTCATACATAACCACTGACTATAAATTCAGTAGATATCGGTCAACAAAATTTTTTTCATCATGCATAATGCATCATGCATAACGCATCATTCACTTAAGGTCTCCACACGAAAAAAGGAACAATGCACAGATACAAGAAATAGCATTGATTGTATATCTATATATAACATAAACAGCGAAGGCATCCACACGAAAAAAGGAACAATGCACAGATACAAGAAATAGCATTGGTTGTATATCTATCATAGACTTATACACTAGACTGCGCATCCAATAAGAGGGCGTGATTCCAACATTAGAAAGAAAGAGCAATAGCTGCAGGATCTCTGTCTCTCTCGCTCACTTCATTATTTAGAAAGAGAAAGAGATCCTGCAGCTATTGCTCTCTCTTTCTAATATTGGCATCACGCCCTCTTATTGGATGCGCAGTCTAGTGTATAACAATGAATCCACATTGCATGCTCTATGCTCTATGCGCTATGCTCTATGAGCTGAGTACGTGTAGACTTCTCCATTGATTGGTTGAGCTTTATCAGTGAACCAATCAGCGGAGAAGTCTACACGTACTCAGCTCATAGAGCATAGCGCATAGAGCATAGAGCATGCAATGTGGATTCATTGTAAGTCTATGATATCTATATATAACAGGAACAGCGAGGAACACCGAAGTACAACGACGCTGTTCCTCGGTGTTCCTGTTATATATAGATATACAACCAATGCTATTTCTTATATCTGTGCATTGTTCCTTGTTTCGTGTGAAGGGCTCTATTGAAGACAGACCGTAAAGAAAAATTTTATTAGAAACTCTTTTTATTTAATGTCTCTTTTTATTTATAAATAAATAAATAAACGAAATGTCTCTCAAAACAAACTTTAAGAATTTATCTTTTAAAGATTTATCAACTAGTGATGATATTTCAAAATATCTTGTATTAGATCCTTACCTACATTTTCAAGTTCAAAAAATGAATGCTTCATACATAATTGATTTTATTTTGCAAGATAACATTTTCTTAACTGAAATTATAGAAAAATTTATCTTTAAAATTTTTAATCAAGAAGAAACCATGAAAAAATAAGAAGCTTGTATTGATTCTCAAAAGCTGCAAAATCATTTGAAAGATAACGTAACGTTTTCTGCATTGGTTCAGAAAAATATACTTGCCTATTTATCAGTTATTGATTCTATATCTTATGTTAAAATTGAGCAATCTTATAGATATAGATCAAATATTAAACAAGTGAAAGTGACTGCCAAACGTGATTTTAAAAAAAATGAGAAATTAAAATATTTGTGTGGAACATGTGCATATTTAAACACAGCAGAAGAAGCATTGATCATGAAACAGAAAAAAGATTTTTCTGTTATGTACAGTACAAAAAAGAAATGTTCCTTATTACTCTTAGGACCAGTAGCATTAGTCAATCATGATTGTAATGCAAATTGTGTCTATAGCTCAAACGAAAAAGATGAAGTATTTATCGTATCTAATAGAAAAATAAAATGTGGTGAAGAAATCACATGTTTCTACGATAAGAATTTTTTTGATTTCAATAATGCATTGTGTGAATGCGAAACATGTGAAAAAACAAATGAGGGTATTTTTAATCAATTTGAAAATAGTAATAATAATTGTATTTCATCACATCCTAAAAAATCAAATACATGTAAGGTAAGACTAATTTTTTAATACTACTTTTATGGTTAAATATTTATATCTTACGAATAGGCCTTTGGAGGTAATTGAATTAAACAAAATTAACATTAGAATGACTTCAGAAGGGTCTTTTGCAAAATCAAAACCAATGATTTCAAATAAAATTAAAATTTGGTAGGTAAATAATAATAAAAAAGCATGCCCTAAATTAAGCTTCCCGCACGTTGTGTCAAAAAATTGTGTTCGATACTCGAGTGAGAAAGTGATTTTATCCTCGTGTGGCTTTTTCACCCTCGCTTCGCTCGGGCGCAAACGTCCACCACGAGGATAAAATCACTTTTTCGCACTTGTATCGAAAATAACTATTTAAACTTTTTTTTATTTATGTTCATAGAACTAAATTAAAAATGATAATAAACAAAACATTCAAGAATTATGATTATTTTAACGTAAAAAAGTATTGAATTCTTTTCCTATTTTAAATTAAATATCTACTTGGCGCATTTTTTTCGTATTTTGAATAAAATATTTGCTTGTGCATAATTACTTAGTTTAGGTTATATCTGGAATGAAATGTAATTTAATAATTTAATTAATATTAATTATTTGATTTACAGGATCAAGCAAAACAGACTATAAGTGAATTAATTTTACTGTATGGGAATATAAGTGTTGAAAATACAAGAAAATTTAGAGACTTAGCCAAAGATTTGAAAGTTGAAAACAATCATTTGAATATTAAAAATCAAAGAAGAGAATTAAACAGTAACAATAAAGGTCTAAAAGCAGATAATGAATTATATCGAAGATTCATTCAGTATCTGAGACAATCAAATATGATGTCTAATTTGAGTTCAAAAACATTTGATATAACGCATGAACAAGTGGATGTTATTGTTCGTAATGTGTATAAAAATGCTCATTTTTCAAGTAACAAAGCAGTTTATAAATTTATTAAGGATTTTAAAGCAGAAATTCTGAGGGATATTAATGGTACTATATCAATTAAGAGTCACGTAATTCCATTATGCATGCAACAAATTATTTCATAAGTCCCTTGTAGAAATTGTCTATTTCTTCCATTTAAGATAGTTCTCTACTACCTACACTAGTCCAAATGAGTACACTTTTCAATTTTTGTTCGAATTTACAAGGTATGCTTTATTAATTAGGTTGCATAAATAAACTTCCACCAAGTAGTTGATTTGATTCATTTTTTGACGTTAATTGTATCTTTATTTATTTATATATTTATTTATTTATCAGTGTCACAGCTGTGAATGAATATTTTGAAAAAGTTTTAAATAATTGTTAAAAATTCTTCTATTAAGTCCAAAATTAGACAGAACTACCTTAACTATAAAATGGAATAAATAAATTTTTCGAATATTTTTCATTAATTTTATGGCAGTTATAGAAGAACTTGTTATTTATTTAAAAATCATTTCACAAATAGGAGAAAAATAAGTAGATTATTTCTACGAGGTAATAATGCCTATTGTGTCCTATATCTTGACTGTTACAGAATCTCAAGACATTGAATTATTTGCCCCAGAATTCAAAGATATTAAAGATTATGTACACAGATTAACAGTATTTTGCATATCAAATTATTATAAAGAATTTGCATTGTGCATTTACAAAGGAGAAAAATTGTCTTTACACATTAAAAAACATATTTTTACTGAATTATTTGATAATAAAAAATCGGTAAAATCTCAAATGACGAGAATAGATAATTATTTAAATATGTATAAAATTCATTTGCAAAGGATTTCTGAAGAAGTAGTAAATAAAGGTAAATTTTATTTAAAAATTATAAATGAAGACAGAAAAAACAAAATATAATAAACTATAATATATAATACAAAAACTATAATACTATAAGCTAATGAATAAGAATAATTAGATAAACACAATATTATCTCAAGCTATTTTTTTTATTTATTTATTTATAACCAAAAAATATTTATTTCTTTTTTATTGTAGTTCTGAAGATTGCATCTTTGTTTGAAATGCCACGCGATAAGCTGAATAACACCTTACAACTGTTAACTAAAGAAGAAATAGATATTCTGGAAAGAAATAGCAAGGATCGTGCTTTCTTAGATCTGATTGCTTTTTCCAACAGCGAAACAGTTGATGTTCGCCCTAGTCACTTAGATTTTAAACAAACAAACGAAAAGCAGGAGATTGATTTTGCTAAAGATGACGAGAATGATCAATGTTTAAAACAAGATTGTGTTACAGACTGCCAAGTTACAAATAACTTTTCAAGTTTACAAGAAACCATCACAACTCCCTTAGTATTGCTTAATACTATTAGCTCTTTTTCAAATGAATCAATAAGAAGTCAACCATTAATTAATGAATTTTCTAAAGGTAAGAATGTTATAAGAAATCGAAACAACAAAATATTATTTTTTTTATTGCTAATCTACACTGAAAAAAATATTATCTGAGCACAGCCATACAAAGTTCGGGTAAAGGGTAAGGTCACTGCAGCAATTCGTAGTGCAGCAGCTCCCGAATAAAAAGGTCTCAGTCATACGAATGTCTGTCAACTTTCGTATAATTATAACCTAAATTATCTAACCAAAAACAGAATATATAATTAAGTAGGTTTTAAAAAGATTTTAATTCACTTTGTCTACAATAAAGATATCAAATATTTATGAATGTCTGACTTAATGTGCAATATTTATCTTTTAAAGGCTTAGATACTGTAAAAAATATTGTAACCTGAAATGTCAATATAAGGAGTTGCTACAGAAACGCTTATAGGTCTAGCACCCATACGCTATTCTTGCAGTAACTTGTTGTATATTGGTGCTATCATACTTTTTTTTCAGTGTACTATTTTTTGACAAGAAATAAATAGGAAAGTATCTCAAAATTTGTTTTTAATATTTTTCTATTGTAGTTCTGAACAACGCATCCATGTCCAAGTTGCTAAGTCAAGAATCAAAAATTGTTCCCGAATGTGCAGATCAAATAAGCATTTCAAAAAGAGATAATCAATCGATGTTATCAAACCGTACTGCCTCTTCAAACGAGGAAACACTTGATGAAGTCCTCTTGAATTCTGACTTCACATTTGAGAAAATAAAGCAAATAATTGGATTTGACCCTATTAACGACGATCAAAATACTACATCAAACATAGAAATATGTAATTTTGACAATACTACTCAAGAAAAAGAAAATGAAAATTGTATAGTGCCTGCTACTGTAAAAACAAAAAAAAATTTTGATGGAATTTTAGAACCACAACAAACATTTACAGCTCCTATTGATTTGACTAATAGTGCCAAAAATACTTGTTCGACTTTGGTTGAATCAACAAAGAATAAGCAATCCACTAATAAATTTCAAAGCGGTAAAAATATTTGATAATTTGTATAAGTTCTTCATTTGATACATAGTATACTCAATAATTTTGAATTATTTTCTTTTCTTAATTTTCTTTGAAATTTTTCTGATTCCTATCTGTCAATTTACAGGTTCAATGAAAGAGAAGCTTGCATCCATTAGATTTGATTTGTATACAACAGGTATTTTTTAATATAAAAAGCAATTTTTTTTAAAAGCTCTGTATGAATAAAAAATATCTTTGTTTTTTCTGTTAAAATAATGTGCAGCTCTGTGTAGTTTCTGACACTTCTTTTTATTAAGAAAATGGCTGGAAATTTCAACTTTTGCAATTCCTACAGATCTTTTTTATAAAAAGATATTATCGTGAAATAATATTTAATATTTATTACAGATGATAATGAGCAAATTTTACTTTCTAAAAAGTTAGTTATACTTAATCTTGTGAGACAGAACGAAATTAATTTGAGAACGTACATGAACAGTACTAGAAGAGTATCGCTAAAAGTTAAACAGAACATTTTACTCATTGTTTATGACGGTGAAATTAAAGACTGCTGTTATTCTTTACTGGATCTTTTGCTTCCATTTAGATATTTAATTAAAATTAAAGTAAATAAATTAAAAAATATATTGGAATTAAATGCTAATAATAAAAATATCTTTGAAATGAATGCTTTATGTTCATTTATGGATATTGAATACTCAATTTATGAAGGTAATCAAGTTAATTAATATAACTTTCACAAAGGAGAATCTACATTATGTGCCGTGTGCCATGTACCATATACAATGTACTGAATCAAAGAAAAATGTAGTTGAAAATCAATCTATGTAACCATAGATGGTGAATCTCCCAACAGTGGATGGATTCTCTATCGGTGGTTATATAGATTAATAAATGTTCAACATTTTTTTTACTCGATACACCGTTCGCGGCATATTATGAAGACACTCCTTAATGTGAACATGATTCTTATCAATAATTAACTATATACTAATACTAATAATAAGTCGATTTTACAATATTTTATATTGAAAATGTCATACTCATAATTAATCAATTCTTTCAGAATGCTGCAAAATCCAAAATGAACCTCAGGATACGCGTTCTGTAAATGATTGCTAAAAAATTTCGACTACCATATTAGCCTAGAACATTAGAAATAATTGGAGAACCTTTACAAATTTTCTTTATGAAATGCTGCCCAAAAATAAAAATGGAATAATATATCATCATATATTATTCCATCACTTCAAAAATAATTTGTGACGAAAAAAGGAATAAAAAAATTATCCGTATCCGGAAAATGGTCATGTAGCGGTTGGGTTGTAAATAATACAAAACTATTTATTTGATGAGAGTTTGCTTGCGTCGCCGAGAGCGGGCGGTAGGTGCGCCAGAATCCGTCGAGACGTGGCGCCGCTCGTTGGCGGTTGAAGAAGGTGTCGCTGGGGCCACATCCACTCCCCCTCTAGAGAAGTTGGTGGAAGTTGGCGATAGGTCCTGGAATCTAACCTGGTGTCGTGGTTGAGATGTGATGATGTCTTGGTCCGTGAACGTGAGGGGCTGGCGCTGCGGTGCGGTGTCCTCGTGCGCTAAGTGTGCAGGCTTGAGGCGATCGACAGAGAGGTTCTTTTCGTGTCCATCGACGTTGATCTTGAATAGCCTGTTGCTTATCCTTTCGATTACTTCGTAAGGTCCCATGTACGGAGGCTCTAAGGCCGGGTGACTTGACATGGTCGCATCGTATGAAGACGTGGGTGCATGTGTCCAGATTTTTTATGCGGAAAAGGCGTGTCTTTACGTGATGAGATGTTGGAGTGGGTCGGATGCTTCGCATGGTGTCTCTCGACGAAGTTCTGCTGGTTAGCAGGCAGATCCTGGTGTACGAAAAATTTACCGGGTACCCTTAGAGTCGTGCCGTACAACATTTCCGCTGGGGAGCTCTTGAGGTCTTCTTTGTACGTCGTACTACGTAGTCCAAACATGACAGATGGTAGTAAATTGGTCCAGGGGATGTGCGGCTGGCACATCAGAGCGGCTTTAAACGATTGATGCCAGCGTTCGATTATTCCATTCGAAGCTGGATGGTAGGGGGATGTCCTAGTTTTGTTGGATCCTGTGAATTGCGCTAGCGCTTTGAATAAGGCTGATTCAAATTGACTGCCTTGATCGCTTGTGATTGTGATTGGTGTACCGTAGTGAGCTATCCACTGGGAGATCAGGGCAGTAGCAACTGTGTCGGCAGTGATGTTTTTTAGCGGAACGGCTACTGGCCATCTCGAGAAGCGATCGATTATTGTCAAGCAGTATTTGTATCCGTCGCTTTCGGGCATGTGGACGAAGTCGATGTTGATGTGGTTGAATCGGCTGTCAGGGACATCAATGTTCTGGGGGAAAAGACGGTTGTGCCGCTGTACTTTGGCGCGTTGGCAAGCCGTACATTTCCTGGTCCATTTGATCCAGAGCGTCTCGTTTGATCCCTGGCTAGACGTATTTTTCTTTGAGAAGGCGAGATGTGTTGCGGGCGCTGGGGTGTGACAATCCATGAACTGAGTTAAAAGCTGTTTTTCGGAGGGGTGCAGGTATATATGGCCTGACAAACCCGGTGGATATGTCACAGTCAATCTTCGTGTCGAGCTCGATTGCAATTCGTTGGAGTTGCAGTGAAGATTTTTTAATGAGTTCTTGAAGTTCGTCGTCCTGTTGCTGTTCCGTTTGAATTGTCTCTGCACTGAGGGCTGAGGGCATATGAATGGCATTTATGCGCGACAGTGCGTCAGCAACAACATTGTCTTCTCCTTTGACATGCATTAGTTCAGTAGTGAACTCTGAGATGTATGATAATTGGCGTAATTGACGAGGGGATGCTTTCTCGGGGCGCTGAGAGAAAGCATACGTCAGGAGCTTGTGATCCGTTTTTATTATGAAGGTCCGAAATTCCAGTAGATGCTCAAAGTGCTTTATGGCAGAGAATATTGCCAATAATTCTCTGTTATAGGTACTGTAATTACGCTCAGCTGGGCTTAGTTTTCTCGAGAAGAAACTGATAGGTTTGGGTGTGTTCTCAAGGATTTGGTCGAGAGAGGCTCCAAGAGAGGTGTCTGATGCATCCGTGAACAAAATCTGATGGCTGCAAGACTGGCTTTGCAGTTGGCGAAAGCTTCCTCGGCTTCCGGTGTCCACTGAATTTGTCGTTTATCGTTTTTTTAGAGTCTTGTTGATAAACGTACAAAGGAGCCTGGATCTCCGCGGCCCTCGGTATGCAGCGACGATAGAAGTTTATCATGGCGAGGAAGCGTCTCAGATCCTTGACTGTGTCTGGTTTCGGATAGTCCAGAATGCATTGGACTCGTTCAGGTGGGGGCCTGTAGCCTTCTCCAGATATGAGGTAGCCCAAGAACGTGACTTCAGCTTGCCCGAGTGTGCATTTGCTGGGATTGATGCGTAGTCCATGCTGTCTGAGCCTATTCAGAACTATGCGGAGGTGGCGTAGGTGTTCCTCGTGCGACTCGAACATGATGATTATATCATCTACGTAGCAGAAAATAAAATCTAAGTCACGAAACAAAGAATCGATATATCGTTGAAACGTCTGCGTGACGTTACGTAAGCCGAAGGGCATTACAAAAAAATTCAAATAAGCCGTAGGGGGTGACTATGGCAGTCTTCTGTATATCCTCTTCAGCCATGGGTAATACGCCTTCGTGAGGTCTAATGTGGAAAAGAATTGTTTACCGTGAAGTTTCAGGAACACGTCCTCCATGAGTGGTGGCCTGGAACGATCCGGGACGGTCTGGGCGTTGAGGTTACGGTAGTCACCGCATGGTCGCCAGTCTCCTGACTTTTTCGCTTCATGTGGATGGGGCTGGCCCACGGGCTGCTTGATGGTCGCAGGATGCCTTGTTGCAACATGGCGTTTACCTGTTGCTTGGCAGCGGCAAGCTTTTGTCCGGCGAGTTTTCGAGGGCGAAGTGCGATGGGGTGACCGTTTGTCACTATATGGTGCGCAACTAGTGTGGTGACTTCTGTTCGCTCTCCGAAATTGGGCTTCGTGATGTCAGCGTACTCTGCAAGCAGCCGTGCGTAACTGCTAGACTGGTCTGACGGTTGAGGCTGCGATGCATTGACTGTCGAGAGGCTGGATTGCGTGGTTTTGCGGAACTTTCCTTGTGACGATAGCGATGTAACAGAGTCTATTAAGCGTTGCCGTCTGAGGTCGATGAGTAGGTTATGATGTGCGATAAAGTCCGCACCGATGATTGTCATCTTCACGTCCGCGATGATGAAAGGCCACTCACCTTCTCGTCGAAGTCCTAAATTGAGAGTGAGAAGCTTTTGTCCGTATCTGTTGATGACTGTGGAGTTGGCGGCGTTAAGTTTGAAAGGCGTGGCGGTCATTTTGCCTCTGACGTAGGTACGAGGAATGACGGATACTACAGAGCCGGAATCTATGAGGAATTTCTGGCCTGTAGTTCGATCGGAGATGTGTAGTCGATACTCTTTGTCGCTTTTTTCCGTGCATGTCGCCGCCACCTGGGCTAGTCACTTTTGTTGCTTGGATGATTTCGAGCATGGAGCTCGGCATTTCAATGCGTCATCGCCGAATTTCTGGTGAAAATAGCATAAGTCACTGGAGTTGGAATTCGGTTCCCTTGTTTGGCTTCGACCGCGTGACTGCGATTCGCTGAACTGCGTTTGCCTCTTTCCGGAATTTCTCGAATTCGCGCGCGAGAGAATCGAGATTCTCCTCTAGCTTGGAGATGCTTGCTATCTTTAGACTTTCTTCGTCTGTCTGAGCATTCTTGGTAGGGTTCGTTGCACAGACCGTGTTGAAGTTTGAACGCGAATACTCGAGGATTTTGTCAGCCTGTAGCACGAGTTTAGAAAGGTCTGTCTGCTCGTTTATCGAGATGATTCCGCGAATTTGATCGGGCAGCTGTTCTAGGAACCGGGTGCGCAGTATTGACTCGCTGCACTGTCCTTCGAAGAGGTTCTTTATTTTTTGTAGAATGGCGGAAGGCTTGTCATCCTGGCAATCGATGCCGCGCAGCAGTTGTCTGAGTTTGATTTCGGTGGTTTCCGCGAATGACGTGATAATGCGATCCTTGAGCGTTTTCTACTTCTCTTGTTCGGGGGGCTTGGCGACAATGTCGGATATGTAGGGCATGACGGTTCGATCGAATTGTAGCACGACGTACCTGAATTTCGTGGCATCAATCGTTATGCGATAGAGATCGAAGGCGGTCTCGACTTCGTTAAACCAAATTCCAGGGTTTTCTTTCCAAAATGGCGGCATTTTGATGTTGCGTATCGCCGAGATTTCGCCAAGAGACTGAGGGTCGGTGCCATTGTTCTGTTGCTGCCGCAGTTGGTTTTGCTGAGCATTGCGTTGGTCAGCAAGTTCTTGCTGTCTATCATCTGGTCTCAGTTGCAGATCTTGGGTTCTTTGTAGGGGGTTATACTTCTGATCTGCGTTTTCTTCGTTTAGTGTGCGATCAAGAGGCATGGTGGTGGAAAAAAGTTTTTTTTCTTGTCTTGCACTGAACCACACTTTCAGTTCTCGGGGTCACCAATGTAGCTGTTGGGTTCTCACTGCTTAAATAATCTATATACGAACGTAAATAATACAAAACTATTTATTTGATTAATAAATGATGTAATACAAAACTGAGACAGACATTTGGTTGAGATACAGTTTGAGAGATGGAAAGTGAAAAGGCGCCAGAGCTGAGGCGGGGGCGGTTCGACCTGTCAGTGCTCTGGTCCGTACGGTTCTGATTTCTTTGTCAAATAAAACACTATGCTCTGTTGAAAACGAAATACTGTATGAAGCCTGTGTAAAAATATGGTATGCATCGTGAATACCATCTTATATAAATATAAGAACTATTTTACAATTAAAACGCTACGCACTGATGAAAATGAAATACTGTATGAAGCCTGTGTAAAAATATTATATTTATCGCGATAAATATAAGAATTATTTCACAAGTAAAACGCTACGCTCCGATGAAAAGGTAATACTACATGAAGCCTGTGTAAAAAAATTGTATGTATCGTGATAAATGTAAGAATTTTGTCACAAGTAAAAGGCTACGCTCTGATGAAAATGAAGGCGCAATGGCTTAAAACGTACATATTTCACTACGTCGGGGAAATTTTTCAACGTCTTGACTCTTACTGCAGCGTAAAAAAATTGTATGTATCGAGATAAATATAAGAATTATTTGTCAAATAAAACGCTATGCTCTGTTGAAAACGGAATACTGTAAGAAGCCTGGGTAAAAATGTGGTATGCATCGTGATAAATATAAGAATTATTTTACAATTAAAACGCTACGCACTGATGAAAATGAAATACTGTATGAAGCCTGTTACAAATAATTCGACTCAAAGGCGCAATGGCTTAAAACGTACATAATTCACTACGTCGGGGAAATTTTTCGACTTCACGGCTCTCTCTCTTATAGCAGAGTAAAAAAATTGTATGTATCGTGATAAATGTAAGCATTTTTTCACAAATAAAACGCTACGTTCTGATGAAAACGGAATACTGTATGAAGCCTGTGTAAAAATATTGTATGTATCGTGATAAATATAAGAATTATTTCAGAAGTTAAACGCTATGCACTGATGAAAATGATATACTGTATGAAGCCTGTGTAAAAATATTATATGTATCGGAATAAATGTAAGAAGTTTTTTACAAAGAGCTTCGCTCTGATGAAAATGGAATACTGTATGAAGCCTGTTACTAGTAATCCCATTCATAGACGGAATCGCTTAAACCGTACATATATCACTACGTCGGAGAAAATTTTCAACTTCTCGACTCTCTCTCTTATAGCAGCGTAAAAAATTGTATGTATCGTGATAAATGTAAGACTTTTTTCACAAGTAAAAGGCTACACTCTGATGATAATGGAATACTGTTTGAAGCCTGCTACAAATAATTCGAATAAAAGGAGGAATGGCTTAAAACGTACATAGTTCACTACGTCGGGGAAATTTTTCAACTTCTCCACTCTCTCTCTCTTATAGAAGCGTCAAAAAATATTATGTATCGTGATAAATGTAAGAATTTTTTTACAAGTACAAGGGTACGCTTTGCAATGAAAATGGAATACTGTATGAAGCCTGTTACAAGTAATTCGAATAAAAGGCGAGATGGCTTAAAATGTCCATTGTTCACTACGTCGGGGAAATTTTTCAACTTCTCGACTCTCTCTCTTATAGCAGCGTAAAAAAATAGTATGTATCGTGATAAATGTAAGCATTTTTTCACAAGTACAAGCGTACGCTCTGATGAAAACGGGAAACTGTATGAAGCCCGTAACAATTAATTCGAATAAAAGGCGCAATGGCTTAACACGTACATATTTCACTACGTCCCGAAAATTTTACAACATCTCGACACGCTTACCGTATCGTAAAAAAATTGTATGTATCGTGATAAATGTAAGAATTTTTAAACAAGTAAAAGGCTACGCTCTGATGATAATGGAATACTGTTTGAAGCCTGCTACAAATAATTCGAATAAAAGGCGGAATGGCTAAAAACGTACATAGTTCACTACATCGGGGAAATTTTTCAAATTCTCGGCTCTCTTTCTTATAGCAGCGTAAAAAAATTGTATTTATCGTGGGAAATTTAAGAGCTTTTTCACAAGTAAAACGCAACGTTCTGATGAAAAGAGAATACTGTATGAAGCCTGTTTAAAAAAATTGCATTTATCGTGATAAATGTAAGAATTTTCACACAAGTAAAAGGCTACGCTATGATGAAAATGGAATACTCTATGAAGGCTGCTACAAATAATTCGAATAAAAGGCGGAATGGCTTAAATCGTACATATTTCACTACGTCGGCGAAATTTTTCAACTTGTTGACTGCTTTACTGCAGCGTGAAAAGATTGTATGTATCTTGATCATTATAAGAATTACATCACAAGTAAAATGCTACGCTCTGATGAAAACGGAATACTGTATGAAGCCTGTGTAAAAATATTGTATGTATCGTGATAAATATAAGAATTATTTCAGAAGTTAAACGAAAATAATCCCATTCATTGGCGGAATCGCTTAAAACGTACATATATCACTACCTCGGGGAAATTTTCAACTTCTAGACTCTTTCTCTTATAGCAGCGTAAAAAAATTGTATATATCGTGATAAACTAAGAATTTTTTCACAAGTAAAACGCTACGGTCTGATCAAATTAGAATACTGTATGAAGACTGTGTAAAAAAATGGTATATATCGTGATAAATGTAAGAAGTTTTTCACATGTAAAAGGCTACGCTCTGATGAAAATGGAATACTTTATGAAGCCTGTGACAAATATTTCGAGTAAAAGGCAGAATGACCTAAAACGTACATATTTCACTACTTTGGGAAAATTTTTCAACTTCTCGACTCTCTCACTTATAGCAGCGTAAAAAAATTGTATGTATCATTCTAAATATAAGGGTTTTTTCACAAGTACGAGGCGACGCTCTCATGAAAATGGAATACTGTATGAAGCCTGCTACAAGTAATTCGAATAAAAGGCGGGATGGCTTAAAATGTCCATTGTTCACTACGTTGGGGAAATTTTACAACTTCTCGACTCTCTCTCTTATAGCAGCGTAAAAATATAGTATGTATCGGGATAAATGTAAGCATTTTTTCACAAGTACAAGCGTACGCTCTGATGAAAATGGAAAACTGTATGAAGCCCGTAACAATTAATTCGAATAAAAGGCGCAATGGCTTAACACGTAAATATTTCACTACGTCGGCAAAATTTTACAACATCTCGACACGCTTACCGTATCGTAAAAAAATTGTATGTATCGTGATAAATGTAAGAAATTTTAAACAAGTAAAAGGCTACGCACTGATGATAATGGAATACTGTTTGAAGCCTGCTACAAATAATTCGAATAAAAGGCAGAATGGCTAAAAACGTACATAGTTCACTACATCGGGGAAATTTTTCAATTTCTCGACTCTCTCACTTATAGCAGCGTAAAAAAATTGTATTTATCGTGGTAAATATAAGAGCTTTTTCACAAGTAAAACGCAACGTTCTGATGAAAAAAGGAAACTGTATGAAGCCTGTGTAAAAAAATTGCATGTATCGTGATAAATGTAAGAATTTTCTCACAAGTAAAAGGCTACGCTATGATGAAAATGGAATACTGTATGAAGCCTGTAACAATTAATTCGAATAAAAGGCGGAATGGCTTAAAACGTACATATTTCACTACGTCCGGAAAATGTTTCTACATTTCAACACGCTTAACGGATCGTAAAAAAATTGTATTATTCGTGATAAGTGTAAGAATTATTTTACAAGTAAAATGCTACGTTCTGATGAAAACAGAATACTGTATGAAGCCTGTGTAAAAAAATTGTTCGTATCGTGATAAATATAAGAATTTTTTCACAACTAAAAGGCTACGCTCTGATGATAATGGAATACTCTATGAAGGCTGCTACAAATAATTCGAATAAAAGGCGGAATGGCTTAAATCGTACATATTTCACTACGTCGGGGAAATTTTTCAACTTGTTGACTGCTTTACTGCATCGTAAAAATATTGTATGTATCTTGATCATTGTAAGAATTACTTCACAAGAAAAACGCTACGATCTGATGAAATCGGAATACCGTATGAAGTCTGTGTAAAAAAATTGTATGTATCGTGAAAAATGTAAGCATTATTTCACTAGTAAAATGCTACGCTCTGATGAAAACGGAATACTGTATGAAGCCTGTGTAAAAATATTGTATGTATCGTGATAAATATAAGAATTATTTCAGAAGTTAAACGATACGCTCTGATGAATATGGAATACTGTATGAAGCCTGTTACAAATAATCCCATTCATTGGCGGAATCGTTTAAAACGTACATATATCACTACCTCGGGGAAATTTTCAACTTCTCGACTCTTTCTCTTATAGCAGCGTAAAAAAATTGTATGTATCGTGATATATGTAAGACATTTTTCACAAGTACAATGATACCATCTGATGAAGATAGAATACTGTATGAAGCCTGTTACAAGTAATTCGAATAAAAGGCGGAATGGCTTAAAACGTACATATTTCGCTACGTCGCGGAAATTTTTCAACTTCTCGGCTCTCTTTCTTATAGCAGCGTTAAAAAATTTTTATTTATCGTAGCAAATGTAAGAGCTTTTTCACAAGTAAAACGCAACGTTCTGATGAAAACAGAATACTGTACGAAGCCTGTGTAAAAAAATTGTATGTATCATGATAAATGTAAGAATTTTTTCACAAGTAAAAGGCTACGCTGTGATGATAATGGAATACTGTATGAAGCCTGATTCAAGTAATTCGAATAAAAGGCGGAATGGCTTAAAACGTACATGGTTCACTACGACCGGGAAATTTTTCAACTTCCCGACACTCTCTCTTATAGCAGCGTAAAAAAATTGTATATGTCGTGATAAACTAAGAAATTTTTCACAAGTAAAACGCAACGTTCTGTTGAAAACAGAATACTCTATGAAGCCTCTATAAAAGACTGTATGTATCGTGATAAATGTAAGAATTTGTTCGCTATTACAACGTTACGGTCTGATGAAAATGGAATACTGTATGAAGCCTGTTACAAGTAATTCGATTAAATGGCGGGATGGCTTAAAATGTCCATTGTTCACTACGTCGGGGTAATTTTTCAACTTCTCGCCTCTCTCTCTTATAGCAGCGTAAAAAAATTGTATGTATCGTGATAAATGTAAGAATTTTTTCACAAGTAAAAGGCTACGCTCTGATGAAAATGGAATACTGTATAAAGTCTGTAACAAATATTTCGAATAAAAGGCGGAATGACTTAAAACGTACATAGTTTACTACTTTGGTGAAATTTTTCAACTTCTCGACTCTCTCGCTTATAGCAGCGCAAAAAAATTGTATCTATATTGATAAATGTAAGAATTTTCTTACAAGTACAAGGCTACGATCTGGTGAAAATGAAATACTGTATGAATCCTGTTATTAGTAATTCGAATAAAAGGCGGAATAGCCTAAAACGTACATATTTCACTACGTCGGGATAATTTTTCAACTTCCAGACTCTCTCTCTCTTATAGCAGTGTAAAGAAATTGTATGTATCGTCATAAATGTAAGCATTATTTCACAAGTAAAATGCTAGGCTCTGATGAAAACGGAATACTGTATGAAGCCTGTGTAAAAATATTGTATGTATCGTGATAAATAAAAGCATTATTTCAGAAGTTAAACGCTATGCACTGATGAAAGTGATGTACTGTATGAAGCCTGTGTAAAAATATTATATGTATCGTAATAAATGTAAGAATTTTTATCGCAAGGAAAAGACGGCGCTCTAATGAAAATGGAATACTGTATGAAGCCCGCAACAATTAATTCGAATAAAAGGCGGAATGGCCTAAAACGTACATATTTCACTGCGTGGGGGAAATTTTTCAGCTTCTCAACTCTGTCTCTTATAGCAGCGTAGAAAAATAGTATTTAACTTGATAAATGTAAGAATTTTTTTACAAGTACAAGGGTACGCTCTGATGAAAATGGAATACTGTATGAAGCCTGTTACGAGTAGTTCGAATATAAGGCGGAATGGCTTAAAACGTAGATATTTCGCTACGTCGGGGAAATTGTTCAACTTCTCGGCTCTCTTTCTTATAGCAGCGCAAAAAAATTGTATCTATCGTGATATATGTAAGAATTTTCTCACAAGTACAATGCTACGCTCTGGTGAAAATTGAGTACTGTACGAATCCTGCTATTAGTAATTCGAATAAAAGGCGGAATAGCTGAAAACGTACATATTTCACTACGTCGGGAAAATTTTTCAAATTCCCGACTCTCTCTCTCTCTTATAACAGTGTAAAAAAATTGTATGTATCGTGATAAATATAAGACATTTTTCACAAGTACAATGATACCATCTGATGAAAATGGAATACTGTATGAAGCCTGTTACAAGTAATTCGAATAAAAGGCGGAATGGCTTAAAACGTACATATTTCGCTACGTCGGGGAAATTTTTCAACTTCTCAACAAAAAATTGTATTATTCGCAATAAGTGTAAGAATTATTTTA
Source organism: Torymus aiolomorphi (assembly GCA_036365515.1). Lineage (NCBI taxonomy): Eukaryota > Metazoa > Arthropoda > Insecta > Hymenoptera > Torymidae > Torymus > Torymus aiolomorphi. Next base: position 150,851,439 of record CM070875.1, on the reverse strand, counting down.
CAAGAGGCATTTTTCGAGTTCGGCTAAAGCGTTAATTTATTTAATTATTTTAATTTCAAATGTTTTGTTGTAGTCTTCATACAGTATTCCATTTTGATGCTCACGCATCATACTACTAATATACAAATTTCAATTATTATTATTATACCATCTTCTTTTACAGTGCGTAAGATAGATTTAGAAATTATGGATTTCATCACAATTCGTGAAATATCTTTGTTTTCTGGTTTTCCCTCTGATATTCTATATCTTCGAGTGAATGAAAATTCATGACGTATATTACAAATCTTATTAACTCTGCATATAACTCTTTGAAGCAACGCAATGCAAGCGACTTTTTCAGATACACACTCCTAATTGATGATTTTACCTACAAGATAAGTGTTAACAAATTTAATTTTGTTGAAGTTAATTGCTAATTAATTGTCGACAACTGATTAAAAAATTCGTCATGCCTTATCTGGTATTTTTCAAGTACGGCTAGAGTTTTACTTTGTTTAATTATTTTGATTTCAAATTTTTTGTCGTAGTCTTCATGCAGTATTCTATATTCAGTTCCACGCATCATATTACTAATAAAAAAATTTCAGTTCTTATGATTATATCGTCTTTTTTTTTACAGTGCGTTAGATTTGGAAATTATGGATTTCATCACAATTCGTGAAATATCTTTGTTTCCTGGCTTTCCCTCTGAAGCATCTGTATCTTCCTCGCGATATGATTACTAATTCGCTTTGAGAAGGGTAATAGAATAGTGTATGACGAGATTTAGGTAAAAACGTTGTGTTCAAACGGGGTGAATGAAAATTCGTGACGTATATTTCGAATCTTATTTACTTATTTGCAGCAACGCAATGCAAGGCGACTTTTTCACATACACACTCCTAATCGATGATTTTATGTACAAGATAAGTGTTAACAAATTTAAACTTGTTGAAGTTAATTGCTAATTAATTGTCGACAGCTGATTAAAAAATTTGTCATGCCTTATCTGGCATTTTTCGTGTACGGCTAAAGCGTTAATTTATTTAATTATTTTAATTTCAAATTTTTGTTGTAGTCCTCATACAGTATTTTATTTTGATTCCCACACATCATATTACTAATAAAAAAATTTCAATTCTTATTATTATATCGTCTTTTTTTACAGTGCGTAAGATGGATTTGGAAATTATGGATTTCATCAAAATTCGTGAAATATCTTTGTTTCCTAGCTTTCCCTCTGATATTTCTGTATCTTTCTCGCGATATGATGACTAATACGCCTTGAAAAGGGTAATAGAACAATGTATGACGGGATTTAGGTAAAAACGTTGTGTTCAAAAGGGGTGAATGAAAATTCATGACGTATATTTCAAATCTTATTTACTCATTTAAAGCAACGCAATGCAAGGCGACTTTTTCACATACACACTCCAAATCGATGATTTTACGTACAAGATAAGTGTTAACAAATTTAAACTTTTTGAAGTTAATTGCTAATTAATTGTCGACAGCTGATTAAGAAATTCGTCATGCCTTATCTGGCATTTTTCGAGTTCGGCTAAAGCGTTAATTTATTTAATTATTTTAATTTCAAATTTTTTGTTGTAGTCTTCATACAGTATTCCATTTTGATTGCCACGCATCATATTACTAACATAAAAATTTCAATTATTATTATTATAGCGTCTTTTTTTTACAGTTGTCTAATTTATTTAATTATTTTAATTTCAAATTTTTTGTTGTAGTCCTCATACAGTATTCCATTTTGATGCTCACGCAACATATTACTAATAAAATAATTGCAATTATTATTATCATAGCATATATTTTTTTACAGTGCGTAAGATAGATTTGGAAATTATGGATTTCATCAATATTCGTGAAATATCTGTGTTGCATCGCTTCTTTGCAATATTTCTATATGTTCGTCGCGATATGATTACTAATGCGCTTTGAAAAGGGTAATAGAATAGTTTATGACAAGATTTAGGTAAAAACGTTGTGTTCAAACCGGGTGAATGAAAATTCATGACGTATATTTCAAATCTTATTTACTCATTTGAAGCAACGCAATGCAAGCGACTTTTCCACATACAAACTCCTAATCGATGATTTTATGTATAAGATGAGTGTTAAAAAATTTAAATTTGTTGAAATTAATGGCTAAATAATTGTCGCAGCTGATTAAAAAATTCGTCATGCCTTATCTGGCATTTTTGAGTACCGCTAAAGCGTTAATTTATTGAATTACTTTAATTTCAAATTTTTTGTTGTAGTCCTAATACAATATTCCACTTTGATGCACACGTATCATATTACTAATAAAAAAATTTTAATTATTATTATTATAGCATCTCTTTTTTACAGTGCGTAAGATAGATTTGGAAATTATGGATTTCATCACAATTCGTGAAATATCTGTGTTGCATTGCTTTCTTTCTAATATTTCTATATGTTCGTCGCGATATGATTACTAATGCGCGTTGGAAAGGGTAATAGAATAGTGTATAACGAGATTTAGGTAAAAACGTTGTGTTCAAACGGGGTGAATGAAAATTCATGACGTATATTTCAAATCTTATTTACTCATTTGAAGCAACTCAATGCAAGGCGACTTTTTCAAATACACACTCCTAATCCATGATTTTATGTACAAGATAAGTGTTAACAAATTTAAATTTGTTGAAGTTAATTGTTAATTAATTGTCGACAGCTGATTAAAAAATTCGTCATGCCTTATCTGGACCTTTGAGAGTACGGCTAGAGCGTTACTTTCTTGAATTATTTTAATTTCAAATTTTTTGTTGTAGTCCTCATACAGTTTTCCATTTTGATGCTCACGCATCATATTACTAATAAAAAAATTTTAATTATTATTATTATAGCATCTCTTTTTGACAGTGCGAAAGATAGATTTGGCAATTATGGATTTCATCAAAATTCGTGAAATATCTTTGTTTCCTGGCTTTCCCTCTGATATTTCTATATCTTCGTCATGATATGATAACTAATACGCCTTGAAAAGGGTAATAGAAGAGTGTATGACGGGATTTAGGTAAAAACGTTATGTTAAAACGGAGTGAATGAAACTTCATGACGTATATTTCAAATCTTATTAACTCATTTGAAGCAACGCAATGGAAGCGACTTTTTCAGATACACACTCCTAGTCGATGATTTTATGTACAAGATAAGTGTTGACAAATTTAAATTTGTTGAAGTTAATTGCTAATTAATTGTAGACAACTGTTTAAAAAATTCGTCATGCCTTATCTGGCATTTTTCGAGTTCGGCTAAAGCGTTAATTTATTTAATAATTTTAATTCAAATTTTTTGTTGTAGTCTTCATACAGTATTCCATTTTGATGCTCACGCACCATATTACTAATAAAAAAATTTCAATTATTATTATATCGTCTGTTTTTTACAGTGCGTAAGATAGACTTGGAAATTATGGATTTCATCAAAATTCGTGAAATATCTTTGTTTCCTGGCTTTCCCTGTGATATTTCTATATCTTCGTTGCGATTTGATGGATAATGCGCCTTCAAAAAGGGTAATAGAATAGTGTATGACGGGTTTTAGGTAAAAACGTTGTGTTCAAACCGGGTGAATGAAAATTCATGACGTATATTTCATATCTTATTTACTCATTTAAAGCATCGCAATGCAAGGCGACTTTTTCACATACACACTCCTAATCGATGATTTTACGTACAAGATAAGTGTTAACAAATTTAGACTTTTTGAAGTTAATTGCTAATTAATTGTCGACAGCTGATTAAAAAATTCGTCATGCCTTATCTGGCATTTTTCGAGTTCGGCTAAAACGTTAATTTATTTAATTATTTTAATTTCAAATTTTTTGTTGTAGTCCTCATACAGTATTCCATTTTGATGCTCACGGATCATATTACTAATAAAATAATTGCAATTATTATTATCATAGCATATATTTTTTTACAGTGCGTAAGATAGATTTGGAAATTATGGATTTCATCAAAATTCGTGAAATATCTGTGTTGCATCGCTTTCTTTGCAAAATTTCTATATGTTCGTCACGATATGATTACTAATGCGCTTTGAAAAGGGTAATAGAATAGTGTATGACGAGATTTAGGTTAAAACGTTGTGTTCAAACCGGATGAATGAAAATTCATGACGTATATTTCAAATCTTATTTACTCATTTGAAGCAACTCAATGCAAGGCGACTTTTTAACATACACACTCCTAATCGATGATTTTATGTACAAGATAAGTGTTAACAAATTTAAACTTGATGAAGTTAATTGCTAATTAATTGTCGACAGCTGATTAAAAAATTCGTCATGCCTTATCTGGCATTTTTCGTGTACCGCTAAAGCGTTAATTTATTTAATTATTTTAATTTCAAATTTTTTGTTGTAGTCTTCATACAGTATTCCATTTTGATGCACACGTATCATATTACTAATAAAAAAATTTTAATTATTATTATTATAGCACCTCTTTTTTACAGTGCGTAAGATAGATTTGGAAATCATGGAATTCATCACAATTCGTGAAATATCTTTGTTTTCTGGCTTTACCTTTGATATTCTATATCTTCGAGTGAATGAAAATTCATGACGTATATTTCAAATCTTATTTACTTATTTGCAGCAACGCAATGCAGGGCGACTTTTTAACATACACACTCCTAATCGATGATTTTATGTACAAGATAAGTGTTAACAAATTTAAACTTGATGAAGTTAATTACTAATTAATTGTCGACAGCGGATTAAAAAATTCGTCATGCCTTATCTGGCATTTTTCGTGTACAGCTAAAGCGTTAATTTATTTAATTATTTTAATTTCAAATTTTTTGTTACAGTCTTCATACAGTATTCCATTTTGATGCTCACGCATCATATTACTAATATAAAAATTTCAATTATTGTTATTATACCATCTTTTTTTACAGTGCGTAAGATAGATTTGGAAATTATGGATTTCATCACAATTCGTGAAATATCTGTGTTGTATCGCTTTCTTTCTAATATTTCTACATGTTCGTCGCGATATGATTACTAATGCGCGTTGAAAAGGGTAATAGAATAGTGTATGACGAGATTTAGGTAAAAATGTTGTGTTCAAACGGAGTGAATGAAACTTCATGACGTATATTTCAAATCTTATTTACTTATTTGCAGCAACGCAATGCAAGGCGACTTTTTCACATACACACTCCTAGTCGATGATTTTATGTACAAGATAAGTGTTAACAAATTTAAATTTGTTGAAGTTAATTGCTAATTAATTGTAGACAACTGATTAAAAAATTCGTCATGCCTTATCTGGCATTTTTCGAGTTCGGCTAAAGCGTTAATTTATTTAATAATTTTAATTCAAATTTTTTGTTGTAGTCTTCATACAGTATTCCATTTTGATGCTCACGCATCATATTACTAATAAAAAAATTTCAATTATTATTATATCGTCTGTTTTTTACAGTGTGTAAGATAGACTTGGAAATTATGGATTTCATCAAAATTCGTGAAATATCTTTGTTTCCTGGCTTTCCCTGTGATATTTCTATATTTTCGTTGCGATTTGATGGATAATGCGCCTTCAAAAAAGGTAATAGAATAGTGTATGACGGGATTTAGGTAAAAACGTTGTGTTCAAATCGGGTGAATGAAAATTCATGACGTATATTTCAAATCTTATTTACTCATTTGAAGCAACTCAATGCAAGGCGACTTTTTAACATACACACTCCTAATCGATGATTTTATGTACAAGATAAGTGTTAACAAATTTAAACTTTTTGAAGTTAATTGCTAATTAATTGTCGACAGCTGATTAAAAAATTCGTCATGCCTTATCTGGCATTTTTCGTGTACCGCTAAAGCGTTAATTTATTTAATTATTTTAATTTCAAATTTTTTGTTGTAGTCTTCATACAGTATTCCATTTTGATGCTCACGCATCATATTTCTAATATAAAAATTTCAATTATTATTATTATACCATCTTTTTTTACAGTGCGTAAGATAGATTTGGAAATTATGGATTTCATCACAATTCGTGAAATATCTTTGTTTTCTGGCTTTACCTCTGATATTCTATATCTTCGAGTGAATGAAAATTCATGACGTATATTTCAAATCTTATTTACTCATTTGAAGCAACTCAATGCAAGGCGACTTTTTCACATACACACTCCTAATCGATGATTTTACGTACAAGATAAGTGTTAACAAATTTAAACTTGATGAAGTTAATTACGAATTAATTGTCGACAGCGGATTAAAAAATTCGTCATGCCTTATCTGGCATTTTTCGTGTACAGCTAAAGCGTTAATTTATTTAATTATTTTAATTTCAAATGTTTTGTTGTAGTCTTCATACAGTATTCCATTTTGATGCTCACGCATCATATTACTAATATAAAAATTTCAATTATTATTATTATACCATCTTTTTTTACAGTGCGTAAGATAGATTTGGAAATTATGGATTTCATCACAATTCGTGAAATATCTTTGTTTTCTGGCTTTACCTCTGATATTCTATATCTTCGAGTGAATGAAAATTCATGACGTATATTTCAAATCTTATTTACTCATTTAAAGCATCGCAATGCGGCGCGACTTTTTCACATACACACTCCTAATCGATGATTTTACGTACAAGATAAGTGTTAACAAATTTAAACTTTTTGAAGTTAAGTGCTAATTAATTGTCGACAGCTGATTAAAAAATTCGTCATGCCTTATCTGGACCTTTTCGAGTACGGCTAAAGCGTTAATTTATTTAATTATTTTAATTTCAAATTTTTGTTGTAGTCCTCATACAATATACCATTTTGATGCTCACGCATCATATTACTAATAAAAAAATTTCAATTATTATTATTATACCATCTTTTTTTACAGTGCGTAAGATAGATTTGGAAATTATGGATTTCATCACAATTCGTGAAATATCTTTGTTTTCTGGCTTTACCTCTGATATTCTATATCTTCGAGTGAATGAAAATTCGTAACGTATATTTCAAATCTTATTTACTTATTTGCAGCAACGCAATGCAAGGCGACGTTTTCACATACACACTCCTAATCGATGATTTTATGTACAAGATAAGTGTTAACAAATTTAAACTTGTGGAAGTTAATTGGTAATTAATTGTCGACAGCTGATTAAAAAATTTGTCATGCCTTATCTGGCATTTTTCGTGTACGGCTAAAGCGTTAATTTATTTAATTATTTTAATTTCAAATTTTTTGTTGTAGTCCTCATACAGTATTCTATTTTGATGCTCACGCATCATATTACTAATAAAAAAATTTCAATTATTATTATTATAGCATCTTTTTTTACAGTGCGTTAGATAGATTTGGAAATTATGGATTTCATCACAATTCGTGAAATATCTTTGTTTCCTGGCTTTACCTCTGATATTTCTGTATCTTCCTCGCGATATGATTCCTAATGCGCTTTGAGAAGGGTAATAGAATAGTGTATGACGAGATTTAGGTAAAAACGTTGTGTCCAAACGGGGTGAATGAAAATTCGTGACGTATATTTCAAATCTTATTTACTTATTTGCAGCAACGCAATGCAAGGCGACTTTTTCACATACACACTCCTAATCGATGATTTTATGTACAAGATAAGTGTTAACAAATTTAAACTTGTTGAAGTTAATTGCTAATTAATTGTCGACAGCTGATTAAAAAATTTGTCATGCCTTATCTGGCATTTTTCGAGTACGGGATAAAGCGTTAGTTTATTTAATTATTTTAATTTCAAATTTGTTGTTGTAGTCCTCATACAGTATTCTATTTTGATTCCCACGCATCATATTACTAATAAAAAAATTTCAATTCTTATTATTATATCTTCTTTTTTTAGAGTGCGTAAGATAGATTTGGAAATTATGGATTTCATCAAAATTCGTGAAATATTTTTGTTTCCTAGCTTTCCCTCTGATATTTCTGTATCTCCCTCGCGATATGATGACTAATACGCCTTGAAAAGGGTAATAGAACAATGTATGACGGGATTTAGGTAAAAACGTTGTGTTCAAACAGGGTGCATGAAAATTCATGACGTATATTTCAAATCTTATTTACTCATTTTAAGCATCGCAATGCAAGGCGACTTTTTCGCATACACACTCCTAATCGATAATTTTACGTACAAGATAAGTGTTAACAAATTTAAACTTTTTGAGGTTAATTGTTAATTAATTGTCGACGGCTGATCAAAAAATTCGTCATGCCTTATCTGGACCTTTTCTAGTACGGCTAAAGCGTTAATTTATTTAATTATTTTAATTTCAAATTTTTTGTTGTAGTCCTCATACAGTATTCTATTTTGATTCCCACGCATCATATTACTAATAAAAAAATTTCAATTCTTATTATTATATCGTCTTTTTTTACAGTGCGTACGATAGATTTGAAATTATGGATTTCATCAAAATTCGTGATATATCTTTGTTTCCTAGCTTTCCCTCTGATATTTCTGTATCTTCCTCGCGATATGATGACTAATACGCCTTGAAAAGGGTAATAGAACAATGTATGACGAGATTTAGGTAAAAACGTTGTGTTCAAACCGGGTGAATGAAAATTCATGACGTATATTTCAAATCTTATTTACTCATTTAAAGCATCGCAATGCGAGGCGACTTTTTCACATACACACACCTAATCGATAATTTTATGTACAAGATAAGTGTTAACAAATTTAAACTTATTGAAGTTAATTGCTAATTAATTGTCGACAGCTGTTTAAAAAATTTGTCATGCCTTATCTGGCATTTTTCGTGTACGGCTAAAGCGTTCATTTATTTAATTATTTTAATTTCAAATTTTTTTGTTGTATTCCTCATACAGTTTTCCATTTTGATGCTCACGCATCATATTACTAATAAAAAAATTTTAATTATTATTATTATAGCATCTCTTTTTGACAGTGCGTAAGATAGATTTGGTAATTATGGATTTCATCAAAATTCGTGAAATATCTTGGTTTCCTGGCTTTCACTCTGATATCTCTATATCGTCGTCGCGATATGATGACGAATGTGCCTTCCAAAAGGGTAATAGAACAGTGTTTGGCGATACTAAGGTAAAAAAGTTGTGTTCAAACGGGGTGAAGGAAAATTCATGAGGTATATTTCAAATCATATTTACTCATTTGAAGCAACGCAATACATGCGACTTTTTCCAAATACACACTCCTAATCGATGATTTTATGTATAAGATGAGTGTTAGCAAATTTAAATTTCTTGAATTTAAATTAATTTAATTTAATTTAAATGGATAATTATTTGTCCACAACTGATTAAAAATTTTAACATGCCTTATCTGGCATTTTTCTAGTACGGCTTGAGCATTAGTTTATTTAATGATTTCGATTTCAAATATTTTGTTGTAGTCCCCATACAGTATTCCATTTTAATATCCACGTATCATATTACTAATAAAATAATCTCAATTATTATTATCATAGCATATATTTTTTCTTCCTCCCAGAGGAAGCTTTGTGATAGTAATTGTTTGATTTCTCGTAAAAACATGTTATAAGTGTTATTGGAGGTGTTAGAAACCAAAATACATGATTTTTGAAAAATGTCTGTATGGATGTATGTGTGTGTGTGTGTGTGTGTGTGTGTGTGTGTGTGTGTATCTGTGTATGTGTGTGTGTATTTAGCTGGATCTCAGCTTCTACTCGATCGATTTTAATCAGACAGGTGTCATTTTTTTTTGTTTTTTTTTGTGTAATGGCGGGTGAAAAATCGGTTTTCGATTGGGCTGATTCGTTTTTGTTTTATTTCGCATTTTCGATTCTCAAAATTTATTATTGACTTTTTTTAATGATCGGATTTAAATTTTTGAATTGGATGGGTAGCATTCGAAAGACCGTAAAAAAACCTATAATTTAAAAAAAAAATTCTCTAGCTACCACGGTTCTCTTGTTATTAATAAAAATGGAAATTATGGATTTCATCAAAATTCGTGAAATATCTTTGTTTCCTGGCTTTCCCTCTGATATTTCTATATCTGCGTTGCGATATGGTGACTAATCCGCCTTCAAAAACTGTAATAGAACAGTGTTTGGCGATATTTACGTATAATAATAATAATAATAATAATAATAATAATAATAATAATAATAATATTTATTTTCCAAGTATAAATTTACAAGAATCTTTTTACAATCTTATCCCGCTTCTTATCAACTAACTTACATTTTACTTTAAATATTTACTTTGTATACAATATTTTATATAATATAATATAATATTATAATATCTTTATCATAATATAGTGTTCAAGTCTCATCATCTACTTTGTATTTATTTTTCTACATTTTGTACATTTTGTTCAGACTTTTTGTTTGGTTTTGATTTATTTATTTCTCTTACTTCTAGCTAATTTTCCTATTCTCTTATTCGCCTCCTTACATTTGTATGCAATAATTACTGTAGTAACACAGTGTTTTCTTTGGAGGTCCTCGCATCGCTTACCGACCTTATTCCCCCACCCTATCTAATCCTATTCTATGTTTCCCATTATCTCATTATATTTCTAGCCTATCCGTCCTCGACTTCGCGATTTTTTCGAATTCCCTACTGTATTCGCATAATTCAACCATCAGATCACCTCTTAGAATTTCCCTTAATTTGACTCTAATTGTTTCTTCCGTTCCGCTTAAACCCGCTTTTTGCATTCCCCTTACCGTCTTCTCCTTAATTAATTTTTTCGCCTCATTGCAGATCCATATATGCTCTACTGTTTCATTTTCCCACCCACAAATTCTGCACGATGTATTTTTAAATCCTTTATTTTCCGACCTTCCTAAGCTGCCACATCTTAGTCTTGCCCATTGTTCTTTGATGCTTCCATTCCACTTCCTACTTTCCCAGTATTGTTCTCTTCCTACCTGCCTTTTCAGTTCTTTGTATTCTTCCGAGTAATGCGAGTTGTCTATTTTGCTCCAATCGCTCTGTAGTTCCTGCTCCGATTTAGTTTCCAACCCTCTCCCATATTTGAATATTGCTTCTTCTTTCCTATCCTTATTCATTATCCAGTCTAGGTCTCCCCCTATTCCTACATCAGCAAATGCCTTTTTTACCCTTTCTCCCCATTTTGACTGGGTCCCGTTTTTTATCCCGCGTAATTCCTCTTTTAAGCAAGATTTAGGCCATCTTCCCTCCTCCATCTCCGCTATCCGTGTTAGATAATTCCCTGCCCTTCTTCTTGTCTCTATTTCAAGGCTCTCCCTTCCCGCTTCCATCCTCCATATGTATGCCGGTGTGTTAGTGTTGATTCCCATTGCCATTTTCACGTATCTGCCCTGGACTTTTTCTATTTCTTCCCACCTGTTCCAACCCCAAATTTCCGCGCCATATAGGCATCTGATGATTTTCTGTATAAGATAAGTGTTACAAATTTAAATTTCTTGAATTTAATGGCTAATTAATTTTAGACAACTGATTAAAAGATTCGTCATGCTTTATCTGGACCTTTTCGAGTACGGCTAAAGCGTTAATTTATTTAATTATTTTAATTTCAAATTTTTTGTTGTAGTCTTCATACAGTATTCCATTTTGATGCCCACGCATCATATTACTAATAAAATAATTGCAATTCTTCTTATCATAGCATATATTTTTTTACACCGCGTAAGATAGATTTGGAAATTGTGGATTTCATCAAAATTCGTGAAATATCTGTGTTGCATCGCTTTCTTTCTAATATTTCTATATCTTCGTCGCGGTATGATTACTATCGCTCTTTGAAAAGGGTAATAGAACAGTGTATGACGAGATTTGGTAAAAACGTTGTGATCAAACGGGAGAATGTAAAATTCATGACGTATATTTCAAATCATATTAACTGATTTGAAGCAACGCAATGACAGTGAATTTTTCCACATACACTCTCCTAATCGATGATTTTATGTATAAGATAAGTTTTAACAAATTTAAATTTGTTGAAATTAATTGCTAATTAATTGTCGACAGCTGATTAAAAAATTCGTCATGCCTTATCTGGCATTTTTCGAGTACGGCTAAAGCGTTAATTTATTTAATAATTTTAATTTCAAATTTTTTGGTGTAGTCGTCATACAGTATTGCATTTTGATGCTCAAGCATCATATAACTAATAAAATAATTTCAATTATTATTATCATATCATATATGTTTTTACAGTCCGTAAGATAGATTTGGAAATTATGAATTTCTTCAAAATTCGTGAAATATCTGTGTTTCTTCGCTTTGTCTCTAATATTTCTATATTTTCGTCGCGATATGATTGCTAATGCGCCTTGAAAAGGGTAATAGAACAGTGTATGACGTGATTTAGGTAATAATGTTGTGTTTAAACGGGGTGAAGGAAAATTCATGAGGTATATTTCAAATCATATTAACTCATTAGAAGCAGCGCAATGGCAGCGACTTTTTCCACATACGCCCTCCTAATCGATGATTTTATGAATAAGATAAGTTATAAAAAATTTTAATTTCTTGAATTTAATTGCTAATTAGTTGGCGAGAACTGATTAAAAAATTCGTCATGCCTTATCTGGCATTTTTCTGGTATAGCTTGAGCGCTACTTTATTTAATGATTTTGATTACAAATTTTTTGTTGTATAGAACCATAAGGCGCAGAAGATGAATACCTTTTTAATCAAAAGAAAGCAATGCATGAACAGTTTACGAGAAATGTGGTTGAAGTTTGCAACGTTGCGACTCCAACGAAAATCCAAACTTCCAAAAAATTATGATTTCTGCCCTGAATCGATTCTACAGCGACAAAAATGATGTGAACAACAAGTAAAATTGCACAACAAAAAATCACCCCTTAACACACCATTTTGTAGTGGCAAAAAAAGAAAAAAATTCTAATTCCTCCGTTTTTAGATCGCCATTAATTTTATTCCTGGACTACAATTTTAAGCATGGAGGCTAGCTACAAAAAAATTGGCAATCCTGCAAGCACCGCGGAACACCCCCAAACTACTCCTTTCATTCCGAATAATAGCAAACATATTCTAACTCCGCCGTTTTTGAGATCGCCAATAATTTTATGGCTGGAATAAAAATTCTAGGATACAAGATACCTTCAAAAAAATTGGCAACGCGCAAAGCACCGCGGAACACCCCCCTTTCATTTCGAAAAATCGAAAAAAAAATTCTAACTTCGCCGTTTTTGAGATCGACAACAATTTTATTGCTGGAATATAAATTTTAGGATACAAGATGCCTACAAAAAAATTGGCAACGCCCATAGCACCGCTGACTACCCCCTAACTACTCCTTTCATACTCACTTTATCGAAATATAACTATAAAATTGTAATATGTGTCGGGCCGCATAAACCCCTATAGGTAACATTTTAAAAAAAAATTTATATATGTCAGAAATAATGTGGAAAAGTAAATAAAATTGACCCCTGTACAGATATATAACTATAAAATTGAAATATATGTCGGGCCGCATAAACCCCTATAGATAATATTTAAAAAAAACTTTATATATGTCAGAAATAATGTGGAAAAGTAAATAAAATTGACCCCTGTACCGATATTTAACTATAAAATTGAAATTTAAGTCGGGGCGCCTAAACCCCTATTAACATATATATATATATATATATATATATATATATATATATATATATATATATATATATATATATATATATATATATATATATATATATATATATATATATATATATATATATATATATATATAAAACAGTTATTTCTGGTAACAAATTTGGTATATAAGCGTTATTTCCGGAACCCACTCGTTATTTCCGGGACTTACCGGAAATACAGTTTCATACAGTTTAATACAGTTTAATACAGTTTAAAACAGTTTAAAACAGTTTAAAACAGTTTAAAACAGTTTAAAACAGTATAAAACAGTATAAAACAGTATAAAACAGTATAAAACAGTATAAAACAGTATAAAACAGTATAAAACAGTATAAAACAGTATAAAACAGTATAAAACAGTTTAAGTTACAATCAGGGGGGGAAAAGTAGGTGTTTTCGACCGTGATTGTAAGTTTTTACACTAAAAAGTCCCGGAAATAACAGTTATATATATATATATATATATATATATATATATATATATATATATATATATATATATATATATATATATAAATATGAAATTCTGGAAGTTTGAGGATTATATTCAGCACCCGCTTGGAAGTTTGAGGGGTTATGGGAAGTTTGAGGAGCCTCCTCAAACTTCCAATCTATATATTCAGCATCCGAGCGGAAGTTTGAGGGGTTTTCTAGAGTCTATTTGTCTAGAGTCGGTAACCTGAGGGTTATTATTTCTTTAGCCACTCTGACCGACCGGGGTTGAGCTCCTCAAACTTACTAGCCTATATATATATATATATATATATATATATATATATATATATATATATATATATATATATATATATATATATATATAATCATATAAACATGGACTTATGCTGACACCAATGTATAAGACCACGTGACCTGTCTGCATAAGTGTAGTACCGTTTATACAAGTGTCTGCACAAGTCTAGCGTGACTAAAGAAATAATCTCTCTACTTATGCTGACGTCTGCATAAGTCGGTCTCTGTCTGCATAAGTCTATTTAAATTTCGGAAAGTGTCTGCATAACTAGCGTTTCATATATTTATACATATATATATATATATATATATATATATATATATATATCTGCAACGGTTCGTTCCGGGACGTTTACACTGTACATCGCTGTTATTTCCGAGACGCGCTGTTTTTTCCGGGACGTCCCGGAAATTTTTCTGTACGTAAGCGTTATTTCTGGGACGCGTCTAGAGTCAATAACCCCAGGGATATTATTTCTTTAGTCACGCGCTTATATAGGGAACTCTGAAGAGATAAACTATAGGACCCTGTAGATTACCAGAAATATATATATATATATATATATACACACGAGGGTCATTTGACAAGTACCTAGCCTCACCGCCAGATGGTGCCACTATCGCACCAGAAATACACTACAGTGCAGTATCTTCCTGTAAACGGTTACAGACGAAATTTCAGCCGGATCGGAGTTGTAGTTTTTTTTTGAGAGCGTGTAAAAGCAAATGTGTCCGTTGATTTTTGAAAAAATGGAGAAAAAACAATATCGGTCGGTGATTCGATTCTTGTTTTTGGAAGGGAAATCGCGCAGTGAAATTAAAGAACGCTTGGATGCAGTGTATGGGGATGCTTCTCCTTCGATGGCGACCGTTAAATTTTGGTATAACGAGTTTCAACGTGGTCGTACGTCGGTTTTTGATGATCCACGCCCAGGTGCTCCGAAAACAGCCACTACGGAGAAGAACGCGACAAAAATACACGATATCGTTTTGTCAGACCGCCGATTAAAGGTGCACGAGATAGTTGCGATAGTAGGCATCTCAGAAGAACGCGTGTGGCATATCCTACATGAGATTTTAGGCATGAGGAAGCTGTCAGCAAGGTGGGTGCCGCGTTTGCTGACTGCAGACAACAAGCGCATCCGTGTGACCAGTTCAGAGCAGTGTTTGGAGCTGTTTAATCGCAATCCAAAAGAGTTTTTGCGTCGTTACGTGACCGTCGACGAAACATGGATTCACTACTACACTCCAGAGACCAAGGAGCAGTCAAAACAATGGACCTTACCCGGTGAACCTGCTCCGAAGAAGGCGAAGACGGTCCCGTCGGCCGGAAAGGTGATGGCCACTGTTTTCTGGGATTCTCAAGGTGTGATTTTTATTGACTATCTGGAGAAGGGCAAAACGGTCAGAGGACAGTACTACGCCGAACTAACTATTGAGCCGATTTGACGCCGTGTTAGAAGAAAAACGGCCCCATTTGTCTAAAAAGAAAGTGCTTTTCCACCACGATAATGCACCGGCTCACACTTCTGCACTCGCCACGGCTAAATTGGTCGAATTACGCTACGAACTGCTGCCCCATCCACCGTATTCTCCAGATTTGGCTCCGTTCGACTTTTTTTGTTTCCGAACTTAAAAAATTCGCTCGCCGGGAAGAGATTCCACTCCAATAACGAAATAATCGCCGCCACGGTGGCCTATTTTGCAAACCAAGAGAAAACATTTTTTTCAACGGGGTTAAAAAAATTGGAACACCGCTGGACCAAGTGTATTCAACTAAAAGGAGACTACATTTAAAAATAAATTTTATTTTTTGTAAAATTTTGGTGTTTTCATTTGTAGGCTAGGTACTTATCAAATGACCCTCGTATATATACAGCGTGTCCAAAAAGTCTGGAAACACCCAAATAATTTCTCAGCTGAATTACTATTGAAAAATGTTAAGGTCGCCTTTGTAGTAATTTTTTACGAGGAATCCAATGGTGACCTTGGATTCGACCTTGGACCTCATTTTTGAGGTTATTTCAAGGTCAACCTCATTTTTTTAAATGGTAACCCCTATTTTTTATAGCGGAATCTGAAAGAGCGGAAAATTTTACGTCCGGATATGTATTAAGGTATGAAGTTGAGGTTGCCCCCAGAGGTCAAATTGAGGTCAAAGTATGATTTCTTAAAAATTTCGCGAGTTCAGTGGTAAAACAAAACAAACAAAGGTAAGGTTTGGTAAGTTCGAACGAAGACTTGAAGGTGACCTCTGATTCGACCTTGAACCTCATTTTGAGCCTCATTTTTGAGGTTATTTCGAGGACAACCTCATTTTTTAAATGGTAACCCCTATTTTTTAGCGGAATCGGAAAGAGTGTGAAACTTTACGTCCAAACATGTACTCAGAACATAGTTCAAGAAGGACCTTGACGTTCATTTGAAGGTCATTTAAACTTAATGACGGTCTGATCTTGTGTAAACTTCTTAATTTTTTAAAACAGTCTAACATCTTATTTCAAGTGCTCGAATTATTTTCCATCGACTTTTTGATAGTAACCTAATCGATGATCGAAAACACCAACAGTATTTTTGATCATTTCAGTAGGAATGAGAGCTGATTCATTGTAAAATTTTTTGAAGCGTTTAAATATTGAACATTGTTACTTGTTATTTTTCGTATGGTTAGAGTGACAATAAACTATTATTCATTCCATAACCACCACAGAAAAGGGTTGGTCATCTTTCAAACATATTTTTTGAAAATTAAAAGTTCTTTTTATTTTCAACTCAAAAAGTATTTTTGGATAAGGTCTACTACGAAGAGTAATAAAAATGAACAAACTCACTGATAGAGAAAGAATAACGATTCTCATGATGAGAGGTTGGGGACACATGCAGCGATCTTATAGGGCCGTAAGAGATATTTTTAATGCTTCATTTAGGGTTGGTGGAACTCCACTATCATTTTCAACAGTTCAAAAACTGTTAGAAGGTTTGAAAATACCGGCACTATCAGCGATTTACCTCGATCAGGCAGACCAATGTCAGCAGGTAACGAAGAGAAATCTTTAGATGTTGTGTTAACATTCACCGAAGATCCGCATACTTCCGTTCGTAGAGCTGCTCAAGTGCACGAAATAAGTAAATCATCTATTCATAACATACTAAAGAGAGAGAAGTTCCATCCATTTAAAGTAACGCTAATACACAAGTTAAATGAAGATGATTTCGATCGTCGCGTTGAATTCTGTGATGATATGATGGCACGCATCGTACAAAATCCAAATTTTCCATCAAATATAGTCTTCTCAGATGAAGCTACATTTCAACTTGACTCAAGCGTAAATAGGCATAACTGTAGATATTGGGCAGTTGAAAATCCTCATTGGGCAAGAGAAGCCAAGTCACAATATCCACAAAAATTAAATGTCTGGGCTGGAATATTAAATAATAGGATTATAGGACCATTTTTTATTGATGGCAATTTAAATGCAGAAAAGTATGAAACTATGTTGCGGAATCAAATTGTTCCTGCTATAAGAGAAATAGCTGGAGAGGACTTTAATAACACATGGTATCAACAGGACGGTGCAGCAGCTCATTATGCACGAAACGTTCGCACATACTTAGATACAGTATTCATTAATCGATGGATAGGACGAAGAGGTGCAATTGAATGGCCAGCTAGGTCCCCCGATTTAACGCCTCTAGATTATTTCTATTGGGGTTATCTGAAGGATCGTGTATTCAAAACAAAACCCTTAAACTTAGATGAATTACGTGAAAGGATCATTGATGAATCAGCTCTCATTCCTACTGAAATGATTGAAAATGCTGTTGGTGCTTTCTATCATCGATTAGGTTACTGTCAAGAAATAAATGGAGAACAGTTCGAGCACTTGAAATAAGATGTTATACTGTTTAAAAAAATCAAATGTGAGAGGCAAGGGGACTCACGTAAATCAAGCGCCCCATCGTGAGAGGCAAGGGGACTCACGTAAATCAAGCACCCCATCGTGAGAGGCAAGGGGACTCACGTAAATCAAGCGCCCCATCGTGAGAGGCAAGGGGACTCACGTAAATCAAGCACCCCATCGTGAGAGGCAAGGGGACTCACGTAAATCATGCACCACAAAGGGAACAGATTTTACTACGTCCACGTCGTTGTTCCTGGGTAACGCTAAATGTAAAAAAATTGAACTTGACATGACTTTTAAGGACAATGTCAAGGTCACCATTAGATTTCTCGTTGAAAACTACTAAAGAATTAACCTCGCTCAGTGTGATAAAAAGTTTACACAAGATCAGACCGTCATTAAGTTTAAATGACCTTCAAATGAACGTCAAGGTCCTTCTTGAACTATGTTCTGAGTACATGTTTGGACGTAAAGTTTCACACTCTTTCCGATTCCGCTAAAAAAATAGGGGTTACCATTTAAAAAAATGAGGTTGACCTCGAAATAACCTCAAAAATGAGGCTCAAAATGAGGTTCAAGGTCGAATCAGAGGTCACCTTCAAGTCTTCGTTCGAACTTACCAAACCTTACCTTTGTTTGTTTTGTTTTACCACTGAACTCGCGAAATTTTTAAGAAATCATACTTTGACCTCAATTTGACCTCTGGGGGTAACCTCAACCTCATACCTTAATACATATCCGGACGTAAAATTTTCCGCTCTTTCAGATTCCGCTATAAAAAATAGGGGTTACCATTTAAAAAAATGAGGTTGACCTTGAAATAACCTCAAAAATGAGGTCCAAGGTCGAAT
Source organism: Torymus aiolomorphi (assembly GCA_036365515.1). Taxonomy (NCBI): domain Eukaryota; kingdom Metazoa; phylum Arthropoda; class Insecta; order Hymenoptera; family Torymidae; genus Torymus; species Torymus aiolomorphi. Next base: position 150,832,297 of record CM070875.1, on the reverse strand, counting down.
CCAAGGTCACCATTGGATTCCTCGTAAAAAATTACTACAAAGGCGACCTTAACATTTTCCAATAGTAATTCAGCTGAGAAATTATTTGGGTGTTTCCAGACTTTTTGGACACGCTGTATAAGTATGTTGGTGAACCTATTTGGCGAGCTATAGTTTTTTACCATGATTGAAGTATATGCTTGACTAAAGAAATAATATCCCTCTCTGGGGCTGAGGTATTAATAAAACTCGCCAAAAGTGGTCTATAGTATCTTAGCTCTTTTGGCGAGCTCGTCAAAAACGTCCAAAACTCGCCAAAACAGTCGTTCCGTATCTTTTTTACTCGTCAAAACGTGCCAGAAATATAAATATACATACATACATACATACACACACACACACACACACGCATGCACGCACACACGCACGCACGCACGCACGCACACACACACACACACACGTATGTATATATATATATATATCTCTATATTATATAGACGTTTCAAAAAAATGTCAGTCGCAGCCCCCCCTCACTCCCCCCTCGCGCCCCCTCACTCCCCCTCGCGACCCCTCACCCCCTCCTCAGCGCCCTCCTCACCCCCCTCAGCGCATCCTCAAAATAACGGAAAAATGTGATTATTTACATGTGTTTTGAGAATGGGAGCCACCCTTCACAGCGCCCCACCCCCCTCGCGCCACCTCACTCCCCCCTCGGACCACCTCGCTCCCTCCTCAGACACCCCCTCGCCACCCCTCAAAATAATTTCATTATTTGAATAGTTTTCGTCTAATATCAAGTAATATCCTTTGTCGGTTTCAACCTTTTTTTCTAAAAAATTACAACCATTTTCTAAAATTTCTAAATTTGGAAATATTTTTAGAAGAATATCCTTTTAAATATATGAATAAATTATATCCTTACAGGATATAAATAAAATGTGATTAAAAGGATTCCAAGACAAAAGAATGAGGAAATAGAACAAAATAATGAAATTTATGATGAAATAAATCATTACATAGATGGTAGATATTTAAGTCCAATGGAAGCAGCATGGCGATTACAAGAATTTCCATTATGTGGAAGGAGTCACACAGTAATAAGATTAGCTGTTCATACAGAAAATCAACAGAGACTTATTTTTGATGAAAACAACGTCGAAAATGCATTAGATAATTGGAAGACTACTTTAACAGAATGGTTTGATTTAAATCAAAAAGATGATTTTGCTAAAAAAATAAAATATGTTAATTTACCACAATATTATATTTTTAAAAATAAATGTTGGATAAAACGAAAAAAAACACGAAAATATAAAGCAATTGGGAGATTAAATATGGTATCACCAAAAGATAGTGAACGATTTTTTATTAAATTAATTCTTAATCGAATGAAAGGAGCAACATCATTTAAAGATTTACGTACTTATGAAAAACAAACATATAATACGTACAGAGAAACAGCTATTGTTATGGGCTTAATAGAACATGAAACACAACTTTATAATATATTTGAAGAAGCTTGTCAAATAATGCTTCCTATACAATTACGAAAATTCTTTGCAACTTTTCTTTTATGTGAAAACATTGAAGGTCACATTATATGGGAAAAATATAAAAAGTTCTTTACAGAAGATTTTACTGAAAATAAAGAAGATAAAGCACTTACACATATTAATCAAATTTTAATTAATGAAGAGATGTCATGTCAAAATTTTGGATTACCCGAACCAAATGAAAATAATATAGAGAAAATAGATGAATACGACTTTGAATTTGTAAATTATTGTAAACAAAAATATGAAAATATGTACACTAAATTAAACAGTGATCAAAAATTTATTTTCAATATAATAATAAATAGTAAAACTAAGATCCATTTTATAGATGGTCCTGGAGGATCTGGTAAAACATTTTTATATAAGACATTGATATATTATTTTATTTCATTAAAAAAAAAATTTTTACCTATGGCTTGGACTGGAATAGCTTCTATTTTATTACCAAAGGGTATGACCAGTCACCGAACGTTCAGATTACGATTAGATTTAAGTACTATTGAAAGTGCATTTGTAAAACTAGCTTCTGATAAAAAAAAATTAAGAAAAGCAGATATTATAATTTGGGACGAAGCTTCAATGATTCCTAAAAAAGCATTAGAAATCGTTGATAAAACTTTAAGAGATATTAGTTACACGGATGAACCTTTTGGAGGAAAGTTAATTGTTTTAGGTGGAGATTTTCGACAAATTCTACCAGTAGTTAAACGAGGGTTTAGAAATACTATCATAGAACAAACAGTAACAAATTCATACCTTTGGCCATTATTTAGTATTTCTAATTTAAAAATAAATATTCGTACACAAAGTAAAGATTTTGCATCATTTTTATTAGATATTGGTGAAGGTATAATTAATCCAATTTTAATTCCTAATCAATGGATTACAAATGACGTTTGCCATGAAATTTATGAAAACATTAACAACAATTACCATTTTTCTCAAAGTGTTATTTTGAGTTCACATAACGAAGAAGTGAATATGTTAAATAATAAAATATTAAATTTAATTAATAGTGAGGCAGTAACATATTACAGTATAGATCGAGCAACACATAAAGGAGTTGATCAAACAGATGAAAATATTCATTTAAATTATCCAATAGAAATGTTAAATAATATTCGTGAAGGTTTACCTCCACAAAAAATAATATTAAAAGTAAATACTATTATCATGTTAATTCGTAATCTTAGTATAATTGATGGTTTATGTAATGGAACACGTCTAAAAGTAACGAAATTATATAAATATAATATAGAGGCAGAAATTATTACTGGAGAAAATAAAAGGAATAAAGTATTTATACCCCGGATAACATTAAGTACTTGTGAATCTTCATCTTTACCATTTATTTTATATAGAAAACAATTTCCTATTATTTTAGCTTTTGCAATAACTATTAATAAATCACAAGGTCAAAGTTTTGATAATGTAGGAATATTTATAAAAAAATCTTTATTTACACATGGACAATTATATGTGGCTCTTTCTAGATGTAAAAATCCAAATAATATATGGCATGGTGTGGTTTGTGCACATAAGAATTATGCACATATTCATTGTGCACACTTTAGCATTGGAGTATACACATAGATATATATATACACCAATGCTAAAGTGTGCACAATAAATATGTGCATAATTCTTATGTGCACAAACCACACCATGCCTAATATATATATATACAAAATGAATGTGAGAATAAAAAAGAAATACCAAACATTGTTTGGAAAGAAATATTAAATAATTAACATTTTTAACCTTTAGAGGACGGGGATTTGGGTTTACTGTTTTCTCTCACTTTTCTATAGAAATCGAGTTTTTGTGATGTCTCACATCTCAAAACTAACACATGTAAAGGGTCGATCATGGGCATGGCCCGTATAGGGGCCATCCCGTCCTCTAAAGGTTAAATAACATGATATAATAAAAAAAATAATTAAATTCAACTCAATAAATATAAAATAAATTATTATCATTTTTTCTGATATAATAAATACTCATAATAATAAAATAAATTTAAGGTATTTTATATAATTATAATTAAATTAATATCTATTATTTGACCTAATTAAAAATATTTTAATAAGATACAGTATGGTATAGATACAAAAATTCGCCAAGATGGCGTCGGAAGGCGGGCTGCCTTCCGGAGAGCCTCCTGATAAAAATCTAGAATTAGTGTATAAATGCCACCCAAAAAGGAAAGTGTCACTTGTAGTTTGCATAGTGTGCGAAACCGTGTACCATAAAAGTGATTATGAAAAGTGTAAAGACAAAAAATATATAAGTAATCTATTAGTGATATGTCCAGACCACGTGGAGCTTAATATAACCTTAAAAAATCAAGAAACTAAACTCTGTGAAGCAGCTAAAATATTAATTGCGCAAATTAAAAGTGAAAAGGAGGAACAAATAAAACATAAAATATTAAATGAAATATCTATTATCTCTGATAGTGTAAATAAATCAGTAGATAATGAAAAACTACTAAACGTTACGATGCTAACTGAAAATGCTGAACTGGAAAATCAACATCAAATTGAAATTCAACTACTAAGACAATTAAATCAAGAACTAATGGAAAAAAACGACATATTGAAGCAATTAATAAAAAAGGATAAAAATGACCAGGAGATGGAAATAAAGCAACATAACCAAAAAACATATGCAGAAGTAGCAACTAACAAACTAGCAATTAAAAACAAAAGAATACCGAAAATAATTATGAAAAATCTTAAAAAGGACATTAAAAATCCACATGACTTTAAGAAAAAGGTATGTGACGTTTTAATAAAAGAAAAAAATATACAGATGAAACAACTAAAAGTAGTGAACGACAATGAAATTGAGATTAAAAGTATGAATGAAAAAAGTGCTAAAGTATCAATTGAATTACTCTCAAAAAAACTATCTAACAATTATAAAACATTTATTGAAAAAATTGAATCCCCGAAGATGAAAATAGTTGGTGTAGACAACTATACTAATATGAATATAGAAGAGCTGGAAGAGGACATAAATAAAAGAAATTTTATTGGATATCAAGATAAGTGTAAGATACTAAATATAGACAAAAATAAGATTACAAACAAGACAACCATAATAATTGAAGTTCCAAGAGAGCTATATAAACATATTAGTGACAATCAAAATAGAATCTTCATTGGATATCAAAGCTGTAAGGTATGGGATTTAATAAACATCAAGCCCTGCTTAAACTGTGGAAGATTTGGACATAACACATTGAAATGCAAAAACACTCTATGCTGCTTAAAATGTGCAGGTCCGCATAAGACTGTGCAATGTGATAATAACCCATCGAACACTACATGTGTCAATTGTTTTTACAGCAACTCGAAATATAACACAAATTTCGAAGTTAAACATATGGCCAATGACACAGAGAAATGTACAATATTTAAGAATAAGCTCAATAGATATATAGATATGACTGATTATCCGATAAGACCTACTATACCAAGATACTTAGGTAAAGTAGGAAACAGCAATCAAGCCACTACGATGACCAGCTCGACTAGCGCAACTATGCTGACTTCGCCGTCTAGAGACAACTGGACTAGCGCAACTTTGCCGACTTCGCCGTTTAGAGCCAGCACCGCATCTCTAACACATACGACACCAAGGAAACAGCAAACTACATAATGGAGCAACACGTCGATCTCATTGAAGAATTGCAAAAAGAAGTAATACAAGAAGAAACGTCATTTCTTGATCTTAAAACTCTCAATAAAAATATAAATAAAAAAGATAGTTTGATATTACAGGTCAATATTAGAAGTCTAAATCACAATTATACGAAATGAATATTCTTATTAAGAGCTTGAAGATCAAACCATATATAATTGTATGTACAGAAACATGGAATTTACCCAATCCTCACTTTTTTGCAATACAGGGATATAAATTGTACTACAATAACGGTAACTTAAATCAAAATGATGGTGTCGTTGTATATATAAAAGATTGTGTATCAGAAATTACTGAAATAATCGAAATTGGTAGACTCAAAGTATTAAACTCACGAATAAGTCTAAATAACAACAGTAATCTTGAAATTTCCGCATTATATCGATGCCATGATTTACCGCGCCTTGAATTTATTTTGAATGTAAAATCATTTATCAATAGCAAAAGAAATATAAAAAACCACCTGATTATTGGTGATCTTAACATCGATATTATGAAAGATGATGAATATAGCTTAGAATTATTAGACAATATGATGGAAAAGGGTTTCTTCCCGGGTTTTATACATACAACTAGACCAAATGATAGTGGCGGAAGCGGTACATGCATTGACAACATGTATATAAAAGCTACATCTATAGACACTAAAACTTTTAAACTCTCGATTCCTTTTACTGATCATTATCCACTTTTCTTGAAACTGAATAAGCCACCAAAATTAAAACAAGAAAATATCGAGTATCACTATAATTACTATAAACTTTCAAGTATAGCCATTACAAAAAATTGAAATGTTATAGAGGCAATGCATGATCCCGATTAAGCTACCGCATTCTTGATAACTGAAATACAAGACTGTTTAGAAAAGTCTAAAGAAGTGCATAAAACAAAAAATAACAAGAGATATCCAAGAAAGGATTGGATATCTAAAGCAATAATGATCTCGTGTGAAAAGAAAGAACAACTATATATTAAAATGCGCAATGAACCAAATAATAATCTAATAAAATTAGAATATAAAAATTACACAAAGAGGCTAGACAAAGTTATTAAAGAGGCAAAAATAAAACATGAAAGAAATTTAATTAAGAACAATATCAATAATACCAAGCAACTTTGGAAATACATAAACAAAAAAATGGGAACCAACTTGAAAAAGAATAACACAATAAATAAGATCATTTTAAATAACAATTGCACAATAGAGGATCAGACACAAATTGCCAATCATATGAAATCGTACTTTTGTAGAATTGGAGAAGATCTAACTAACACCATTGTAAAACCCCAGGGTAAACATTTACAATTACCAGCAATGAACATGAATACAATTTACATTAAACCGACTAATAACGAGGAAATTCTTCAAATAATTGATAATATGAAAATAAAAAATGGTGGGGTAGATAACATTACTACCAAAACACTAAAAATACTATCATATCAAATTGTTAATGCACTAACACATATCTTTAATCTTTGTATTGAAAAATCAACATGGCCTCAAGCGCTTAAAACAGCTGAGGTAGTTTCTATTTTTAAATCGGGTAGTAAAATGGATACATCAAACTATAGACCGATATCTCTAATTTCTAACGTAGCAAAGATATTTGAAAAAATTGTATATGTTCGTTTACAATCATTTTTGGACAATAATAATTTGTTAGCGCAGAATCAATTTGGATTTATAAAAAAGAAAGGTACCAAAGATGCTCTTAGTTACTTAATGAACATAATCTATAAGAAATTAGACAAAAGTAAACCAATAGCTATTGCATTTTTAGATCTAGCAAAAGCTTTTGATACTGTCAACCATGCTATTCTTTTAGACAAATTATATAATTATGGAATAAGAGGTAAAGCGCATGCACTTATATCTAACTATCTTAGTAACAGAAAACAAAAAGTAAGAATAGGAACAACTGAAAGCTATTATGTAACGATAACTACAGGTGTGCCGCAAGATACTATACTAGGGCCACTCTTATTCATAATTTACGTAAACGATTTACTAACAAACAGAACAGATAGCACCATCTCATATGCGGATGATACAGCTATTATTTCAACAGATAATAACTGGGAGAAAGTTGAAAATAAAATGAACAAGTACTTAGAAGATATAAATATCTGGCTAGCACTTAACAAACTATCACTAAATATAAAGAAAACTGTGTACATAACTTTTGGTAACTATTGTGATAGTGTTCCCGAAGATATGAGCATACGCATACAGGGTACTAAATTGAGCAGGGTTGAATACTGTAAATATCTAGGTATAATTATTGATTATAGGCTAAAGTGGGATAAACATATTGAATATATAATAAAAAAACTAAATATATAATATATATACTGTACAAGTTATCAACATATATGCAATCTGACACACTTAAGATAATATATTATGCATTTTTTCATAGTGTCATTAGCTATGGAAATATTGCATGGGGTGGTGCATATAAAAACAACTTAAAATTACTACAAAACATCCAAAATAGGATTTTAAAAATTATAAACAAAAATATTTTCAATCGAGACAACCCCTTGAATCTAAAACAAATTTTTGCTTACGAATGTGTAACGTATCATTATAATGAACTTAGAAATTTATACTTAACATCGACTAGCAAAACTAGAAATAAACTTATAATACGACCAAAGTGTTCGAAAACGGTTAGTGATAAAGATAACTATGTCAGAGCGATACAAGTATTTAATTGTCTTCCGAAATCTAATCCAAATCTTAAAGTTCTAGATATCGCAAAAAATTATAATAAGAAAAAGCTAAAAATTTGGATTGGTACTAATATATTCTAGAATTTAAAAAAAAAATACATAAATAAATAAATTAAATAAATAAATAAATAAAAATTTAACCTTCCAGTATGGGTGAGATAATCAATGTGGACAAAATATATTATTTATAGTGGAATCTTTGATTCCATGCCTAGTTTATAAGTTACTTAAGTTTTTTTAGTTTTAAGTACACCGGACCTATGTACAGGTAGCTATGTCTACCTCTATAGGATGTTTGCTGCTTCAGACATGTAACTATGTCCTGAAGTAAGCAATAACATGTAATACAACATGTACTACTCTGGTTTAAATAAATAAATAAATAAATGGTTGATCAAGGAGATTCAACTCCAAGTCCATTAAGATGGGATTCACAACAAAAGATGTATATTCAAGTTAATAGTGTACAACATGCTAGACAATTAAATGATATCAATAATCAAATACAAGAACATATAAATGAACAAGATGAATATGAAAATTATTTAATCAATCAAATTAATGATTATGATATTGTTACCAGTGTACCACTTATTTGGGATCCAGAACAAAAAAAAAATATTGAAGTAGAAAATTTAAAAGATGCTATAAAATTAGATGCATTAAACGACACAGTGGAAAATCATGAAAAAGAAGAAAGTAAATATAACAAATATTGTGAAAAAATACTTAAAGAGTATGATATGAATTATTTAAAAAATTTAATTGAAAATATAAGTAACGAAAAACTTTCTGATTAAAAATAATTAGAACTTTACGAAAATTATTACTAAGTTGTAACTTTTTATAAATATTTATCAGATATATAAAATTTTTAATATAAAATATTTCAATTTTATAAGAATGGTATTAACATTTTTAATAAATTATATATTATTACGTATACATATTTCTTTCATATATTCTATATATTCTTAAGAAAATTCTATAAAAGCTAAAATATATATATCAGGAACAATAAACATAAACAAGTTCTAAAATATGAAAAGCTTAAGAACAAAACATTGAAGAATATATTAAAGAAAATATATTTAAAAAAATATATTATAAATACCAATTTTCGTAAATTTGAATACAATAAATAATTGAAATAATTTATATATGTGTTACAAATCATGTAACACTAAATTTTACGTAAAGTTCAAATTATATAAATATAAATTTAAATTTAAACTTGTAATATTTAAATTTTTACGAAAATAAATTAAAATGTTATTATTTGTGTCAAAATTTACAAAATTAATTTCATGAAATATATATTTCTGTCGTATATCCTACATAACAAAAAGCTAAAATATATATATATATAAATTTTAAATATATTTTCTTTAATATATTCTTCAATGTTTTGTTCTTAAGCTTTTCATATTTTAGAACTTGTTTATGTTTATTGTTCCTGATATATATATTTTAGCTTTTATAGAATTTTCTTAAGAATATATAGAATATATGAAAGAAATATGTATACGTAATAATATATAATTTATTAAAAATGTTAATACCATTCTTATAAAATTGAAATATTTTATATTAAAAATTTTATATATCTGATAAATATATATATATATATATATATATATATATATATATATATATATACTTGTATAACGTTAGTTCCCAGGACCCCATGTTACTGTATACCTATACGTGACTAAAGAAATATTGTCTCTTATGGGGGCCGATGTCCTCAAAACTGACGTTAAACATATGTAGATTCAGGGACTGTCCCCAAAACTAACAAATGTCCCCGAAACCAACGTTAAACATCTGGAATGTCCTGCAAACTAACATAAAACATAAATATATATATATATATATATATATATATATATATATATATATATATATACATATATATATATATATATATATATATATATATATATATATATCAGAAACAAATAAATAAAAATAAGTTTCCAAGATATAAAAAGCTTATGAATAAAACATTATAGGATATATTGAAGAAAATACATTTATACATATTACCTCTGAAAAGCTTCCACGTTCTTTATACACAAATATTTTCGTAAATTTTTAAAAAACATAAAAATTATAAAAATAAGGTTGGATATATAATAAAATTTTAAGTAAAATAAGACATACATAATAAGTCATACATAAATATAATAATTGAAAATCAAAAGTGGTTACGTAGGGCTATTGGCGAAGGATACCACTTAAAAAAAAATCCAACGCGCCTCTAACAGTACGTCTAGGGTAGCGTGGAAAACTGTTAAATATGTACAACATATGTTTATTGTTACGCAATATTAACAAAACTAATTTTAAGTTGATGTCTATTATATTAACGCTATTTATATCTATTATCACAGCAATATATTTATACTATATTGCCTCTGACGACCCCACGTTCTTTATAATCAAATATTTAATAAGACAGTTAATAAAACTATCGAAACGAAATGATTTTAATCATTCAAATCATGAATTAAATGATTCCAAGTGATTGGTCGAGTCAATTATTTACCTTAAATACTTAACTCCAACGAACGGATGGTTGACATTTTTTGAATTTTTAAATATAGGAAAACATACAACATCAATAGCAATAAAACTAATTTTAATTTAACGTTTATTGTATTAACAACACAGGCACACAAAAAAAAAGTGGTCTGTTACTGAGACTTGACATACCCCCGCTTATGCATTTTGACGAGCTGAATCCGAATCCGAAGCCAGAATTGCGCCATCACCCCTCAGTTTTTCTTAAATCGTGTAAAACCACCCCTAAATCGAAAAATCCGGGATATTCCGCTTTTAACGTTGGGAAACTTTTATAAACTGCCTAAAAATTACTGCACATCTAAAGCTATACACATTTTGAGGCGCTGAATCCGAATCCAAAGGCAGATTTGTGCCATCACCCCTCTGTTCTTTTTAAATCGTGGAAAACCACCCCTAAATCGAAAAATCCGGTATATTCCGCTTTTAACGTTGGGAAAATTTGTGAAAACTGCCTAAAAATTACTGCAGATCTAAAGCTATACACATTTTGAGGCGCTGAATCCGAATCCAAATGCAGATTTGTGCCATCACCCCTCAGTGTTTTTTAAATCGTGGAAAACCACCCCTAAATTGAAAAATCCGGAATATTCCGCTTTTAGCATTGGGCAAATTAGTACAAACTGCCTAAAAATGACTGCAGATCTACTGCTATACATACTTTGAGGCACTGAATCCGAATTCGAAACGAGATTTACTACATTCCCTCTACTTTTTTTTCAATCACGGAAAACCACCCCTACATCGAAAAATTCGAAAAATTCAGCTTTTGACCCTTTCAACCCCTAAACCCTGAACCCTTGAACTTATAACTCTTAAACCCTAAACCTTGAAGCCCTCAACGCTAAAACCCTTTAATCCTGAACCCTTTAACCCTGAATCCTTTAATCCCCAACTCTAGAATCCTTAAACATTGAACCCATAGCCCTTTAATCCTCAACCTTTTAAACTCTTAACCGTTGAACCCTGAACTCTTAAACCCTTAAACCCTCAGATCCTGATCCCGTAAGCCCTCAACCCTTGAACGATGAACCATTAAACTCTGAACCCTTAAAGCATCAACCCTCAAACCATTAACTGTCCCTTAAAACCCTTAAAAAGTGAAAACTGAAACCCTCAGCTCTTAAACCCTCAACCATTAAACCTTGCGTCTTTAAAAAACTAATTCAATTTTCTCTTTTTCGCTTATAGCGGGTTCTTTTATACTCAAATGACCTGTGTAAAGGATTTCTGGATCTTTTTGTATCACCTGGGTTAGTTTCTCTTTCCAACATCTTGCAGTAGTCAGCCATCATATTAATACCTCAAGTGCCTTGATATCTCCTCTCCATTTCTATAAGGTCTTCGTGAAATCGCTCACCTTGCTCTTCGCTGTAGTCACCTAAGTTTTCAGGAAAGTATTGCAAATGGGCGTGCAAAAAATGTAATTTCACACTCATCAAACAACCTAAACGTTCGTAGTTATCAAATAAATCTGAAACAATTTGTTCATATTCCTGACTTTTCTGATTACCTAAAAAATTTTCAGCAATACTTTAAAAACTGAGCCATGCTAACTTTTCTGTTTCGTTCATTGTGTTGATGAAATTAGGATCTCGAAACATTATTCGAATTTGAGGGCCGTCAAAAATTCCTGCTTTTATTTTAGCGTTACTGAGACCTGGAAAATGATCTGACAAGTATTGGAAACATGCCCCTTCTTTATCTAATGCTTTAGTAAACTGCTTCATTAAACCAAGTTTAATGTGCAGTGGAGGAAGAAGGATTTTTAATGGATCGAGCAATGGTTCTTGAAGCATGTTGTAAGTACCTGGATTAAGCGCATTTCTTTTTGGCCATTCTCTCTTTCTGTAATGACTTGTGTGATCTCCGCTGTCCCATAAACATAGAAAGCACGGAAACTTTGTAAAACCTTACTGTTGTCCTAATATGATGGATATGATTTATTTTCTCTAGGACATACTTCATATTTTCATAACTTTCTTTTAGTTTCGTGGAATGAGCTATTGGGATGCTTGCTTATTTATTTCCATTATGCAGCAAAACTGCCTTTAGACTTTGCTTTGAAGAGTATGAAGAGTCGCCATTCACTGGACTTGTAAATATTAGGTTTTAATTCATTAATCAGACTCTTTACATCTGTGCAATAAACTAATGTTTTATCCTCATCTACAGTGAAATATTTTGTAAACTCTTGTTCCCGTTTTCTATAAACAGAAGATTTAGTTCCAGGTTCTAATTCCCGCCTTTTAAATTCCGCTGCCATGAATTCTGCAACATCTATCGAGACGCCAGTAAAAAAGTCATTTAAATCTTTTTGGTTAAATGGTTTAGGATTGCATAACATAACAGAATATGGAACATACTTGTCTTTACTTTCATCCATTTTACATTCACTAATCTCCATTAATTCACTTTCACTGTCATCTTCATTTTTTCTTATGACGTCTTCTTCAATATCTTCTTCCATAAAATCTTCTTCTACATTCATAAGTTCACCAGCATCACAAATAATTTCCTCTCTTTCAAATCCATTGGATATATGAATATCTGATTTCGTAATGGGTTTTATTGTTGAAGAGACATTAGCGTATTTTATTTTAGATTTATTTCTCAAGTTAAAGCCGCTTGTAATAGTTTTGCAAAAATAGCAGTCATCGCATGATTGTGGTTTCTGCCATATAGTTGGCGTGGTAAATTGTAAAACTTCCTTTCCATTGCTTTTTTTTCATTGATTCAACATCGTTAGACAAGTCATCCACCTGTGAAGAGCTGTGGTGGTATGATGACGACGGCTGCGGGCCCGCTTGCTCACCCTGACCAGTCGCTCTGGGTTTCTGAAGCACTGCATCGTGAATATATATCACTTATATCTGCACCCAGGGCACCTCCCTGTGGTGACGGTGGGCACGGATAAATTTTTTGCTGGTTTTTTTTTCACTTCGGTTTTTTGTATAAATTTTTTGTATATTCTGGCAAAGTTCCTGGAAAAGGGCGTTTCGCCGTCATGGCAGATATAAGTAATATATCTATTACGATGCAGGGCTTCGGAAACCCAGTATCGGCGACTGGTCAGGGTGAGCAAGCGGGCCCGCAGTTGCCGTCATCATACGACCGCAGCTCTTCACAGGTGGATAACTTGGCCAGTGTTGAGTATAATGCCACAAGAAACCACTCAAGTAACCACGATTGCCTTGGAGCACTGAATCAGTTTTGCTACATATGTGGTAAATTTGAGGTAGCAAAGTACCGCAGACCTATTACGGATTTAAATAGAAAAATTTTTCTTGACTGCTTCAAAATGCAGATACCTGTTGAAAATACATGGTGGGTTCCTCAAGTGATGTGCTGTACTTGTCTAACGATGTTGAATCGATGGAAGAAAAGCAAAGGAAAGAAAGTGTTACAATTTACCACGCCAACTATATGGCAGAAACCACAGTAATGCGATGACTGCTATTTTTGCAAAACTATTACAAGTGGCTTCAACTCAAAAAATAAATCTAAAATAAAATATGCTAATGTCTCTTCAATGATAAAACCCATCATGGAATCAGATATTCATACATCCAATGAATTTGAAAGAGAGGAAACTATTTGTGATGCTGGTGAACTTATGAATGTAGAAGAAGATTTTATGGAAAAAGATATTGAAGAAGACGACGTTTATATGAAAATATATAAATAACCTTCTAAAATCACGTTATATCAGATAAAATTCATTTTTCTGTTTCAGGTCACCATTATCAGGTCATCATAGATCAAAGATTTTTATAATTTTTGTAATTTTTATATAAGAAAAATACTCAAACACATTACATACTCATATGTATACGATATTCTGCTGTTCTACGAGATAATATTTGTATATGTAATTGAATAAACATACAAGTCATAAAAATTATTTACAAATTATTTTAACCATTTTAATGTTTGACCAAATACTTATATGCTACCATACCATACCTTACGATACCTTACAATATTTTACCATATCTTATCAAACTATATTATGTACGGTAAATACAACAATGCATACACGTACATTTAAACAATAAACAAATCATTTACCTAACTAGCAAAAAAACTTTAGTATACATACTTTAATTATATACTTGAAATTGAAACTCTTTTACGAATTACGCTTTTTGAACGAATATTCAGCCTTCATACATGATAAATTTTAAATTTAACAATTTCTACAACAGAAGTATTTCTTACGCTGCACTTAAATGATTGAACATTCACTTATAATATTACAATAACCAATCAATTCTTTTACATATTATAAAGTAGTACAATAAGTTTACGCAAATAGCTTTATTTATCTCAACATTTGACGCTAATTTTTTTAATTAATAACTTCTTATCGACAATTATATTTAAAATTTAAATATGCCTCAAAAGTTATTCGTTCTCCAGAAGAAAATGAGGTTTTTCAACAAAATCGTCGACGTGATAGAACAGAACGTCAACAATTTAGACGGCAACAAACTCGACGGCTTATTCATGACAGTAATAGAACTGTACAAAGTTCAACAAAATTTGATTATTTAGGCAAATTAGACATTGCATGCCAACACTGTCACGTTTTACACTTCAAAGATGAAATGGTAACAGGTAAAGGATTATCATTTAATGATTGTTGTGGTCATGGATCAGTTTCTTTAGATCCATTATTAGAATTTCCTGAAGAACTTCAATTATTATTAAAAGGAGAACACCAGAAATCTGTTCTATTTATCGAGCATATAAGAGCATATAATAATTCATTATCTTTTGCTTCTTTTAATGCTAATTTAGTAAATTTCCAATCACGTCGACCGGGTCCATATTGTTTCAAAATTCAAGGCCAAGTATATTATCAAATTAATACATCTTTGTATCCCTGTAATGATGAAAATCCGTCTTATGACCAACTTTTTATCATTGATCAAGAGGCGATAAACTATCGAATGAACACTTTTTCAAGTTTAGATAAAGATATTAATGTTATTTTAGATACAATAATACGCGAAAATAATGCTTTCGCACAATCATATCATACGATGAGACAAGAAATAGAATTACAGCAAGCATTATTTAATGAGACTCATCTACCTCAACCAGAATTGCAATTAATTTTTTCTTTAAAACCAGGACATGATGAGAGAAGATATAATTTTCAAAGAATTAATGAAGTTGCCGCTATATTTTCTACGACAGCTGATGGTGAAATACCAGAGTCATACGTTACTATTAGAAACAAAAACACAAAATGTTTACAATGCATCAGTACAATGGATCCTAATGTAGAGCCATGGATATACCCTTTATTTTACCCATATGGTTCCTCTGGTTGGCATAGAAATATACGACGAAAAAATAATAACAATGACAACAATCGACATGTGACTCGCATGGCATATCACAGATATCGAATTGCAATAAGAACAGATGAATTCAATCCATTTATTTTAGGTCGTAGATTATTTCAACAGTGGGTTGTAGGTAGTTATGTGAAAATTGAAAAAGACCGAATTCAATACTGCAAAGATCATCAAAAAGAATTACGAGCAGATACATATAAAGGTTTGAGTGATTATGTGCAAAACTCTGCTGATAATATGAATGGTCAAGTAGGTAAAACTGTTATTCTTCCATCAAAATTCATTGGATCACCGCGTTACATGCAACAATGTTATCAAGATGCAATGGCTATAGTCAATGGCAAAGGAAACCCTGATATTTTTCTGACTATGACGTGTAATCCTAATTGGACTGAAATACAAGAAAATCTTTTACCTGGCCAACGAGCATGTGATAGACCTGATCTTGTTGCGCGAATATTTCATTTGAAAAAGAATCGTTTGCTTGACTTAGTCATAAAGAAAAAATTATTTCGTGAAGTAGCAGCTTATGTTTATGTTGTTGAATTTCAAAAAAGAGGTTTACCACATATGCATTTGCTAATAACATTAACAAGAGGACATAAATGGACTACTCCAGAAATTATAGACAAATTTTTATCAGCGGAAATTCCAAATAAATTAGAAAACCTGCGTTTACATGATCTTGTGTTAAATCACATGACACATGGCCCATGTGGTGACTGGTGTATGAAAGATGGTCAATGCTCAAAACATTTTCCAAAACAATTTCAAAATGAAACTAACATGGATGAAAATGGTTATCCACAATATCGAAGACGGAATAACGGCGTTACTTATGAAAAGGCAAATAATCACATAGTAGACAATCGTTGGGTTGTAACTTACTGTCCAAAATTATTAGAAATGTTTGACTGCCACATAAATATTGAAGCTGTATCAAGCATTTCAGCTGCGAAATATTTGTATAAATATATTTATAAAGGGCACGATGCAGCAACAGTTATCATTCAAGATTCTGAAAATGGAATAGTGGTTGTACATAATGAAATCTGTCAATTTCTTGATGCACGTTACGTTGGTCCTGTTGAAGCTTGTTACCGCATATTCAGTAAAACTTTACAGGATAAAGGTCATTCTATCATTAGATTACCTGTACATTTACCGAATGAGCAAAATATCATTTTCTCTAGACAAGTCGATGAATTGAATTTAGAGAATTTGCACAATACAAGTAGTTTACTACTGGATTACTTTAAATTGAATCAAGAAAATGAATCGGCAAAACAATATTACTATATTCAAATTCCATCTCATTTCACATATAAAAAAACAAATTTAATGGAGTCACTGTTACGAAATGGCAACCTAGAAAAAAACATTTCAATACTATTGGTAGAATGTACTCTGTAAGTCCAGCTCAACTTGAATTATTTCATTTGAGATTATTGCTAGTACACGTAAAAGGTGCTGCAGGTTTTAAGCATTTAAGAACAGTCAATAATTCAATAATTCAGTCAAGGTTTTAAGCATTTAAGAACAGTCAAACGTTCCCACAAGTTGTCGTTGATTTACGCAGAGATGTTTTTAGTCATGGTCAATTATATGTAGCATTTTCTCGAGTTCGAGGATAGGATTCTATAAAAATATATTTTGGAAATCATACGCGAAAAATAAAAAATTATGTTTACAAAGAATTATTTCAGGATAATTAATGACACTTTTTTAAATAAAAATTTTCAATTGTACTATTTATTATACAACATTATTTACTGAAATTATTTATGTTTATACTACTATTTTCATAAATGATTAATTCATTTGAATGTTATCTTTCAACAAATATAACAGTTACATTAATTTATATTGCATATTAATAAATCACATATAGTCTAAATTTACCGCGCGCGAAGCGCGCATTTACACTTCTAGTGTATAAAAAAACATCACATCATAAACAACTGCCTAAAGAAATGGAAATCTACAAGTGTCATTTTCAAAAAAATAACGTAGGAAATTCTCATTTGATTCTTAAATGTGTATATAAGATCCCATAGATTCTCGAAATGTGACAAAAGCTGTTAGGAAGCAACACCTACTTAAGGGGGTCTCACCAACGAGGCCCGAACCCACAGAGCAAGGCGCCCCGTGCGACGCGTACAGGCTCTCACATGCGCTCCCCCTCTCTTTCTGTTGAGAGTTGCTTGCTACGGGACTGAGCACAGACACCGAGAGACGCCTGTCTGTGTGTGCGCAGCAAGCGTGCCCAGCGGCGCTCCCGCTCTCTCTCCCCTTGCCATGCATGCGTCTCACGCGCGCGTGAAATCTAACCTGATATTCCGCACTTTCAATTAACGTATCTCACGAACGAGACCACTGGGCTTTCTCAGATTTGAATGCCTTGTTCTAATAGATGTCATTAATAAGATTTCGGTTTTTAGAAAAATTGCTAAGAAAACTTTTCGAGTTACAGACGAAAACATTCATTTCGCGCGGGCCATCCCATAAGGCGCTGTGTTAAAATGCGCTACTTTGATGTTGAATATCTCGAGAACTAAACCGCTGGGAGTTTTTAGATGGAAATATCTTATAGACAATAGTATTATCAACATCTGGTCAAAATTGAGAGAAATTTCTAAGAAAAGGCGTTTTGGGTGAAACCCCCTTAAGATGTTTTAGACAGTATTGTATTGATATCAAATAACATAGTGATCTTCCAGATACAAACATATTTGTATATTATTAAAAAATGACATTTAGTCAGTGTTTTGTGTAATAAATAAAATATAGTGGGATTTTATGTCAGTGAAATATGCTGCATTTTGTGTATTTTGATAGAAGTGTTGTAAGTGAAAAGAATAATTGAATAAAATAAAAGGAGTGTGGTAAGTGAATTCGAGAAATTTATTTATAAATATGTTGACTGTGATCGATATGAATGTAGGGTCTATATGCAATTAAACTCTGGAACACGATTCTATTATAGTGATGTAATAACACGGTGTGTGTTATCGTATGAATTTATCCCTCGGTTATTGTGATTATATTGATGTGGGAATCTGTCGATCTTCCCGAGGCAGCAGGTGTAAGAAATGAAAACCCTTACAACGTATGTATGCTTTTTTTTGACGTTTCGGTGAGCAATGTCACCCTCATCAGAAACTTTAATAAAAATATAATAATATAATTTTAGAATTTACACTTCAAGAAACATAAAAATTGATTTGTCAATATTATGATAGTTACCAAAGTTAGTTTTCTCACAATGTAATTTTTGTCGATTTTCTCCCCCAGGGGAGGAGAATATCAACAGTTCCTCTTGCATTGGTTTCGGAACTCGTTCTTTTAACCCTTTAATATTTATTCAGTTTATATAGGAAATGCTAGAGAACGTATTTCCGAAATCAATGTTTACAAACAATAGGCTGGGTGTCAGGTGTGTATGCTGTTTTGATTTTATAGGTGTGAGTGTGTGTCGTTATTTTCTTTTACATGTCTGTAATAGATGTGTGTATATATGATTTAGATTTTGTGTGTCTTCTTTTTTATTGATCGGTTGTTTCTGTAAATGTATATGTAACATCTCTGAAATTAATCTTTTATTTAAGTTTTCCTCTTTATCTAATATATTGTAATTAATAAAGTTAAATTTATGGTTAAATACACCTGACACCCAGCCTATTGTTTGTAAACATTGATTTCGGAAATACGTTCTCTAGCATTTCCTATATAAACTGAATAAATATTAAAGGGTTAAAAGAACGAGTTCCGAAACCAATGCAAGAGGAACTGTTGATATTCTCCTCCCCTGGGGGAGAAAATCGACAAAAATTACATTGTGAGAAAACTAACTTTGGTAACTATCATAATATTGACAAATCAATTTTTATGTTTCTTGAAGTGTAAATTCTAAAATTATATTATTATATTTTTATTAAAGTTTCTGATGAGGGTGACATTGCTCACCGAAACGTCAAAAAAAAGCATACACCCGTTGTAAGGGTTTTCATTTCTTACACCTGCTGCCTCGGGAAGATCGACAGATTCCCACAAAAATATAACGATTCTATTATATTGATTGATGGTTCAGTAATTTAAGAAAACAACGCTTAAACATATTAGTAAACTGCTTGAACTATCTTAGTTTAACAGACAACTATTATTAGTGTGATAAAAAGTTAGGTTGTTCTGATAAGTGTTGAATATATTATTATTATTTTTTTATTTTGTAATAGAAGAAGTGAATTAAAAAGTGAATTTAAAAAATGCATTTAAAAATATGTTTATTATGTTGGTGATCTATGGATCCAAGGTCTTACGTGAGTGAATCTTGGAACACGAGTTTGTTACTTATTTGTGTGTGTGAAAAAATTATTCGAAATAAACAACAAAAATTATCACAGAAAAATAAACATTTGACATTTGTGAAATAACATAGTTAATAACTTAGTTTTTGTAATATAAAAACGTGATACTTCCCAGTGAAATACGCATTTGTGGGTTCTTATGTCAGTCAAATGTATGTTATTTTGTGTATCTTGATAATAGTTTTGTAAAGTGGAAAGCTTAAAGGATTAAATAGAAGGAGTGAATAAATAAGTCAATTTGAAAAATGCATTTTAAAATATGTTTACTGTGTGATCTATATGGTTGTAGGGTCAATATGCAACTGAACCTGGGAACACGAGTATATTATGTGTGCAGACTATTATTATATATTAGCAAACTGTTTAGGCTATATCTTCTGTTCATCATAGATAACTTCAACTGATTGTGCTTAAAGTTAAATTGTTATAATAAGATGTTGAACATATAGTACATATGAATTCATTACAAATTTTCTTGTTGGATTGTGTAAATCAAATTATTATGCATTGAGGCCACCAAAAGATTATGTTCAAGTCTGTAAAGCACACAACCTTCTGTAGTACAGACAAAGAGAAATACTGTTGTAGATATTTCTTTAAAGGTAAGCTAGTAACTCTACCAATAAAGTTGGCCCAGGATCTATGAGTTTAATAATTGTGAAGGTAGTTATCAGTCTGTTGAATATAGAAGTGCAAGAATCTTAATAAAAGTATAACAGTGTAATACTATACCAGACCCTTCCAGGCGAAAATAAATTATCCACACAATTGTTCAGAACTACTTAAGTTATAATTTTTATTTGCAGTTATGTTGTTATTTGCAGTTGATAAATGCATAATTTGGGACATTAATAATACTTAATAATAGCTTTTAAGGATTAGTTGCTGTTAGTAACAATTCTTTACAGTTATTTTTAGTTATTTGCATTTATTTGTCTTTTTTTAATCATCAAATAAAAGTTATGACAAAAAAAGCTAATAAATTATTTGCATTTTATTGAAAAAAAAAATTTATAACTGATATGAATAATTATAATTTATAATTAAATATTAATATTGTTGTATAATTTACTATCACCATATCACTACATCTTTTAAAAAACCGCTGCCAATTCATTGGCACGTAGCTTCCTCAACCGTAATTTGTTGATTCCTTTAATTAATTTTTATAACAAAATTTATAATTTTTTAAAAAATTTATTGCATAATTATAATTAAATTCATTTATGAATATTAAAAATTGTTAATTTTTAAATTTATTTATTTATTTATTATTTATTTATATCAAATTTATATAAATTTTGAGCTAATAAATAAAGTTATCATTTGAAATAGAAGTAAAATATCTATATTTTATAATAAAACAAATAGCTATCACGGTTGTTTTGTTATTAACAAAAACGTGTTTTTTTTATATTTCATAATTCATATTTTTTAAGAAAAAAAAATTTATAGCTATCATTGTTCTTTTATTATTAAAAAAAACGTGTTTTTTTTTTTAATTTCATAACTCACAAATAAATTATAATAATGCAGAATATAATGCATTCATAATGCATAATTCATAATTATAACAGATTATAATAGATATAATTTTTAAACATTTTAATTCATTTTGTTGGTTGGTTTTTAAAAATTAAAAAAATCATCGAATGCCTACTCAATGACGTTTCCTCATTCCACACCACCTAGCGGTAGATATCACTGCGCGTTTTTTTAAAATAAAATATAAATCTTTTTTAATTTAGAGATTAAATTATTTTTTGTAACACATGAATGATTTTCTGCGTTTTCCTACATAAAAATATGTTCTAAAAAGTGACTTTTTTTACCTATCGTGTAAAGAAATTCATTCTCTCCCTCTGCTCTAAAATTATGTAAAATCGCGAAAATGAATTTAGCCTTGCTTTTTAGGTTCAAAAACGCATAAAATGGAGTTATGAGTTTAAAAAAAAAAAACACGTTTTTGTTTTTGATGATAACTAAAGAACCGTGATAGATAGGAAATTAATTTTTTTAGAAAATATAGGTATTTTAATTCTCTTTCGAATGCCACCCACCCCATTCAGATACATAGAGCCGTTCACGAGAAATTACGATTTTAAGAAAATGTCAAAAAATTTTTAACCTCAAATATCTCTGAAATTTATGGACCAATCATTTTGCCCAAAGAACTCGACCGAGAACTATAAAAAATCTACCTCTAAAAGGAATTTTGAAGCCATTAAGTCAATTTTACTCTTGTAATCGTTGGACATACAAAACTGATTTTTTTCATTTTTCAATTTTTTACTCAAAATCTAGCCTACAGAATGTATTCAAATTTTAACAGATTATAGCTATTTATATTCTGTATTATCACGATTTTTCTCAAAAAAAAAAGTTGTGAAATCTATAAAAAAAAACTTTTAACAAAAGTTTTAAGTAAGGCAAGTATAGTCTCTCTCTCTCTCTCTCTCTCTCTCTCTCTCTCTCTCTCTCTCTCTCTCTCTCTCTCTCTCTCTCTCTCTCTCTCTCTCTCTCTCTCTCTCTCTCTTCCCTTTTCTCCTTCTACAAATAGTATTGTTAATATCACTTTCTACGAAAGTATAAAATAAGGCAAGTATCTAAGTTTTTTTCTGTATAATCTATAAAATAACAATATTTATGATTTTTAAAAAGAAATCAAATAAATACCAGTGTAATAGGGTTTTACTTCTTTGAGTCAATCTATGCTCAACAAATTATATGTAAGTACATTGACATGTTCACTGCAAATCAAACAAACTAAAGTTGTGAACTCAATCTTTAATAGTCAAGTAATGCAAACAACTGTCCGAAACCATCATTGTATGACTGTTCTCAGAAATTTATTCAAATTTATTCATCCTTCTATACAAATGAAACACAAGAAAGTACAGAAATCAATTTATTCTAGTCAAATATCGACATAAAACTTTTTGTACCTCGGATGTAAAATTACATATTGCGGCCTCGATGGAACTTCAAAATTATTCAGCCAGTGACCCTAGTGGAAATGAAAAATGAAAATAACTGTAAATAACTGTAAAAAACTGTAAAAAACTGTAAATAACTGTAAATAACAGTTTATAAGTGTTCGATTTGAGATGTTAATAACAGTTATTTACAGTTATTTACAGTTATTTACAGTTATTAACAGTTATTAACAGTTATTTACAGTTTTACAGAAAAGTACCTGCGAAAACGGAGGTGCTGATAAAAGTTAGTTACAGTTATTAACAGTTATTAACAGTTTTTAACAATTTTTAAAAGTTATTAACAGTTATTAACAGTTATTTACAGTTTTGTTGATAAGAAAAAAGTTAGTATTATAGTGAAAAAAATAAACTGTTTATAACTGTAAATATCTGTAAATAACTGTTAATAACTGTTATCAGTACTGTTTATCAGTACCTCCGTTTTCGCAGGTACTTTTCTGCGAAACTGTAAATAACTGTTAATAACTGTTAATAGCTGTTAATAACTTTTAATAACTGTATAAATAACTGTAAATAACTATAAATAACTGCTATTAACGTCTCAAATCAAACACTTATAAACTGTTATTTACAGTTATTTTCAGCTATTTACAGTTATTTACAAAAATCATTTCCGCTAGGGGGGCATAAAATCCTACTTAACGCCCAAGAGTCGTAATAGCTCACAGTACTTCTACAAGACTATATCGAACCTACGCATTTTACATACGCATAGGCGAAAATTATTTTAATTATATAACTATATTGTATAACGTCTCCTTTTTATTTTTAAAATTCATAAGAATTTTTTCAAATATTTACAAAAAGTCAAAGCCTATATAAAAAAATTACATATTTACCATCACATCCTATTGAAAAAAAATTCTATTACATTACGCATCTTAGGAGGACAAGAGAAGTCTAGAGATGCTGTAGCAAGTGGTGGTCCTGTGATGTCCCAAACATACTTGGCGGGCCCGACAGTTGTTAGTTTACCGGTGAGCTATTTAAATGTAGAATACTAAATTTTTGCATTAATTCACAAACAATGTTTATCTATATAAGTTCGCTATAAATTATTACATTAGCTTCAATTTTTAATTCATACCATTTGCATTCCAATACATTTCTAGAATCATGATTAACTTTCATTACTAGAAAATTTTTTCTTTGGTCCGACTTTTTTCTAAAGGGGATAAAATAAAAAATTCATGTAAATTTATAGTGTACTCAAAAGATCTTTATATTTTACTAACCATGCCTTGTGTAAGTAAACTGTTTTGTATCCTATTGCGCTGCTTCTTAAAAACAGAATGATAGATTCACGGACCAGGATTTAATTTGTAGAAGAAATCCATTTATACATTTTAACCGATCATTTTATGAAATATCTGAATATGAAGATCTTTTTACGAATTATATGAAAATGACCATGTCTACACCTTAAACTGCCAACCGTCGGGCCTGTCAATTATATATGGGACATCACAGGACCACCCCTTGCTAGAGTATCTCTAGACTTCTCTTGTCCTCCCAAGAAGCATAATGTAATAGAATTTTTTTTCAATAGGATATGATGGTAACTATGTAATTTTTTTATATAAGCTTTGGCTTTTTGTAAATATTTGAAAAAGTTCTTATGAATTTTAAAAATAAAAAGGAGACGTTATACAATATAGTTATATAATTAAAATAATTTTTCCTTACGCGTACGTAAAGTGAGTAGGTTCGATAGAGTCTTGTAGAAGTACTGTGCTACTACGACTCTTGGGCATTAAGTAGGACTTTATGCCCACTGGCTGAATAATTTTGAAGTTACAACGAGGCCACAATATGTAATTTTACATCCGAGGTACAAAAAGTTTTATGTCAATACTTGACTAGAATAAATTGATTTCAGTACTTTCTTGTGTTTCATTTGTATAGAAGGATGAATAAATTTGAATAAATTTCTGAGAACAGTCATACTGTGATGGTTTCGGACAGTTGTTTGCATTATTTGACTATTAAAGATTTATTTCACAATTTAGTTTGTTTGATTTGCAGTGAACAATGTCAATGTACTTATATATTTGTTGAGTATACATTGACTCAAAGAAGTAAAAGCCTATTACACTAGTATTTATTTGATTTCTTTTAAAAAGTCATAAATATTATTATTTTATAGATTATACACAAAAAAACTTAGATACTTGCCTTATTTTATACTTTCGTAGAAAGTGTTATTAACAATACTATTTGTACAAGGAGAAAGGGGAAGATTGTCACTATAAACAATTATTGATATATAAATCCCTGGAATCTTTTTTGTTTCTTAACCAATTTTAATTTTGAAGGTCTCATTTTGTTCCTTAAGGGGATGTCGTAGCTCCCCTCTCCCCAACCCCGCCAATTGACAAGCTATTAGATAGATTTTGTATTTCCAATTTTTCGGAAAAACTACAAAGTTGATTTTATTTGTGAATATCGCCTTATTGTATTAAGCTCTACTTAGGTTGCTCTACTCCAAATCTAAATGCAAATTCAATTTATACAAAGTTATAAGCAGAAATTTGGTACGACTAAAATTTTGAGGTTAGATTTTAACGCGGTCATATTTTCAATCACGATAATAACAAATCAAATCAATTTCATCTGGGATATATGTATTCTTGATAAGAAATATTAGGCTGCTCACCTTTTGGTTTTTTCTTACATTCTTTAATTTAAAAATTATCAGCAAAAGAAAAATTGTATTTTAGCTATGACATCCCCTTACGTAATTTTATGGGAACTTGCCGAAGGAAAAATTCAAAATTATTTAAAACCCAGAAAGTTATAGCCTATTAAAAATACGTATTTTTTTAACCATGTGTATTTTTTTAACTTTCTGAGTTTTGAATAATTTTGAATTTTTCCTTTGGCAAGTCCCCATGAAATTACTTAAGAAACAAAATGAGACATTTAAAATTAAAATTGGTTGAGAAACAAAAAAGATTTCAGTGATTTATCAATAATTGTTAATAGTGAAATATCTAGTTTCTAAAATAACGACATTTTGTGAAAAAAATTATCTTAGTCCGATCAAGTACCTTACCTACCTTAGCCATGTTAAATATACTTTATTTATAATACATTGACTATCTCTATCATTTTAAATAAGGCCGTTGTTATTTGTACGCCAGATCGCTGTAGATAGGTATACCTATATATACGTAAAATCTAACCTTCAATTTTCTTTAGTCGAAGAATTGACGCTTGACTAAAGAAAAAATATGCAAGGATTGACATTTGACTAAAGAAATAATAGTCCCTTCCATATCAGATTCTCAAAACAGTGGTTTTTACATGTTTCTAAGTGGGTTATAGGTTATTTGTACGACAGATCTGTCGTATAAATAACAACGCCGTTTAAATAAATAATTCACATTACAACTATGGTTTTGTTAAATTTGAACTAATCTATTCATTTAGCACTGCTTTAACTAGGGATTCGCAGAAGAACAACCTTAAGGGGATGCCAAAATTAATGTATTATAAATAGAGGATGACGCTGTAACCACTGTAATAACTTTTTATTATATTAATTAAAAATTCTCTGCTTTCGGGGTTTTAGAGACTTGTATATGCTTTGAATATTGATGTTTAGTTATTTCTCCACACTGTTAAATTCTGCATGAAAATTAATGTATGTACTGGAAGCAAAATTTCATTGCAGTACATTAAATTTAATGCAAATTTTATTAAATTTAATGTACGGAAAGCAAAATTTTATCTCGCAGTACATGAAATTTAGTGTAAATTGCATTAAACTTAATGTAAATTTTATTAAATTTAATCTACATTGCATTAAATTTAATGTACTACGATGTAATTTTGCTTCCAGTACATACATTAATTTTCATGCAGAATTTAACAGTGCAGATTTTAACTCAAATAATCAATTACTTGCAGAGAAAACATTGAATAACATACATAAGTAACGTAACCTATAAATTATGACAATGAAAAAATGATAATTTTTTTATTTTAATTCCATGCTTTGTACGTGAATTTTAAGTTTTCTTCCAAAATTTAAGTCAAAACAATTAATTATTCGTAGAAAAAACTTTGAAAAAATAACTGGAGTGAGTTTGGCATCCACTTAAGTCTTGTATAATTTCAATTTTCAAATAAATAGCATTAAAAAAATTAAAGTAATAATACGTATTTATGATCAACTAAATTTTATACATCAATTTGTAAAAAAATTTTTATAAATATTCGTCTTACATATCTTTTAATTGACTCCACTATAAAATGAATATACTTATATACACATACTCACTTATTTTAAGTATAAGTTAAAAAATAAGCATTCTAACATTTTCAGATAATGTTTATAATCTATATTAAATCAATTTTTTTAATTAACTTAAATATAATTTAAAATCTGCAGTTCATGAAATTAACATTAACAAATATAATAAATCTTATACCAGTATACATAGATTGCGAAACTCCATAAGCTGCTGCACCAGCTACAGCAAGAATTTTGAAACCAACATTGATCCCACTTGGTCCTTTACTAAATCGGCTAGCTAAATCATTGAATTTGCTTTGAGCCATATTAAGTATTGTTAAAATATTAATAGTTTACTAGGTTCAACTTAAATAAATTATTTAGCAATCAAAAGGGGCTGAAATGCAACGATTCTTCGGGCCATGCAAAAGTACGGCTCCACGTTATTTTATTTAAGGCTAAAGCACAATTAACTTTTGTTACGACCTTAGGGACTGTCCACATAGCGTCTCATGTGCCTTGTCTCTTGTCTCATATCTTAAGTGCGAAAAAAATCGTTGTCCGAATTCTTATACATTTATAGTTTATAAATATAGATCATAGATTAAAAATTATTAAGATTGCGGACAACGAATTTTTTCGCGCTTAAGACATGAGACAAAAAACAAGGGACGAGACGCTATGTGGACAGTCCCTTATGGACCGTCAACATCCGGCATGTTGCACCCAGTGCGTCGCTACCAACGAATATAGACGCTGTTACGACCCGAGTCGGGGTCTTCAAGCAGAAAGGCGTTTCTGCAATGGTCGCCAAGTTGACCAGTCGGAACGTGGAATTCGTTTGCTCAATTAAGCGCTAAAGCGCATGGAGTTGCAGGAAAGTTGAAATAAAATTCGAACTCGAGAGAATAAACTTTAACTTGAATTTATTGAATTAATTCAGAACTTTGTTAATTTTGACAACCAATGAACTTTAGAACCGTGACTCTATACAATTCAATGATTATTTAAAGCTTCTGGGCGCAACATGCACAATGTGCAGCAGAGTACCAAAAATGTTGATAACGACCCAGGTTAAAGCTACGAAGCGTCTCATGTGCTCGGTAGCGACTGACCCTGGCGGCTCGGGGCTCTTCTTTTATACCCCTGACGCGGACCACAGGCCGTTGACAAGGATCCTAGGAGAAACGCTATTGGTCGGCAGCTTCAGGTTGGTAGTGGGAGGCAGTATGGTGTAGAGGCTGTAGGGCACCAGGTTGCCTCAGAAGCCTTCTCCCACTCCTAAGTGGGGGAGTGGCGATGGAGGGGCCCTAGACCAGAAAACAGGGTCGAGAGCGATGAGCAGCGAGCGACGGACCGCATCCCCCAGTGGCGTGGGACGCCGCTAGTCTGTGATTGGCTGTTGACGATGGCTCGGGCCGTTAGGTTGTTGCGCCACTGCGCCATAGTTCTGGGAATTGTTTGTCTCTCGTCGGGTGACCGTTGGCACTAATGGATTCTGAGAACTGTTTACGCATTCCTAGCCTGTCCGTTAATCCTTTCCTTAGCCTAATGGATTCCAAGAAGTGTTTACGCATTCTTGGTTCGACCGTTGATGCATTCCTGAAGCTCTTGACCTTGAAGTGGATTAAGTTTCCTCGAGCCCTTCGCTAATTGATTCTCGGAAACGTTCACGTCTTTTGTTTGTCCTTGAATTGTTTCTCGAGCTGCTGGTTGTCCTTGGGAATTTCTGTAACAGAGCTTCTTCATACCTGAGCGAGCTTTCCTAATTAATTATTATTACGCCTGCCGTTATTTATCAAATCGCTAATTATTATGACGCAATTACTATTTATCGTCCAAATAGTTATTAATTTAATCGCAGATTACTACCGTTTATTTAGTTTTATTGCTAATCTCAATTTGTTCGTTAGCGCGTTGGCCTTGCCATTGATAGTTTAATTATACGGGCGCAATTACTAATTGTTGAAGGTAATTAGTTAATAAATCCATTATCGCTTGTTTATCATCGATGCCTATTCGAGTTATTGTTTATAACTTGGTTAATTAACTAATTAATATATAGATCCTACTATTGGAATTTTAGATCGAGATTGTTATGGGAACGCATTCAATTATTATTATTTAATTTATCATTTTATTTAACTTTTATCAGAGATCAATATTTAAGGTTCTATTGTAGAATTGCCTTTATGTGTTGCACGACTCGTTTACGCAAACGCAGTTCATAACAACGCATATAGAAGCGTACGGCTTAAGAAACTCTTGGACGAAGTCACTGGATAACAAGCCGATTAGTTCTGTTATCCATCCGCGAGATGGTGCTGACTGCCGCCCAATATATATAGATATATAAGCCTGTATAAGAAGAGTATATATAGATATACACGTGTATATAAGATATCAGACTAATAAAATAATTGTTAATGAATTAAAATAAAATGTTATTTTACAAATTATTATTGTTTTGATTTATTTAAAAGATTTTACTGCATTTAAAATAATATAAACTATTCTATGAAACTGGGTAATGTAATGTTTTTGTTTCGGCAATCGCGCGGGAAGCGTGTAATAAGGCGGGAGTGTCTTTCTGACAACAGAGGCAGGAGTGTTGCAGTTCCGACGGCGTCTTTCACTTCAAGGGTCTTGACTTTCTTTTAAAGTATTTTTATATTAGTTTTTTGAGAAATTTGAGTCATAGCACCATCTCGAGCACGTTGTGCGTATGAAGGATGCACAAACACGAAGGCGAAAAACCCTACACTGATTTTTCATCGCTTTCCAAAGGATGAAGAACGGTTAGATTGTTTTGATTAACTTTTTCTTTATAATGAATAGTTTTATATTAAATAAATTGAAATTGTTATTATTAAACATTGATTGATAATCTTTAGAGTTATTTTGGGCGAGACCTGGCAAACAATTATTGAAATTATTATTATAGGTTATATTTCTGAGCTAATAATAAATTAATTAAATAATAAATTAACTTTAAAATAATTTTAATTATTTAGCTACTAAATTTATTTTCTTTTTATTTTTTGTAATAATGAAACCATTTAAATTTGACAAATTTTTGTTGTAAGTGTGTGTGTATAGGGTGACTATACCAGTATTGGAACAGTCACCAGTTAACAAACATTTTCTTTTTATATATGAATTGTATATTTAACATGACGATAATTTTTGAATCCTTGAAAATTTTTATTTCATTTTATATATGATGTAATTAATAGATGTGCAAATTTTATCAAGATCGTGTTACTTTTTGACATATTTGATATTTAGAAGTTGTTGTTTTTGTTGTACAGTAACAATGGAGGGAAATTGGTTTAACGTTTTTAAATTTTATGATTTTTGTAATTTTATGAGACAATCGAGATGAAAATTTTAATTTGCAATTTTTCAATAATGTTTTTTACGTATCTACATAACATTCCTTTACATACACGCTCATATAAACGACATATGAAAATAATTTTTTTTTCTTAACTATTGTCGCTATGACTTCTGGACCATCATATGGCGCGTTTTTTATACGAAACCTGAACGCTGATTTGCTGTTTAATGGATTTATCGTTCGACGTTAAATTGGTGCTATTATTTAAAATATGGGCATTAAAAATTAATAAGAGAGATAAGTAGATTAATTTTGTGGAATCCACGAGTTACTGAATTGTCAGCAGTTTTTTTTTCACAAATCTGTACTTTCAATCTGCTTCTTAAAACTTTATTACGCTGAATTAGTGCCAGACATCGTTGTGTATTTTAATTTTTGCTTCCTCTTAGAGGAAGCTTTGTAATACTAAAATTTTAAGTTTCTTTAAATTGCTCTAGAAATATGACTAAAGGTGTTCGTTGTCGAGTTCTTTGGGCAAAATAATTGGTCCATAAATTTCAGAGATATTTGAGGTAAAAATTAAAAAATTTTTTTTTTAAATCGTAATTTTTCGAGAACGGTTCGATGAATCAGGTCCAGATTTCTAGACAATTTTGTATGTGATATAGATATTATGTATGTGAATTTTCATCAAGATCGTACAATTACTTTTTGATATTCAAAATTTTCCTATTTTACAAAGTCATTTTCTTTGTCGCCTGATAACAAGAGAAAACTTGTTTTAATTTCTTTAAAATTTGGCGGAGATGTATAGAGTGTATATTATTTATTATATGTGTTTTTAGAGTAAAAGAATTCGTTTATGAATTTCAGAGATATTCGAGGTTAAAACTGATTTAGCCCTCTTTTCAAATCGTAATTTTTCGGGTATATCTATCGAGGGGCTACTCATTGACGAAATCACTTGCGCAAGACGACTTGAAATCGATTTCAGTTTTTGCTAAAATCAATTTCATACGTCTGAAATCATTGAAATCATTATGAATCGCTTAGAAAATTTTATATTCAAAATAGAACTATAAGTAATCTTTATTCGGATAATTTTTAGTCCATAAATTAAAAAATTACTATCTTTGTATGCAACGATAGCTCTGTGTACGTGTATAATATATGTGAGTTGTTTGTAAAATAGCCGGGCGCGGCAGCTCACGCGGCGACTCGCGCGACAGTGTTGTTGTTATTGGAGGCGCTTTCCTGTAATTAATCGACTAAGTCGAACAAAAGCTATATAAGACACGCATCCATAATAACATATACGAAATTCGCCATAACCCGATATCACCTTTCTACGCCTGCTCGTGAACGGCTGCACGCTGCAGCACGCTGTGCTCGTACTTACGTTATAGGACCTTTCTTCGTGTTTTTGTGTGTGGCAATTATTGATAGATTAATCAACACGTGTGATTTTAATTGTTAAATTATTTTTGAATTTCGTGCACTAAAGTTTGACAACGCTAAAATTTTTATAATATACACGATTCACGACTTGATTTGGAACGAGATTTGGAAAAGCTGTCATTTACTTCCGACATTTTAAGGTAAGTTCCTTTTGAAAGTTGAACAATATCTTTCTAATAAAGTAAAACGTACGACATAATATATTAATAGACTTTTTTCATATTCGCTGAAAACTCGTTAATTTATATTAGTATTATACGTTTATCTACTTTATTATTTTTATTATATTTGGAATCTAATTAATTAAAAGTACCCATTTTTCAATTTTATATAGTTTGACATAAACGTAGAGAATTAATTAATTAAAAATCACTATTTTTATAGTATGGAGAAAATGACTAAAAATTCTACAACTCTATTGGAGGAAATTAATTCGAAGAAAATGCAAGGCGATACCTTTTGGAAAACTAGAAAATATGCAGAAATTTGATATTCCAATACATGTCAAGAAAATTTTACAATTCAACTTTTTAGATACGCCATCTGCTTTTAAAAATATCACTGAAGAAACTATTGATCGATTGGAAATTTTCACTCGTACTACAATGAAAGTCTTGATAAAAAAAATACTGATGATTTTAAAACTTATTACGGTCCATTTGAAGAGATACCAGAACAATTTTGTTTTTTAATTGGAGAAAGATATGCAATTTTAGAACTTGTAAATTTAGTAAAATCGAAATCAGACGAATTTTGGGTTTCACAACATGAAGATAAAAAAATCGATAAAAAATCAGATGGAAATTTTTCGTGATTGATAAAACCAATTGCTACTACCAACTTGACAATGGATACTGAATCAGAGAAAAAAATGTTTAAGAAAATGTTGAACAAATTTATGCTAAAAGAAGAAAATAAAAACGAATATAGTGATAAAGATTACAATTCCTTATTAAATAAATTTGATATTGATGTCTATATACAAGAAAATTATGAAGGAGACAACACTCCTAAAAGTTTCACTTTTTGTGCAAAAATAAAATGTCCTATTTGTTCAAATATAAATAAACTCACTAAATGCCAAGGAAAAAAAGGGTTTATGAATAGATGGGTGATTTCTAATTTAAGAAGACACATTCATTCTCACAAGAAAAATACAACTAAGACTGCAAAGAAAACTAAAAGGACTACGTTCGTTTCACCATTTATTACAGAGAGTTTAAAACAAAATCTTGTTGACACACAACAAAATCCATCTAAAGCATATAATGCTATCGAGGAAAAAATGTCTAATGTATCTACTTCAGAAGGTGGGGCCGCATTAGTAGAAATTCAGCGTGAAGTATCGGCTCAAAAGTCGAGGGAATTCTAACTCGACACAGTTACCGGACGGATTGTGTCGATAGCAACGTAGGAAGCTCTTTCATCGTTCGGAATGTAACAAAAAAAATTTCGAGATCAGATATACGAAAACAACAAATGCTCTCGAATATCCTCCCAAATCAGACGAGAATTACACAATTTCTCCCTTTAATCGATAAATTAAAACAACAAATTAATGAAAATAAATATTTAAGCGAAACTATAAAAAGTATTTTAGAGGATAAAAATAAAGAAAATGCAGATAACAAAATGAAATTTACATCAGAGTTAAGTAATAAAAACAGTAATTTTCTAGAAAAATTAATGGAAAATGCTATCAATAATACAGGAAAGAAAAAAAAATTTTCATATGAGGAATCCATCAAACTCTTTGCTACGTATTTATTTAATATAGGTGGTAGAATGTTGTATGAAACTTTATATGCTAATTTACCTCTTCCATCTTTAAGCAGTATTAGTCGATATATGAAAGCTACTGCATCGTTAGTAGTTGAGGTGATTTAAGGGTAAGCGAATTGAAAAGTTATTTATTATCTAAAAACTTACCTCCTGTAATATGGTTAAGTGAAGATGCTACGCGTATTACAAGTAATATTCAATATGATGCAAGAACGAATCAATTAGTAGGTTTTGTATTGTCATTAGATGCTAACGGAATGCCAATAAAAAATATATACGTAGCTGATTCATTAAAAAGTATTGTAAAGTATTATGATAGCGGTAAAAAATCTACATTAGCGTATGTAATAATGGCTCAACCATTGAAAGAAGGTTCTTCTCCATTCTGTCTGTGTATTTTTGGATCGGACAACAAATTTAATTATAATCATGTAATAAATAGATGGAAACACATTATTAAATGTCTTGCCGACGAAAATATCACGGTATTAGGTGTTTCAGCAGATGGCGATTCGCGATTATTGAAAGCTATGCGCATAGAAACTCAATTAGGTTTATCTTTCGAAAATTGTGATATTAATTATTTTATGGCTATCTTAAATACTAATATTATTTATATAGAAGATACCGTACATATAGCTACAAAACTAAGAAACAGACTACTAAAGCCTTCAATTATCCTTCCTGTAGGTAACTACATTATATCACAAAGTCACTTGAAAATTCTAATAGATACCGTGTCTAAAGATAAGCACTGCTTATGTCTTAAAGATATATCAGTAAAAGACAAGATGAATTTTCCATCAGGTAAAGGTATGTCACTCTCGTGTTTTACAGTTATTAGCAAAATATGTACCAAATTGTTGAGCAACAATTACGTATTTAAAAATGATAAATGTTTATTTAGAAGCTTTTCTATGTAATAATCTGGATCCTGCAACGAGAGTCTATAAAGCATGGTATTGCATTTTTTTTTCTGCGATTTTGGCGGTTTTGGCTGGTACAAATACCTGAATATTCAGTGACCGAAAATTTCATCACGCTAAATGCTTATTTATGCATGGAACTAAACGCTCTTAGTTTAATTATTTGTATTCGCAAATTAAGAAAAAATTCATTATATGTAGAAAAACAAAATGAGAAATGCTCTTTGGCTTTTCAATTTTTTTGCCTTCACTATACAGCAGTCAAACTTCCCTATTGAAAAAAATCATGTGACTAATATCATATGATTAATCCAGTGATTAATCACATGATTAATCATATGATAAATCATGTGATCAATCATGTGATTAATCATGTGGTTAATCATGAGATCAATCATATGATTAATCACATGACTGATCACATGAATTTTTCCAGAATCCAGGAATATGCTCTGCTAAATTTATAACTTAATTTATTTATTATCTAGCAGTTTACCACTGCTATATTATAAATGAAAAAAAATAGTTAAATGAAACATTTGCAATATAATATAATTATTTGTATATTACAGTTATTTAGATAATTAATTCAATTGAAGATATAGACAACTTTATTGTTATTACAATTATAATGTTCCAACATAACTGAAGAATGGTACAAAATAAGAACTTCTAAATATATTCTGCCCTAATGAAAAGATGGGATATTTGGGTTATTGGGTATAGATGAGCAATTGATATACGATAAATGGGCCCTATGGGTTTTCCTTACGGGTCCCATATGACTGATATAAAACTAGTTAACATTTTTTTCGGATTACAAACATTTTATTCGAATAATAATCAATATTACTTCTTATACTACTTTGATGAAAGTATATTTTTATTATAAATTAAGGCTACATCTGTAAATAAACAATAAAGACACGTAACATACCTGTATATAGGAATAAGATTATTATAAATGATATTGTTATTAATGTAGAGAAATGATGTTTAACGAGCCTCGTGCTCGCGCTACTCGAAACCGACCCGTGGTAGCAAATTCACACGAAGCCGGAGCCGAGCGCGCCCACGTGTACTCGATTTTGGCAGCTACCATGAACAGTTGCGACGATGTCGGCGACAGCGCGAGGAGGCCACTACTTGGCGATACTGTTTCTATTAAAAAAAACAGAGAAGATATTTTACATAAAGTCAGCTGCTCAAAATTTTAGAATTGTTTATGTTTAATTTGTGAGTTAACTAATATTTTTTATTAAACAAAATTTTTTCTGATTCTTTATTAAAAACCATTTAAAATGAGCCCTGGAACGATATTAGCAAACATTTAAAATGATCCATTTGGAAAGTCTCAGATTCGCTACATATTAGTATACCTTCATCTGAAAAAAAAGAAAATAACAAGTACAGCAGAATATTTTTGATTGGACAAAATTTTTACTGAATCTTTATTAAAGTCCCTTTCAAACAAGCCCTGATCGATGTTCGCAAACCCACTTGAAAAGAATTGTATATTTTTTTAATCTCAGTAGAAACCAATAATTGGTATTTTTGAGAACCTGCTGGATTTGAGATCTTAATATTATTCATATATCTTATGTCATGGATCTTGTCGCTGAATTTTCTCAAAGCATGAAAAATATATTAAACATCTATTTTCAACAATATTTTCAACGGGCATTTATACTTACCTAAATTTTCAATGGGAGATGCTTACATTGTTAATACACTCTATTTGTAAACTTCATATCTATTCGAAACTGAATTTTATAAGTAATCTATTATTATGTGTACCAAAGCTAAAATTAAAATACTATAAAAAAGTTGTAATCAAATTAGTTGAAAGACAATTAACAATTGTATATTCCAATGCGCATACAAACACTTCTTACTCAATAATTTTCAAATAAAATATGGTGTTCTTATTAAGGCTTCGTTTCATGAATTTCATAAACTATGTAATCTACAAACTTATAATAACTCATTAAGATCCATAATACAATTATTTAATTTTCAACTTAACACTGAATAGTTTATGAAATTTCATGGAGCGGAGGCTTAATAAGAAAACCATATTTTATTTGAAAATTATTGGTTATGGAGTATACGTCTGTGGATTTGAATTTGCAATTGCTAAATTGTCTTTCAACTACTTTATTGCAACTTTTTTATAGTCATTTACTTTTAGCTTTGGCACACGATAATATAGATTACTTATAAAATTGTTTCGAATAGATATGAAGATTACAAATAAAGTTAAGCCTCTCCTATTGAAAATTTAGGACAGTAAATAAAAATATTATTACTTATAAGCCAGTCAAAAATATTGTTGAAAATAAATATTTAATATATTTTTCATGCTTTGAAAAAATCAGCTACAAGATCCATGACATGAGATATATGAATAATATTATATTTCAGAGTCAGGTAAGGAATTTTCAGCTCATTTTATGCCCATAATGCACAATATGCTATTTGGATATGCTTGCCCGTCATTCGATTTTACGAACTCGTTTGCAAACGTACAAACGCGATCGGGTACGTGAAATCGTATTTTACGTCGGCAAAAGAGTCGATAACATCGAATATTACCAACGAATATAGACGCTTATAGAAGGGCAAGGCTGGGTTACGAAAATGGCAACGCGAGCTGGGGCACCGATTTTAGTTGGGGTGCTCCAGCCGCGAGATGGTGCCACTAATGAAGAAGTATATATAGATATACTGTACGTGTTATTCGCTGGGGCACCAAAATAAATAATTATTTATGTTGATAATTGATCAATAATGCGATGGAAAACATGAATGTAACAGCAAAATGAATAAATAAATTTTATTTAAAATTATTTTGTCATTTTGAATGATTTAAAAACATTGAAAACAAAACAGCTGATAGTGATAGCAAGTCCGCGAAATGCGCGGGCAACTGTCAGTTGGTGTTTACAAAACTCGCGCGCGGAGCTTTCTGTAGCGATTAATCCACGTGTTATTTCTAAAACCTTTTTTATCGGATCGGTCGGATTAATTAAGAATTAGGTAGTCCAGTTGGAGTCAGCAGCTTACTAGGAGGAGTGGATCAACCCTGAAAATGCCGCCTAATAAACATCTTTGCTCGTACGAGGGATGCTTGAACTCGAAAAAGAAGAGACCTGATCTGCAATTT
Source organism: Torymus aiolomorphi (assembly GCA_036365515.1). Classification (NCBI taxonomy): domain Eukaryota; kingdom Metazoa; phylum Arthropoda; class Insecta; order Hymenoptera; family Torymidae; genus Torymus; species Torymus aiolomorphi. The sequence goes on along the minus strand of CM070875.1, from coordinate 150,794,079 downwards.
CATCGCTTTCCGAAAAATGAACAGAGGTGCTTGTTAAAGATTAATTTGTATACGGGTGATGATTGAAAAAGGAGAGTTTATTATAAGATAAAACCCGCTGCCAATAGATTGGCTCGTTGCTTCCTCAAACTTGATTTTCGATTTTCTTTTTTACTTTAAATAATCTTTTATTTTTGAAACTTTATATTTATAAAAGAGAAAATTAAGATATTGAATTAAACCCGTTTAATTAGAAAAAGTCGCTAGAATCTTATAAGTAAAAAAATAAATAAAAATCTATAAAAGTCTGTACCAATTAGAATGTGCTCTCTTTATAAAAAAAAAAAAAAACATTTTAAACCCGAGTTCATGAAATTTCACTAAAAATTGTGAGAATGGTAATATAGTACAAACACATTACATTAGGATAACAAAATAAAAAGAAAGAAACAGACGAAACTTTTAAATTATTTTATGTACCAAAAGTATAGGTTAAAAAGCGAAGAAAATAAGCTATTGCAGTCCTTCAAAGACTCAGTTGTTTCCCAGATATAATCGATCAAAAATTTTTCAGTTTTTCAGTTAATTTTTTTTCTCAAAAAGTAGTGAATTGAATTGATAGAATTGATTTCAATTTTTACAGAATATATTTTAATGCTCTTTAAAGTGCTTCCTGTTTTATTTAGATATCTCAATCCAATCATAAAAAAAAAATTTAAAATACATTTTTCGAAAATCGAAAATTCGACATTAAAAAAACCCATGAATGAAATAAAAAATTAATTTTGTTCCCGAATTTGAAAGTAAAAAATTAGAAACCGCTGCCAATAGATTGGCCCGTACCTTCCTCAAACTTGATTTTAGATTTCCTTTTTTTAGTTTATTAATAATAATCTTTTCTTATTTAAGCTTCTTTATATTATAAAAGGGAAAATTAAGATATTGATTTAAATGCTTTATATTAGAAGAATCGCTAGAATCGTATAAATAAATAAATAAATAAAAATCTGTAAAACTTGGTACATATTTGAATGCACTCTTTATTAAAAAAAAAAAAAAAAACAAACATTTTAAACCCAAGTTCATACAATTTCACTGAAAATTGTGAGAACGGTAATATAGTAAAAACACATTACATTAGAATAACAAAATAAAAATAAAGAAACCGGTGAAAAGTTATTTTATGTGCCAAAACTAGGTTACAGAATGAAAAAAATTAGCCATTTCAGACCTTAAAAGAGCCGTTCCTGAGGTACAAGCGGTCAACAAATTTTCAGTTTTTTCAGTTTACAAATTTTTTTCTCAGAAAATAGACCTCTTTTAACCCTCTTAACGGATAAAATCTGCATTTTTCTCTTTTATAAAGTAGAAAATTGAAGTTTTATACTTAACTTGTCCAATTTTTACTCTTTTGGGGTTAGAGTGATGGTCTTGCTTATTTTTTCATGTTTACATGAGCCCCTTATATGCGTGGACCTCTCCTCCCCCGGACACTTGGGTATAAAAATTATTTAAATAATCGTTTTGCTTATTTTTTCATATCTACATGACTCTTTTATATGCGTGGACCTCATATCCTCCGCCTACTTGGGTTTTAAAGTTGTTTAAATAATTATTTTGCTTAGTGTTGTACGTCTACATAATTCCCTAGTATGCATGGACCTTGCTTCCCCAGGCTACTTTGGTTATTATAGATTAGTGCAACATACAATTGACAACCTTTTTTTCTGCTCCTTAGACAATATACTGTTCCATCTAGACCTCATTGAACTACTCCCTGACGCTCCTGCAATATGTGCCCAATTACAGGACATTTGATTGATGTTTACTCTTGCTAATTATCGTGTGACAACGAAAACGTCATTTGTTTTCTGGAAAACAAATGGAGATAATCTCTTGAAGTTTAACCCAATATTTCCGTCCTAAGTGTAATAAGTGGTTAAAATTCGGTGTCCGTAAATTAAATATTCTCTGATAAAATGATATTCGAAAATATTTTTAAAAAATTAACTTTACTCTTGTTACCTACTTTTCAAACGAGCATAACTAACGGAAATGCTATTAGAATCACTCAAAAAAATTTCTGCATATAGTGTTTACGTGTACGGAGCGCTTGACAACCGTCTTCTTCCAAATAATCTTTTCAATGTTGATTTGAAAAATATGGAAATTAGGGCTTCACATCCCCTTTTCCTTTATAACTAATGACAGAGTAAAGAAAATTGAAAAATTAATTTAAAAATTAAAAAAAAAGTAGGTAATGTAAAGATTTTTCAAGAGAAGTTTATTCAGACGCGCACACACACACACATGCGCACAATACACTTTTTTCTATACTGCATAGCTATACTTTTATTACTCCAATAAATAGTTTAATCCCATGAATCAACATGGTGTAAGAGCATTGACAAATAATCATGCAATAAACACAAGTTTGTTCTCTCTGTGTAGAGTAAGCATTGTGCCATTGTGCTTCCTCCCGATAAAGTAGAAATTCCTCAGTTTACTCTTTGTTAAAAGATCGAATATCTGATTTTACTCTTCTGGTATTTCAAGGTTCCGTTTTCTACTTTTATAAAGTATAAATTTACTAATTTGCTCTTTAGAGAAGAGTAAATCTCCTTATTTGCTCTTTTGGAAATTCGGGGTTACAATTTCTACTTTTACAAAGTGGAAATATCTCCATTTACTCTTTGGGAAAGCGTAAATTACTGAATTTACACTTTTAAAATTTCAGAGTTACATTTTCTACTTTTAGAAAGTATAAAATTTTTAATTTGCTCTTTGGGAAAGAGTATATTTACGTTTTTGTTCTTTTAAAATGAGGACAAATCATTTTCTCCTTTTGTAAAAGTATAATTTCGAAGTTTACTCTTTATAAAAGAGCGATTGTAGTTATTTTTACTTCACAAAGAGTGAAATTAACATTTTACTCTTTTAAAAAGGGTAAATCACTAAATTTTTACGTTTTAAAAGTAGAATTTTAAAGTTTACTCTTTATAAAAGAGCGATTCTTGTTATTTCTACTTTACAAAGAGTGAAACTAACATTCTACTCTTTTAAAAAAGGTAAATCACTAAATTTCTACTTTTTTGCGCCAATTTTTACTCTTTGGGGCTTAGAGTGGCAGATTAATTCAATTTTACTCCAGTTATCGAATTTAAAAATAAAACATTTTTTCAAAAACAAATTTTTTTTCGGAAACTAATGAATAAAATAATTTAAAAATTGTATGAGATATATTTCAGGTAATTGCCGATAACTATGAATTTGTTTGAATCACTCTGATCCATTTTTTTCGAGACATAATTTTTTTAAAAAGGACACCTTTTTCTGTATAAGAAAAGAATGGCTTCAGCAAATTCAAAATTTCAAATGTATAAAGTTAGGAAATTTTATTCTCTTTCAGATGCATTTACTGTATTAACTCTATTGTTAAGAAAAAAACACGAAAAACTGTTTTCTGAAAATCGAAAAATTCGATATCTTTCATTTTTTAAAAGATATTACATATTTAAAAAAAATTAGGTTTTTATGAATAACTAAAAAAAAAATATAGCATTCAGACATTTTTCTTTAAATTGTAGACAATTTCATGTGGACCATCTGAATTTTGAAGCTAACTATAATATCGACTATAACATCGTTAAAAAATACAATTTTTTTTTTTAAAAACATAAAAATCAATTGTTTGAAAATAAATTATGTCGTTAATTATTATTCTTTTCCACTCATCTACAAAACAAAACAAAAATTTGTAGCTATAGCCGAAACAATTGACTGAAAAATAAAAAAGGTGCAACATGCCACACATACACACACACGCGCGCGCGCGGACATTTTTTAAAAATGGTGTATTTCGACTCCAAATGACTCCAAAAAAACTTTTATATATATATATTTTATTATTATTATTATTATTATTATTATTATTATTATTTTTTTAATATTTTTGTCACTGTCAAAGCTTTCTCTGCGAGCGAAGCAAAATGTATGGAATCTTTCCTGAAGCTTTATTTATGGTACCTTGAGATAATTAATTTATTCATTGAGCTATTTTTTTTTAAGATTTTTTAATTTATTATACAATCTTTTAGTAATTTTAACATTGAATGCATTAAATGTGAATGAAAAGAGCGTTTACATGGTAAGTATCTAACAAGTCTTTCGTATATGAGTTTAAATAATTTGAAAAAAAAAAGACATTAATATTATAACTAAACCCATAAACTAAACCCCTTTAACCCTGTAACTGCACATCCTAAATCTTTGACACCTACACCCACAAACTGTAAACTGTCGTACTCTAAACCTTCAAATACTTAACCCTGAAACTTTGAAACCTACAATTCTAAACCATGAATCCCTAAATTATGAAACTCAAAACTCTATACTATATAAATTCTAAACCGTAAACGCTCAAACTGTACTTGATAAATGACTGCTTTTTATGAATTGTGATCTAGTCTTACACAACCGGTATTTAAATTCAGTTTATGTAATATAAATTAATTCTTATTTTCGCTATGTTAAAAAAGTGATACCATTACTTATACTTCTTTTGTAAAGTTACGAGTACTTATTTCATGTAATTTCTACATAGTTGTAAAGAATCTTTGTAATAAAACTATTTTGTATTAAATTGACTTCAAATTAGTACTCAGATACTTAAGGGGATGCCTTACTCAACTGTTACCGACCGAGTCGGTTCCGCGGTTTTCACTTTATAAAAAAGAAATAAACTGAATTATGCAAAACGAAGAGTTCATTGCCCTAAGTTCTGTCATGCTCTACCCTCCTGCAAAGTTTCAAGTTAAAATATCCATTAGTTTTTGCGTAAACTTTGACAAAAATTTCGAGGTGGTTTTGAGTGAGTGAATGTCAAAATTTTTATCAAAGTTTACGCAAAAACTAATGGATATTTTGACTTGAAACTTGGCAGGAGGGTAGAGCATGACAGAACTTAGGGCAATGAACTCTTCGTTTTGCATAATTCAGTTTATTTCTTTTTTATAAAGTGAAAACCGCGGAACCGACTCGGTCGGTAACAGTTAAGTAAGGCATCCCCTTAAGACTTTAAAATTCATTGTTACATTACATTAGATAGTAAAAAGAAAATTTTTGCGGTATGTTCTTTGTAGGCGTTCAGAATGGATTCTGCGGTCAGGAAACTTTGCGCTATTAGATTTGAAGGAGTCAACAATAAATGAGAAGCGTATATGCTCTGCCCATTTCAAAGGTGATGATATTAAGTATATTAGTAGAAATGGTAACATAGTGTACAAAGATACTGCGCTTCCAATTGATCATTCTCTACTTTCTGCTGATTCGCAGGGTATTACTGATGAACAAATTTATAAAGAACATGTTGATTCAAATATCGACTATAATGATTCAATTCTGCCAGAAAATTTATTGGTAAAATTACCAATTCTTAGGAACGAAGTTCATCTATTAGATATTCATGCAGATAAACCAACATGTTCCAATTCTCAAAATGTTCATCAGAATGATATTGTAACTAGTAACAGTAACATTAGCCAATCGAACATTGAATTGAATAATGAGAAAGTAAAAAAGCTTGAAGATTTAGTATCAAAATTGCAAATTCAGCTAGAAGCTGCAAAAAAAAAACTTAATTTTATGAATCAATCTTCCGCAAGCAGTAATCTGAAAGAAGTAAATCGATTAAAAATAAAAGTAAATAAGTATAAAAAGATCGTTGTAAACAAATCGAAGAAAATAACTAGACTTGAACGGAACCTTGTAAGAAGTGAAGAGGAAGAAATTATTTATAAAAACTTTAAAAAATTAAATAAGTCAGTAATTGATTTTTTTAAAATGCAAGTAAATCACATTAAATTAAAAAAGTGGACAGACGAAGAAAAACAATTTGCTATGTCATTATTTTATAAATCTCCTAAAGCATACTGTTATTTACGTGATGAAAAAGAATTTGCACTTCCTTGTATTAGGTCAATTCGAACGTGGGTAAATGAATTAGATTTAAAAACGGGAAAAACGGAAAATTTGTTGAAATTATTACAAGTAAAATCTGAAAGTATGACTAGCAAAGAACGCGAGTGCGTGCTGATTTGGGATGAAATGTCAATTAAAGAATGGTTAGAGTACAATACAAAAAAAGATCTGATTGAAGGCTACACTGACTTGGGAGAACGCGGTCGCTTGTCTACAATTGGTAATCATGTTTTAGTATTTATGTTGAGAGGTAGACAGCACAATTGGAGACAACCAATTAGTTACTACGTTTCTCGCAACAGTGTATCTGGAACTGATCTTCACAAATTAATTGTAGATATGTTAGATTTTGCTGAAGATTGTGGTTTTTCAGTTCAAACAATGGTTTGCGATTTAGGATCACCAAATCAGCTCGCAATAAAAAAATTAAACATTTCCTTAGAAAAGCCATTCCTTGAACGATATAATCGTAAAATTTTTTCAATTTCGATCCTCCTCACTTAATGAAATGTCTTCGAAATTCTTTAAAAAATCATCAACTTAAAAGCGATAATCAAAACGTGTCGTGGGGACCAATTGTTGAATTATACGAGAACGAGAAAGATAAACCGTCAAAATTAGCTGCTAAACTTACTTATGATCACGTTTATCCTCAAAGTTTTGATTTAATGAATGTAAAATTAGCAACTCAAGTAATTAGTCATACCGTTTCATCAGCTCTTTTGACCGGGCGACTTGCTAATTGTGAACCGTTAACTCATCCAGACTGTTTGGCGACGGCAAATTTTTTAAAAAAAGGAAATGATTTATTTGATTGCTTAAATAGTAGAACCACTCGTGCGATAACAATCCTTTGCGACGTCCTCTGTCGGTTCAAAACAATCAAGTTGTAGAATATTTGAAAGATAGTTTGTCGTGGATTGAAACGTGGGAATGTCTCGGCAGTAAAACGAATCCTCCATGCTTTCGTGGTTTCTCTTTAACGGTGACAAGCGTTTTAATGCAATGGGAGGATATTCAACAAAATGGCGGTCTTTATTTATTGACATCGCGATTATACCAAGATCCGATTGAAAATTTATTTGCAGTTTTGAGAAGTCGCGGCGGTCATTGTCAAAATCCAACCGCGATGCAGCTTAGGCATAATTTGCAATATTCTATGACAGCTAATTTGAATTCATTGTCTAAAGTAAAAAACTGCGAGCCTGATAGAACAGTAGCGTTACTAGCAATTTCAGAGCCAGAATCCAGAACGGACTTGCAAGATTGTAGCGCCAATGATCCCGACAGTGTGCTTGAATTGCAAGCAGATGTTCAATCGCACACTGTAAGTGAGAGCAATGCATTAAATAATATTTCACTTGAGGAAACCTGTCAATCACATTGCAATACATGTAATGTTGATAATAATTTAGAGACTTCTTTAATGAATGACATTGATAGTAACGAGAGTGAACAATTGTTTAATGAAGAAGTGGATGAGCCAATGAGGAACACTGCAGATGATAGTATTCCAGTACAAGAAACTGTTTCTAATAGTCACTTTGCAGATGACATTGATGCTTATGAAGAAATTGTCTCTGTTAGTAGTAGCAGTCAGTCAAGTTTAGGGAACCTTTCTGATAAATATGACCAAATTTTGTGCAACCCTCTTGATTCATCCACCCCTTTGCAAGCTGCAATGAAGTATGTTGCTGGTTACGTAGCTAAGAAGTGTTTCTCCAAATCAAAATGTCCTGATTGTAAATCTGCATTGACTCGCGAAAATGTCAATTTTGAGCAAAACAATGATCTGTTCATCTTTTTTAAAGCTTATGCTACTTTCAATAACAATGAACTTGGTAACTTGTGTGTTCCTTCCGATGATTTCACCAATGTTATAACTACCGCGGTAGAAATTTTTCAAAAACAATTTTTAATTAATAGTCATTGCAAAAATATTGGTCAAAATTTATTTAATGAAATTAGTAGAATTATCAAGCAGAATCACAAAAACTTTTGGAATGTTGACGATCCTTGCAAAACACATTACGAATTAATTATTAAATTTTTTGTAAGAGTACATATATTTTACAAATTGAAGTGGATGAACAATCGCTTGCGAGTAGATAGAAAACGCCAAAAACATGAAACTGCAAGTAACAGACGCAATCGGAAACTGCAGAAATTAACTCATCAATAAACATTTTTTTTATTAATTATTACTGTTAATTAACTTGTTTTCATTGAATTATGTATTTTAAAGGACTAAATTTTATTTGTGTTAATCAGTAAAAATATTAATTTTTAACAGAAATTGTTGTCTCCTTTTAAATTAAAGTATCTATTGTATTCCAATTTTATTCGTGTTAATCAGTAAAAATATTAATTTTTAACAGAAATTGTTGCCTTTTTTTAAATTAAAGTATCTATATTGTATTCCAATTACAGTATTAATGTAGAATAATAATATTATAAGATTCCAATAAAGTACATATTAACATTTTCAGCTAAGATTTCAATGTGTTTAGAAAGTCTGAGGTAAATAATCATATAAATATAATTAGTAAATATTTAAATTATTTTTTGGCATGATGAAATAATTTTTATATTTATAATCCTTAATGAATAAAAGCTTTATAACAGAGTACTTATTATACTCTTCTATTTCTTACTCTTTTCTTTGTTAAGGAGACATTTATATGATTATTTATGTACACATAGCAGAATACAAATGGAAAGCAACATTTACTTCAATTTGATAAATATATTTGTCTGTATAGTACTGCGCTATGCAGATAAATATATTTCTAAAATTGAAAGTGTGTTGCATTTCCGTTTATTTTTGGTATGTGTACAACTTGAGAGAATTAGGTTGAGGACGAAAGTGGGTAAACTTTGCCGAAAGATCTACTAGAAATAGAGGAAAAAATTTATTGGCAGAAATAAATTTTTTTTTTCTTTTTTAGTAGACTTTTAAGTAAAGTTTGTGGGTTTGAGGTCTTTCTCCTTGGTATCGTGGTTATGTAGGGCTATCGGCGAAGGTTCCACGGTTAATGTTATTAATAATGGTATACGTAATTGCAATAAATTACATTTAATTTTGTCATGCCGCAAAAATATTTGTAATTGCTATTTCATTACGGCAATAATTATTAGAAACATTAAAAAAAAAACCAACGCGCTATTGGCAGTACCTCTAGGTAGTGCGGAAATCTGCCAGAAAGTACATAAAGTTGTACAAATATGCAGTTTCAGTTTATAATAGAAATTGTTAAATAATTATTATTTAGCTGAAATGATTTGTTTTTCATAATAAGCTCAAAGAAATAGAAGCAATTTAATAATTTACTTAAACAATTTTTATTATTTCTTTTTCCATAAAGTCGAATTATTTTGGTCTCGCTTTAAATAAAAGCAATTAAATATAAGTACATTGTTACAATTTTACATAAAAATAATTTGATGATAGATGTATTAATATCTGTGGTTGCCGAGAACTCAATATTTTAAGAGATAACAGCAACTGAAATAATGAGCTAAGTCCATTTTGAGGGGGAAAACGAGCTAAGTTCACCTTAAAACGATTTAAATTTTTAAATAAATTATGGTCATTGGTTATACGTGAAAATAACTAATAGTGGTTACTTCAGGAATTAATTGGCAACACATTTAATAATAAAAACACGCGTTAGTAATTTTTAACGTCTCTTTTATAATATGGCTTAGGGCGAAAACGAGCTAAGTCCACGTTAAAACGATTTAAATCTTTAAATAAATTATAATAATTGCTTATCAGTGAAAATAATAAATAGTATTTTATATCATTAAAATTCTTATTATAGAATATCACATTTCACGTAATATTAAAATTAATATAATATTAAATCATATTCAACTTATTATTTTATTATAGTAAAATATTAAAATTTAATGATTATAATTTAATAATAAACAAAATACAATATTAATAATAAACTTTGCAAACAATAATACTGTGTAAACAAATTTAACCATACACCCAGTTCAATTTCGGAGTCGGAGAAGCAGAAGTTCAGTTAGAACTTTGGAAGTATTAAAAAATCTGCATTATTAAAACAGATCCTAAGAAATGGCGCTCTAATAGCCATTAAAACCCTTTAAAATTAAAATAATTGATTGTATTTTCATCCTACATTCATGTTCTGAGTGTTAAATATTTATTTTAATCGATAATAAGCTTAAATAGAGAATTTAGGGGGGAAACGAGCTAATTTCACTTTGATGGGGGAAAACCGCCCAATTCGCTATATTTGCTTCACTGTATCGACACAACGAAACGATGGTACTCTATACCTCTATACATCGAAAGGTATTACTGTTTTTAATAAGTACAGTATGCCATCTTAACATGTACGTTTGGAACTTCTCGACCAGTGCAAAACTTTAAATGCCGTTTTCTCGAAAACTCGGAAAGTGGACTTAGGCGGTTTTCCCCCTCGACCACAGATATTATCAATAATATGAACTTTATACGTATTTTCTGTTTAGAAGCCCTGGTGAAAATGTTAACACATTTTAATACGTGTTATACACGGTGACCCATTTTAATCGCTACACCCGGATTTTTCGGATCCTAAGACAGATAGGAAAAAATGATTCAGACAAAAGTTGTAGGGGACGAAGGGGGCCAAACGATGGTCCTAACAGCTTTGACCTTGAACTTGACCTTCAAGGTTATTTCAAGGTCAAGTGGTTTTTTTTAATAGGAACACCTATTTTTGACCCCGGATTCGGAAAGAGCGGGAAATTTTACGTTCAAAATCATATTGAGACATTTTTTCTCAAGGTCATTTCAAGGTCATTTCAAGGCCAAATGAAGCTCGAACTCCGAAAAATCCATTTTAAGTCGTTTTTTCCATGAGTCACAGGCTTAAGTGGTTCAAACTGATCGTAGGTTTAATAGGGAAACCCACACACCCAAAACTTTCACATCCTAGTAAACAAATATCAAACTTGCACATACGAACCCCATGCTCTTCATAGCCTCACATGCTAAACTGTTACACCAGACATCCCCCAGTCCCACACATCTCTACCCCATGTCTGATGTTTGTTTAACGGAAACTTCAAGATCATTAAAGCTTCTGTTGTAAATGTGTCAACCTTACGTTTAGCGCTACCCAGAAACAACGACGTGGACGTAGTAAGGATTGTTTCCTTTGGGGTGCTTGATTAAAGTGAGTCCCCTTGCCTCTCACTGTTCAGGGTGCTTGATTTAAGTGAGTCCCTTCGCCTCTCACTGATCGGGGTGCTTGATTAAAGTGAGTCCCCTTGCCTCTCACTGTTCAGGGTGCTTGATTTAAGTGAGTCCCTTCGCCTCTCACTGATCGGGGTGCTTGATTAAAGTGAGTCCCCTTGCCTCTCACTGTTCAGGGTGCTTGATTTAAGTGAGTCCCTTCGCCTCTCACTTATGTGTTTATCTAACCTCGAAGAAAATGTTCGAAATTACGACCATTTGCTTCCAGGCACATAGTCAAACGCCTTTGGAAGTGGCGAACGGTGTTTAGCAAAGTTTGCCTTGGAATGGCAGCGTATGCTCGACGAATTCTGTCCATCATGTCTACTCTTGTGGTGGGCCTTTCCTCAAAAACGGCATTTTTAAATACCCCCATAAGTAAAAATCTGGTGATGTAAGATCTGGTGAGCAAGCAGGCCATTCAACCGGACCACCTCGACCAATCCATCCGTTACCATACTGCTCATTCAAAAAGTCCTGACAATTCGAGCGAAATGTGGTGTTGCGCCGTCCTGCTGGAGCCACATTCTTCGTCGCGTTTCTAAGTCAACATCTTCCATCAATACAGGTAGTTCATCTCTTATTAGCGTTAAGTACGTGTGTTGATTAACATTTTCTTCGAAAAAATAAGGGCCAATCACACATCCATTAATAATCCCACACCATACCATAATACTCCATCGTCTTTGATGGTTTACAGTTCTGACCCAATGAGGATTAACATCAGACCAGTAATGACAATTATGTCTATTCAATTCCCCATCACTTTGAAATTTTGCATCATCAGAAAAAAGAACAAAATTAAAAAAGTCTGGATCATTTTCTATCATTTATAAAGCCCATTGGCAAAACACAATACGCTGTTGAAAATGAGCAAACTGTAGCTCTTGGACCAGAGTAATATGATACGCATGATATCTAAGCACCTTCATAATTCTTAAAAATGTACTTTTGGAAGACCGATTTCCCTTTCGATTCGACGAGCGCTTATCTGTGGGTCAAGATGAATTATTGCCAGAATAGTCACAACCCGATTATCATTTTCATCATATTGATGGCGCCTACGTTGACGAACCATGTGTCCACCACGAGCTCTTTGAGTTAAACGTCTGATAGTCATAGCGTCAGGGTGTCGTCTGTCTGGATAGCGTTCAGCATAAATTCTTGCCGCAGCACGATAATTACTTCGGCTTTCTCCTAAAGCCAACATCATGTCAACGATCTCGTTGGGCGGATAGTCAGCCATTTCAGAGCCAGCTATTAATTACTATTAAATTTGAATAGTGAAATGGTATAAAAAATATTAATAATTATAATATTTGCCCGTATACGGTCGCGACCAAAAAAGAAAAATGTTCCTAAATTATGGTAACTTTATCTGACTAAGTGTATTTGCCAAAAGTACTCCGATTGTCACACTTTTGTAATTGTAAGTTTTATAATAAAGTAATAATCATTAAATTATTTCTAATTTGAACTGCACATAATACTAAAACTTGCTTTTATTTTAAATATTGTGAATTATTGCCGTTCAAACTTGAGAAATACTAATATTGATAATGTAATCATTAAAGGCACATTTACAAATAATTTCTGTTCCGTCAAGATTTTTGTACAAAAAGAAATGTTGTATCTTTATTCTTTTGAAAGTTATGACTTTTCTTTTTAAACAATGACATTTTTTTACAGCTCATATCTTTAATTTACTCATAACTTTCAAAAGAATAAAGATACAACATTTCTTTTTTGTACAAAAATCTTGACGGAACAGAAATTATTTGTAAATGTGCCTTTAATGATTACATTATCAATATTAGTATTTCTCAAGTTTGAACGGCAATAATTCACAATATTTAAAATAAAAGCAAGTTTTAGTATTATGTGCAGTTCAAATTAGAAATAATTTAATGATTATTACTTTATTATAAAACTTACAATTACAAAAGTGTGACAATCGGAGTACTTTTGGCAAATACACTTAGTCAGATAAAGTTACCATAATTTAGGAACATTTTTCTTTTTTGGTCGCGACCGTATACGGGCAAATATTATAATTATTAATATTTTTATACCATTTCACTATTCAAATTTAATAGTAATTAATAGCTGGCTCTGAAATGGCTGACTATCCGCCCAACGAGATCGTTGACATGATGTTGGCTTTAGGAGAAAGCCGAAGTAATTATCGTGCTGCGGCAAGAGCTCGTGGTGGACACATGGTTCGTCAACGTAGGCGCCATCAATATGATGAAAATGATAATCGAGTTGTGACTATTCTGGCAATAATTCATCTTGACCCACAGATAAGCGCTCGTCGAATCGAAAGGGAAATCGGTCTTCCAAAAAGTACATTTTTAAGAATTATGAAGGTGCTTAGATATCATGCGTATCATATTACTCTGGTCCAAGAGCTACAGTTTGCTCATTTTCAACAGCGTATTGTGTTTTGCCAATGGGCTTTATAAATGATAGAAAATGATCCAGACTTTTTTAATTTTGTTCTTTTTTCTGATGAGGCAAAATTTCAAAGTGATGGGGAATTGAATAGACATAATTGTCATTACTGGTCTGATGTTAATCCTCATTGGGTCAGAACTGTAAACCATCAAAGACGATGGAGTATTATGGTATGGTGTGGGATTATTAATGGATGTGTGATTGGCCCTTATTTTTCGAAGAAAATGTTAATCAACACACGTACTTAACGCTAATAAGAGATGAACTACCTGTATTGATGGAAGATGTTGACTTAGAAACGCGACGAAGAATGTGGCTCCAGCAGGACGGCGCAACACCACATTTCGCTCGAATTGTCAGGACTTTTTGAATGAGCAGTATGGTAACAGATGGATTGGTCGAGGTGGTCCGGTTGAATGGCCTGCTTGCTCACCAGATCTTACATCACCAGATTTTTACTTATGGGGGTATTTAAAAAATGCCGTTTTTGAGGAAAGGCCCACCACAAGAGTAGACATGATGGACAGAATTCGTCGAGCATGCGCTGCCATTCCAAGGCAAACTTTGCTAAACACCGTTCGCCACTTCCAAAGGCGTTTGACTATGTGCCTGGAAGCAAATGGTCGTAATTTCGAACATTTTCTTCGAGGTTAGATAAACACATAAGTGAGAGGCGAAGGGACTCACTTAAATCAAGCACCCTGAACAGTGAGAGGCAAGGGGACTCACTTTAATCAAGCACCCCGATCAGTGAGAGGCGAAGGGACTCACTTAAATCAAGCACCCTGAACAGTGAGAGGCAAGGGGACTCACTTTAATCAAGCATCCCGATCAGTGAGAGGCGAAGGGACTCACTTAAATCAAGCACCCTGAACAGTGAGAGGCAAGGGGACTCACTTTAATCAAGCACCCCGATCAGTGAGAGGCGAAGGGACTCACTTAAATCAAGCACCCTGAACAGTGAGAGGCAAGGGGACTCACTTTAATCAAGCACCCCAAAGGAAACAATCCTTACTACGTCCACGTCGTTGTTTCTGGGTAGCGCTAAACGTAAGGTTGACACATTTACAACAGAAGCTTTAATGATCTTGAAGTTTCCGTTAAACAAACATCAGACATGGGGTAGAGATGTGTGGAACTGGGGGATGTCTGGTGTAACAGTTTAGCATGTGAGGCTATGAAGAGCATCGGGTTCGGATGTGCAAGTTTGATATTTGTTTACTAGGATGTGAAAATTTTGGATGTGTGGGTTTCCCTATTAAACCTACGATCAGTTTGAACCACTTAAGCCTGTGACTCATGGAAAAAACGACTTAAAATGGATTTTTCAGAGTTCGACCTTCATTTGGCCTTGAAATGACCTTGAAATGACCTTGAAAAAAAATGTCTCAATATGATTTTGAACGTAAAATTTCCCGCTCTTTCCGAATCCGGGGTCAAAAATAGGTGTTCCTATTAAAAAAAACCACTTGACCTTGAAATAACCTTGAAGGTCAAGTTCAAGGTCAAAGCTGTTAGGACCGTCATTTGGCCCCCTTCGTCCCCTACAACTTTTGTCTGAATCATTTTTTCCTATCTGTCTTAGGATCCGAAAAATCCGGGTGTAGCGATTAAAATGGGTCACCGTGTATGATCATACGTATTACAATACGTATGATCATACATAATATAACACGTATTAAAATGTGTTAAAATTTTCACCAGGGAGTTATTACATTTATATATATTATTTTGAACTAATATTTTTTTTATGTAATTAAATTAAATAATTCACGTGTTTAAAAAGTGTAAATCATTTATTAAAATTCATTGAAGAACCTGTACAAAATAAATAGACCATTATTACAACACCCCCGACGAAGAAAATCTCCTTTAGTAATTTTGCGGCGAAGAGTATCCTATTTAGCAATTCTGCGACGAAAAGAATCTCCTTCAACAATTTTGCGGCGAAAACAATCCTATCTAGCATTTTTGCGACGAAAAGAATCTCCTTCGTTAATTTTCCGGCAAAAACTATCCTATCTAGCATTTTTGTGACGAAGAGAATCTCTCACTGATTTTCCGGCGAGAGTATCCTATTTAGCATTTTTGCAACGATGAAACGAATCTCTTTAAATTTGTTTGCGACAAAAACTACCCTTCGGCGTTTTGGTTCTCGTACTTGTAACTTATAATTTAACCTTTTTAATGACTAAATAAATAAATAGATAATATAAAATTTTATTCAATTTTTTTTTATAATAAAAAGGAGACTTTAATAAGGATATTTAAAATTGGCAAGTTGTCAAATAGAACACTAAATTGACAAATTTAATTAATGTAGTTATAAAACACGAAAATATTGCTGTAAAAACTTATTTGCATTTTTAGTTCTATAAATTTTGCCAGAATATTTTTCATTCAGTAATTAAAGTTGGCTCAATTTCTGCTGCAAACCTTCAGGCTTCGCAGGAACTTATTAAATAAACATATTAGTAGTTATAAAATTGTACCGCAGAAAATCTATATAAGAAAAATTTACAAAATTTACAAATTCACGTGGAAGAACTATATTATCATTTTACAGTGAAATCAAATTATAAAAATTGTTTAATGAAAATCATTCATTTATATTTAATTTATTTAACTTATTAAACAATATCTACTTCAATTTGAGAAAGCCTCGTGCTAATTTTATTAATATTTTATTCATAAGCTGTAAAAGCTTATCCACGCCTGATCAGTGAAACCGCGTTTTGGCTCGGGCTCCGGCTTCAAGAGCCGTCTGCGCGGAGCGCGAGAAGGACGCAGCACGCTTTCGCACTTCAAATTAACCATGCGCGCGACATCTTGCGGCCAGTTTGGTACTACCGGCGCCAAGTCCCTCCGGCCCATCTGAACTTACGCTTCTATAAGCGTCTATATTCGTTGATATTACGGACATGTATATCAAAAACTAATTTTGCTTAGAGTTTCAGAAGGTGTTACAGAAGAAATAAAGATGGATTTGGGTAATTTTATCTTTAAAGCTGTTTTCTACATAATGTAAATTTTGAACTCTGCGTAGACTCCAGGTTCAGGAACTGCATATATTTTGATGGTTAAGGTCATTTTTCAGGTCATTTAATCAAGAAAAAGCCAAAGGTGTCTGACCCCCTTAAGTATTTTAAAGAAGAGGCAGTAAAAATTTTTATCGCATAAAAATAAATACATCTTTTTTCTAAGAAAAATGAAAGTGACATATTAAGTCTAACTCACAATAGGATATATAATTCAATTAAGAAGATTTGAAATAGCAATAAATATCAAGATGTATCTATACACATAAAAGCAACAAGCCTGCTCAGAAGAATACAGGCTTAACCCTGGCGGAAAATTGTTCTGAAAATAAATGTTAAAATTCGAGAAAAAGTGATAAAAACTGATTTTATCCTATAAAAATGAATAAAATGTGAAGAAAAATGAAAAAAAGTGATAAAAAGTGATAAAAACTAATAAAATGCGATAATTAGTGCAGGAATTCGGATTTTTTATCAGCGATTATCACTTTTTTTTTACTTTCTATCAGATAAATTTATTTTTTTTCAATTAGTATAATTTATTGTTACCATATATTGCTTATTATCATTTTAATTTTTTTTGTGTAATATATAAATTATTAAATTATTTTATTATTATTCTTTTATTATGTTTTTATTTTTTATTATCTAACATAATCTACTATATAAAAAATCAAATAGGAAATATATTGACCATGAATATCTTTTCAATATATTATATTCCTCCCTATATGGAAAATATATACACTTATTTCTCTTCATTACATCTTTTTTCAGGGTGCGTCTCCATATATATTCTTGTATCGTGTTCCCAACCGTCACGGAACACGTTCGAGTGTGCTTTCTATATTTTGTATACTTTCAGGTTAACGAGTATGTGTATTTTACAATTGACCCGAAAGTATACAAAATATCGAAAACATACTCGAACGTGTCCTGTGACGGCAAGGAACACGTTACAAGAACGTATGGGATACGCACTCTAACGTATAAGTATTCCTGTTATTCCTGATGAATAAAGGAACGAACAATAAGAATACAGGGGAGGGGTTTCTAAGCCAATCAGCGGCGACCCCTATTAAACTTATATTATTACCGTGACTGAATTCCGACGTGTCAACTGTTAGGGCCTTCGCACAGCTCTGAGGAATAGATATAAAGCACAAGAATAACATGGGTTAGTATTCTTGTTCTTTATATCTGTTCCTCAGAGCTGTGCGAGACCCTTAAGTCTCTGGAGTCCTGGGAATGCGAACTGTACGATGAAAACCGTACCTTTGCTTCATGTGGGTTTTGTGTGGAAACGTCTTAAACGAACTAAAATTACAAGAGTCAGTTACTTATCAATCAAAGTTAGAAAAACCATCCTACACGGAAAAAAATTAAGGACTGGAAAAGCACTTATGATACAAGACTGCTTCGTTAAATAAGAATTAGTGATACGACAGCTCTGAATTTTGAGCGCGTAAAGCTTGTTGTCAAAAGTGCCGAAAAAGATAGAAGACCATCGCTGTTTTAGCACTCGCTCCGAAGAGAACAAGCTCGTTGTGTTTAATGCCGGATGGGATATTTCGAGAGAGCGCGTCCAGCTCGAAACAAGTACCGACAGAGTTTGTCACCGCGGCGAGGTATACGAGCTCAGCGTACTAGTCGAATAGACTCGCGGGGCTGGCCGGGAGAGCACAGGGCATTTCGAGCGACATGCCGTCGGGCGGCAGAGCGCGCTCAGCACGAGACGAGTAGGGGAGAGCGCTCCCCACTCCAACTAATCCAGGAGCCTACCGAAAAGTGGCCGCTCGCCACTTGCGACTATTTGGAAGACCTCGCGGCGCTCGGAGCCCCATACGATCGTCTAGCCGAGCGCGTTCAGTACGGTAAGAGTGGCGACAGCCCTCCGCACTACAGCTACCTTTGTCAGCTCGATCAACTTGTGCATTTGTCTACGGCGGCAGACATCGTTTATTAAATCGGTTACGCAGAGAAGAAATTCGTTTATTAAATCGGTTTAATTTATTATATTTATTGCTTTTACATTTATGAATATGTTAGGTAATAAAAAAAACAAAATTTTCAGAAAATGCTTTTATTGGACAAATAAGTCAAAATTATAATTTTTGAAAAACCTTATTACAAATATATTGAAATGAAAGAAAAACAATTTATCTCGATTGATTTATATTTTCAATATTTTCAATAATAATGCATAACTACTATATTTCTTCAATTCATTTCAAAATGCAGCGCAATCATTACACTCACATTTTGTTATCTTTCCTATAAAATAAAATTAGGAAGTAGTTTTTCTATTACTGATCTAGGGAATATACAAATAATGTTCGAAAAAGGGTTTCATCGTGCTATTAATTAGACAGTTTTACTATCTATTTTCTAGCTTATTAGCCTTTTCATATAAATAAATTTCTACTTGGATAATGTGGCTTCAGCTATACCTGTATTAAATTGAATAAACAAGGTATCAATTCAGAAATCTTATTTCCGTGATTCTAGTAATCAATTATAATAGTTTATTGTTGATCGCTGCATAATATCCACTTACAAAATTGTATACGTTTCTATTACAATCTACGTAATTCCCACAAATACACAATTTTTTTGCGAAAGAGCGAAAATTTAAAATTGATTTCAAATCCTCGCTAAAGAGCACGCCCAGCGCGCTTGAACTGGCTAATCTTTTTAAACATATGAACTGCATCGCATTCTCTTATCCCCATCGACAGATTCAGATATTTCTTTAAAATAAGTGTTTTAAACTTATTTTTATTACATTATTATAAAGTATTTCCTTGATTACATTCATATTGTAAATATTATCTTCTATATTTTCGAGAAGTATAATTTAAATGGAAGACTTTATTATATATAAGTATTTTTATACCACTCTAATCTTAACATCATAACTTTAATCATTATTCGGCTCTCGTGGTATAAAATACGGTCCGAAACTGCGGTGCTTAAGAGAATTTTTACTTCATGCGACTTTTCGCACGAAAAATTTGTCTTCATCTTGAGTGATTAAATGGATTGTATTTTTAACCCTTTTCTTACGTTACCTTTGATTGCTTATATTTTCCTGAAAAGTCAATATTTTTTAACGAATCAGAGCTTAAATTTTAGCTCTTACTATCCACTTTTATAATTTTTTTTTTCTCGTTTTCGTATCTTAAATACTTGCAATGTGACAGTCAATACAAGAGACACCATTTTTTTAACGAAATAGAGGATATTTGAGATGAGATTGCCCATATCTCAAGAAAAAGAGCCTATGAGATGGAATTTGTCAGACTGGGCTTCATTTTTAGATACCAGAAATCGACTCTCCAATGCTCGCGAAAATCTGTTTCCCGGAGGGTGTGCACTCTCCTTGTAAGATCTCAAAACGTTTTCACAAAAGGCATTTTTTAATAGTTTAAAGAAATAAAAAATTCATCCAAGTGCGCACAGAAATAATGAAAAATTGATGTTTGTTTTTAGTTTCATGAAAGTGCGTTCGTTCATAATTACCTTTATGATAGAAGGACATGTTCATACAACCATAATTTAGTAAAATTTCTTTTTCTTCATCCCCTAGCCGAAAGTACGGTCTTCCCGGCTCGATTTCGCGCCGGGAAGAGCGACTTTTGTGGCCGCTCTTTGTTGATCGTTGCGTGGCAAAGTCCGCGACAGCGCACGTGTTGTAACCCTTCCAAATGTGATGACAAGAAAATCAATTGTAAAATCGGAAAATTGAAAAGATATAGGGGTATTTAATTAATTTTTTGTTATTATTAATATATTGAACAATATATTTATAACTCTGATAATCAATTATGTTCTTATATTGCATACACGTTGTCAGAAAGCTTCTATACATATATAGACATGATGTTTACATTTTGAGTTTCAAGACATGGTGTAGCTATATACTTAAATGTGAAAGTTTTTTGAGTCTCATTCTATAATGTATGGCTTATTGGATAGAAAAAGACAAACAGAGGAACCATTGAGAGGTTGTTCTGTAGTTGAAATGAGTATCAATTAAGTATGTACATATTGTTGGTCCATCATCTTTTTAAGTATCTTTTGCTAGTGCTTTTGATGCCCGCCCCCGACCAGCCAAACCTTGGTTTCGCCTCGGTTTTGCAAAAGTCGGGCGGGCATCAAAAAAGCAGAAGTCGAGCCTTACGCTCCGCGATATGTAAAGTGGCGCTGAAGAAGGCCTTTTATACATATGGCCGAGCCGTAGTTAGCAACCAACAACGCTATTTTATTAATTAATATCAAAATTATATGGGCGTACTTTCGGCGGGGATGAAGAAAAATAGTATACGACACTTGGCCAGAATGTTGGATGCCCTGGACGGCGCGCATCGACGCCCTCGGCTTCGCCTCGGGCGTCAAAATGCCTTGTGTCGTAATATACTATTGGTCTGCAAATGTATGCAATCACTTCTTTAATTAGAAACTATGCAACGGTAACACGAATATTAACAGTTTCATAGATTTGCCCAAGGGAGTCATGTAATCAACGAACGCGGGAGCGCTCCGAAGGAAAATTATAGAAGAAGCCTAAAAGGAGCGACCCGTGCTACATATACATTGAAATGGGTGTAAGAAAAATTCAATGCGCTTTTACGTATATTGCGTTAGTTTTTACTATATAACATATCCCTCTTAATCGAAAGCCATTTCATTGCTCTACTCAAATCAAAAGATTTTATTTAAAAAGATTATCTCGTTCAACAGATGTAGATGGCTGAATTTTTGTATGTGCAGTTTCTTTTCCGAATTTTTCTTCTCCTTATTTCGATATCCGGTTTGCAGCTCTTACGACACTTCCGGTTGTCGTCTATCTTACGCTTATATATCTATATATATATATATATAGTTATAGCATATCGTATAGTAAATAAATCTCACTCGACTCGAAAAGAAAGAGAGAGAGAGAGAGTATATAAGAACAACAAAATTTTGTGACTACAAATGACTACAATAACCTCAAAATATCGTATGGTATTTTTATTCTCTTATATAGAATCGAAAAGAAAGAGAGAGAGAGAAAGAGAGAGAGAGAGAAAGAGAGACAGAGAGAGAGAGAGAGAGAGAGAGAGAAGGAGAGAGAGAGAGAGAGAGAGAGTGAGAGAGAGAGAGAGAGAGAGAAGATATAATAAAACGAACAACTGTAATTCTAAAATAACTTCGAAATATGGTATGATTATATATATTTTTATAATTACAATCAGCTGATGGTATGGCATCATATACTTTTATATATAGATAAGTATTCTTTTTATACTAGAAGATATATCATGCAAAATATAATACAATAAAAAATCGAAACTTTGTGTAAACTTTTTCATTTTCAGATTATACAATTCTCAGTCTTTGGTGAATTTTACATATCATGTTATATTATAACTAATGATATTGAAAATCCCTAAAATAACACTTTTTAAGAAAAGTAAAACTTTGGCGAGTATAAGTGTATTTGTAATCTCTCTCTCTCTCCCTCTCTCTCTCTCTCTCTCTCTCTCTCTTTCTCTCCCTCTTTCTCTCCATCTTTCTCTTTTTCCCCCTCTCTCCCCAAAAGAATATCATAGTTTAAAACAAACACATGAAAGAAGTGGAATCAATTATTATTTTATATAGACAAGTACATTTTTGTAACATAGAAATATGGAATTATTTTTATAACAAAAAATTGTAAGTACTACTAAAAATAAACTCATGAAACCAGTGGAATCAATTAAGTGCAGGCAAGTCAATTATTATAATAAAGAGAATTTTTAAAATAAAATTTATTTAATATATATTTACTATAAATATTTGTATAAAAAGTAATTACGTCTAACAAAAAATATTACAAAAATACTAACATAATAACTGTAATTGAAACACAAAAAGTTAAAAAATTTTTGCGTAAACATTTTCGAAGTATAGATCATAGAAGTCACCACCCTATAAAATAGTTTAACCATGAGCTGTTATACATCATAAATTCATGTAAGTTTTTCTTACACAAGTCAATCTACCTATTATCTGCAAATATGAATTTTAATTAAACATCTTCTTAAACTGTTAATGTAATTTTCAAAATTTTCGGAAATTTTCTTTTAAAGACAGAATATACTTGCCGGACGCATCGTTTTGTAGTATTTAGGTAATCTATCAAATATTTATTTTTATATCATTATTTTTTGGAATAAGATTTATATATTATATTTTATAAAAACTTTTCAATTATATTATATCTATCTATCTATTTATTATATCTACTAATTTTACAAAAATTTTATATTAGTCTTTATAATTTCTATAGTTATAATTTCATTGTAATATCTTCATTATACAAATTCATTATACAAATTGAATTATTATTAATTCTATAGTAAGATAATAACATTTCTTTTACATTGCGTATGTACATCTATATATTACGTATGCTTGTTCCTAACATTATATAACGAACAAGTTTTGTGTAAGTTTTGCTCTATTCAAATATCGAAATATACTTATTTTCTTGAACTGTTATCACCATTTTATTATAATTATTTACATACTACGTGATCAATAACTAAATACATAGAAGGTTGCGATTCCCGTCCTACGCACCTTGAACTACAAAACGATGCGTCCGGCAAGTGTCTTCTGTCTTTAAAAGAAAATTTCCCAAAATTTTAAAAATTACGTTAACTGTTTAAGAAGATGTTTAATTAAAATTCATATTTGCAGATAATAGGTAGATTGACTTGTGTAAGAAAAACTTACATGAATTTATGATGTATAACAGCTCATGGTTAATAGTACATTTCGACACGGGTGGGGAAGTCGATTATTTAGCTGGTGTGACTTTTTCCACGAGCGAAGCGAGTGCGAAAAAGTCACACCACCTAAATAATCGACTTACGCACTAGTTTCGAACGGTATTTTATACCACGAGCGCCGAAAAATCATATCAAAGTTGTGATTTTGAGGTTAGAGTGGTATAAACTATTTTATAGCACGGTGTGACCTAAGTCCGCACTTAGGTCACGCCTATCCGTGACTTAAGTAGTCGATTATTGCACCGTGTTTATCGCGCTCGCTGCGCTCGCGCGCTAATCTCACGGTGCAAAAATGGACTGCTTAAGGGACGAATAGGCGTGACAGCGGACTTGGGTAAACGTGCTATAAAATAATATACGATACTTATGACTTGAGTGGCCCATCACACGACTTGAATTATCGCCCTCGCTACGCTCGGGCGCTAACCTCACGCCGTGCCATAATGGGCCACTTAAGTCACATGTATCGTAATGTACTATTACAGGGTGGTGACTTCTATGATCTATACTTCGAAAATGTTTACGCAAAAATTTTTTAACTGTTTGTGTTTCAATTACAGTTATTATGTTAGTATTTTTGTAATATTTTTTGTTAGACCTAATTACTTTTTATACAAATTTTTATAGTAAATATATATTAAACAAATTTTATTTTAAAAATTCTCTTTATTATAATAATTGACTTGCCTGCACTTAATTGATTCCACCGGTTTCATGAGTTTATTTTTAGTAGTACTTACGATTTTTTGTTATAAAAATAATTCCATATTTCTATGTTACAAAAATGTACTTGTCTATATAAAATAATAATTGATTCCACTTCTTTCATGTGTTTGTTTTAAACTATGATATTCTTTTGGGGGTGAGAGGGAGAGAAAGAGAGAGATGGAGAGAAAGGGAGAGAAGAGAGAGGAGAGAGAGAGGGAGGGAGAGAGAGAGAGAGATTACAAATACATTTATACTCGCCAAAGTTTTATTTTTTTTTAAAAAGTGTTATTTTAGGGAGATTCCACAAGTTTCTAAGAGCTTCAATAATAATTACAAAGTTTTATAACGGTAAAGGATGATGATACCATATTTCATAGATTTAATTTTCGTGTGGGTACATGATGATAATTGCATCGTGTGAGGCTGCTGTATTTGTAAAAAAAAATTGAATAACACTTTCATTGTATCAAGAAATCCCTTTTGCTATATATAATAATAGTATATATACTCTTCTTTTTATAGACAAATTAATTTATTGTATAGAACCGGTAAGATAAAATTGTCAGAAGAAAATAATTATGTATTATTAGAATTCCTTTTCATAGATTTTTTTATTCATATTTTTATATATTACAGAAACACCTTATACTTGCCTTACATTATACTTTCGTAGAAAGTTTTGTTATAAAAATAAACATTGCTATCTTCATAATTGTAAGTAAAATAAAATAATTTGAATTTTTTTTCATATCCGTTGTAATGACTACTTTTTAACAAATGACTTATGGAAATAATTCATTCCAGTACAACTTTTCGAATCTATGATTAAAATGAAGAACTATAAAGAACTATATGATTAAAATAAAGGACTACTTGTTTCCATTTTTAAATAGTGTATTATTATATATTTACCTCAATCAGTAATGCAAACTGTTATACTTATTAACAGTTTGGATTTTACATCAGATATCCCCTTCAAGAATGAAGAAAATATATAGTTAGAATTAATTGCAAGTAATTTGTCACATTTGACATTATCTCTCATAATGTAAGCTAAGTGAGAAGCTCCAAAACCTATTTCATTAATCGTAAAGGATTTTCAATGTTTTATTTATGCAACATGACCAGTCGGGTGAAGGCTTTTCTTGAGATAAAGTTTATATTCTTTGTATAAATGGTTTATAATTATGATTTGAAAAGTTAGAAAATATAAAAATTTATTGTGAAATGGCATTGTGAAATAACTTGTTTTTAAAAATAATTAAAATTAAAAAATTTTTATGTTTGATACTTTTTAAATCATAACTATAAACCATTTATACAAAGAATATAAACTTTGTCTCAAGAAAAGCCTTCGCCCGACTGGTCATGTTGCAAACATAAAACATTGAAAATCCTTTACGATGAATGAAATAGGTTTTGGGGCTTCTCGCTTAGCCTACATTATCAGAGATAATGTCAAATGTGACAAATTACTTGAAAATTATACTTATCTTAACTCTTGTATTGTAGTAGCCGTATAGTTGGGATAGACTCAATTTCTAAGATCTGATCTGACAGTACTTAAAAAAATAAAAACAGAACTACATCTTGATCACTCATTTTACCCAACATTCAAAATGCAAAGATAAAGTTGCGTACTGGACTCTTGCCAGTATTTTCAACGATTACCAGTTTGTTTGGTGATCTTGGTTATATTTGTGAATGCAATTAAATCAATGGTTCTGTCGACGTTCTTGAACAAAAATAACATAAATAAAAATATTTTTGGTTGACAGACAACATAACGCTCTCTCTCTCTCCGCAATCACACACTGACACAGACTCTCTCTCTCTCTCTCTCTCTCTCTCTCTCTCTCTCTCTCTCTCTCTCTCTCTCCCTCTCTCTCTCTCTCTCTCTCTCTCTCTCTCTCTCTCCTCCCCCATGATCAAGAATCAAGCGCAGTAGCGCCGCGCTTCGTACGCCGTTAGTACTGAAATATAACTATATTCTGATACGATTTGACATCAACTACAGCCAGGCTGTCTTTCCCATTTTCACTAGAGGCTGAAGGAAAAAAATATTTTGATTTCGCGGCGACAAAAACTTTATAGCTTGATAGCTTCAATACGAAAGCATCTTTCACGAAGAAACTTCACAAGTACAGGGAAAAAAATAAACAGTAGTTCTTACTGTTTCGCACAAGTAAAATCTACTTTCTTAAGAAAAAGTAAAAATTGCTTTATAAAATCAGTAAAATCAACATTTCATACAGTAGAAACTACAGTTTATTTGAAAAGTAGAATCTACTTTTTAAAAAAGTAGAATATACTTTTTAAAAAATAGAATCTACTTTTTAAAAAAGGAGAATCTACTGTTTAGATGAATTAAGTTCTAGATGCTCATTGTTAATGAATTTGCAATGGTTTTATAAAAAATTATAAATAAATAAAAATTATAAAAAATTACATGCTAACACATACTGCGTGAATATGAAATGTTTTTATTCGTACATGAGCAAATCTTTGAAACCGTCACAGTTTTTGTGTCATAGAACTCGAAAAAAATTTTTTTGGAGCACATCTTTCGGACAAGTTTTTCTCAATCTCTATACCATATATTATAAGAAAAAATAGTTGAACAAGCGAAAGCGGGTTTGTGACAAAGTTTTAAATGCATATGAATTTTTGTTTGGGAATTTAACATGGGAAAAATTGACGAAAAGTGGTCATTGATGATTAACCAATAACAAGCTATTCAGTAAGCCAAACCAAATTCCACACAGAAGCGATTCAAGTTGAACAATAGAGCTTTAATTTAAGTTGTGAATCGCTAAAATCGATCGATTCTGTGCAAAACTATGTGAAATTGAAAATGGCGAAAAATGACAAAAATTTGGAAAATTACGCGGACTTAGAAAAATCGCTCATTCCGAAATTCCATTTTAGAAAAAGTAGAAACTACTTTTCAGAAAAAGTAGAAACTACTTTTTACTCCAGAAAGCAGATCTTATTTTACCGAAAAGTAAATTCTACTTTTCTATAAAGCTGTTTCTACTGATACTTATGAAAGTAAAATTAACTTGCTATTTTACAGTAAAATTTACTGTGTAAAAAGTAGAATTTACTGTTTATTTTTTCCGTGTAGAATGTAAATGAAAAATGCTTTCTAATTGAGTACCTCATGCGCGGTATCTCCGTATATAAAAAATGATAAGGTAAATATGACAAAAAAAAGTAGGGTTAGAACATCACACCAAAGAATAAAGGGTGCGCCGACGCCCCGCTTGCTCATCTGTCACTTCGTTCCTTATACTTGCCAAGCAGGGCGCTGCCGTGCCCTTTGATAATGAAATAAAAGAAACTGAGTCAAAATTGAGTTTAGCTGGGAGAATTACTATATATGGAGACTCAAATTGTATTGATGATAGTCATTTCCAGAAATTTTTTATCACCATCCAAATTTTTATAAATTTTATTGTTGGTGGTATAGCATGCTTCTGGATGTTCGATGCAATTTTGGAATATACTACTACTGGACGAATTCCATCAGTCTTCATAGAGGAAGAAAATAGGATTAAAAACAAAAAAAAATATTATGGCATTAGGCGCAACAGCCCTTCCCAGACGCATGGAAGATAGTCACCTCAACCGTCATAGTAAAGTGTTAGAACCACCAGATTCAGACAAGGTTTATCGAATACTCCCTTTGTGTACAATTTCAACTTTGGCCACACCAGAACCAGTTAACGAAACTACACCAGTGTAAATATATTATTTAAATAATCAAAGATCTCAGGAAGTTGACTGATTAAAATAATTTTTATCTATGAGCATCAACGGGGAAAATCAATTTTTTTAGATAAGTATATTAAATGGCTAAATGTTAAAGGCTAAAATTATTTTAAAACATAAAAGAGTTGATACTTTGTGAGAATTTTTTATTATTTTTTACAGATATATACCTACAAGAAGATTTTTTTTGAATCATTAAAATCTCACTAGTGTATTGGAAAAAGAATCTATAAAAAAATCTTTGAATAAATATCAATGGGCAATATCGATCATGTGTCTTATAATATTATTAAATAATGTGGGATGATAATATGCATTTTTTTTTGCTAAGTTTTCTTTATTGCAAAGTTTTGTGTCAAGTGAAGTACATCTGTGAGCTTTTCTGTCAACGGAATATAGTGCAGTTCATCTTTGTTTTTTACTTAAAGTAAAAGTAATATTTGATCTTATCACGCTAATTTTGATTTCATGCTGATGCTGTTTGCCCATATGGAGGAAATGGAAAAAATTTGGATTTCATGCTAATGCTGTTTGTCCATATGGAAGAAATGGAAATCTACAAGCGACGTACAAGAAAATAACTTAGAAATATCCTGATTTGATTCTCCAATATGTAACAAGATCTAATAGATTCTCAAAATGTGAGAAGAGCTATTAGAAAGCAAGTACAGAAAGTACTTACAGAAAGTAAGAAATAAAAAGTATTATGAAAATGGTAGAATTTGAATTAGAATACAAGTTTTGAAAAGTTATAAGTTTTCAAAATAAAAAAAGGAAATATAAAGCTGTTGAAGTTTTTGAAGACTTATGGAACAAACTCAGCCTGTAGTTTTCTTGGGGATTTTGAAAACTCACTGATAACAAAAATAGTGTAGTGACCTGCCCGATACAAATATATTATTGTGTTCATAAATATAATATAATTAAAGTGAAGTGTCAGTGCAAGTTCCCAGATATAATAAAATGTTTTGTGTAATAAATAAATTATTTTTATTTTATACATCAAGATGGGAGTTGCTAAAAAGCATGGAATTCCATGAAAATTTCAATGGTGGCAGGCAGTTATCAATGATTCCATTACCACTTGATGGTAGAGCAAACTCAATTCTGGCAGTTTTAACATCAGATTGTACATTAAATTAAAAAAATTAATAATTTTAGCTACATCTAATATTGAAAATTGTTGTGAATTAGGAAATGGAATGAAAAAAGTTATTATTTCCCAAAAGGGCCATTATGTATATATTAGTAAACATGGCTTTTTAGATATTATTCTTTTGGACACAATACTAAAAGTAAAACTTAGGTCGAGTACGGAAAAACCAAGAGAACAGAAAAGAATACATACTCAAAAACTTGTGTATTATTGTCCATGCTTTTCCAATAATCGAAAAAACAAGCAGCAATGGTTACTCGTAAAATATTTGCAGCTGGGACTTACTCTAACCAAATGCCTGCGTTAAGAGCTTTTTGGATTTGGTAAAATTAAAGAACAAAAAACTATTTGTATCAGCTGCTGCTTTGAAAATGGTAGTTGGCATGAGAACTCAACTTCTTCATCAACTTTTAGATTCAAGCCTTGTAAAAGCTAGAGTGTCGAATGATATTTTGTTTATAACTATAAATAAATCTTGAAAATAGATCCATGGCTTGTGTAACATCGAGGCTGATCATTATCTTGTAAATATTGATAGAATCACTACTCACACAAATTATATATTCTTAACATATAAAATATAATTGAACATATGTCATATTTCATTAATCAAATTAAAATTATTTATAAAAAATACAAATGTAATTGAAAATAATCTCTATATTTATTATTAATAAAATTTCATATTATATATTTTGAATTACAAAAGTTAAAAGTACATAAAAAAATATTTTTTTACAAAAGTAAAAACTTAGCAAGAATAAGTTTGGTTTAGTATTTCATATATGTACTTAATTCCTTACTAACAAACACCTTAACTTTTGCCAACTAGGTCTATAAAAATCTTTTCAAAAATTTTGTATGAAAACAAATGATTTCTTAACAATAATTATTATGAAAGATCTACAGAATCTATGAAAAATGTTTCCTTCAAAAAGAAAGCATTAACATCTTTTTCTCTAAAATATATTTAATTTATTTGTTTATCATTTATCTAAAATTAATTTGTAGAAATCAGAAAACTTTCTACGAAAGTATAAAATAAGGCAAGTATAAGTTTTACCAGGAATCTATAAGAATTAAAACAATTATTTTCATATGACTTTACAACTTCCCTGCCTTTCTCCCACCCCCTCTCTCTCTCTCTCACTCTCCCTCGCTCCCCTCTCTTTCCCTCCCTCTCCCTCTTTCTCTCTCTCAACATGTGTCAAACTCTGTACTAAGAACTTTAATGTGGGCCTAAATATTTTTTTAAAACAATCAGTAAAACAAATAGTATTGTTAATAAAACTTTCTACAAAAGTATAAACTAATGCAAGTACAAGTTTTCTCTGTATAATTAATACTTTTACTCTTAAAAGTTGTGAAATCTCTCTAAAAGAATTTTTTAACAAAAGTAAAAACTTAAACAATTATACACAATGTAATTATCACCCCTCCCTCTCCCCCTCTCTCTCTCTCGATCGCTTGCTCCCTCGATCTCACTCTCCCTCAACATATATCACACTCTGATCCAAGAACTTTAATGAGAATCTAAATATTTTTTTAAAACAATCAGTAAAACAAATAGTATTATTAACCTCTCTCTCTCTCTCTCTCAACATCCGTGAAACTGAGTACCAACAAACTTTAATGAGAGCTTAAATATTTTTTTTAAACAATCAACATGTTTTTTAAAAACTAATTTTTTAAGTACGTTCTATAACAACATAATTTGTCCAATCCTTTTAATTCTTCTACTCTCTTCTATTCAATAAGTACTCTTTACAAATGGTAATAATTTTTTTCAAGACTATAATAATATTGCTAGAATATAAAACTTTCTACGAAAGTATAAAATAAGGCAAGTATAGATGTTTTTTCTGGATAATCTATAACAAACAACGCAATTTGTCTAGTCCTTTTATTTCTTCGAATCTTATCTATTCAATAAGCACTCTCTACAAATGGTAATAATTTTTTTGGTGACTGTACAAATAATCTATAAAATAATAATATTTATGATTTTGTAAAAGAAATCAAATAAATACGAATGAAAAAGTCTTTTAATTCTTTGAGTCATTGTATGCTGAACAAATTATATGTAAGTAAGTACATTCAAATTGTTCACTGCAAATCAAACAAACGAAAGTTGTGAAATGAATTATCGATAGTCAAGTAATGCAAACAACTCCCGGAAACTACTGTAGGACTGTTCTCAGAAATGTATTCAAATTTGTTCATCTTGGGAGATCGGAGGACCACCCCTGCTAGAGCAGCTCTAGACTTCTCTTTTTCCTCCCAAGGTACATAATATTATAGAAAGTTCAAAATTGAGTAAGAATAATGAAAAATAGTGATGTGTTGGTAACTATGCGATTTTTTATATAGGCTTTGACTTCTCGTAAATATCTGAACAAATTCTTATGAATTTTAGAAATAAAGAGAAGGCATTATAGTTATATAATTAAAATAATTTTCACCCACAGGTTCTATAAAGTTAACCCACAAGTCTATAGGTTCTATAAAGTTTTGTAAGAGTATGTGAGCTATTGGGCCTCTTAGGCAGTAAGTAGTATTTTATGCCCGCTGGCTGAATAATTTTGAAGTTACAACGTGGGCGTAAAATGTAATTTTACACGCTAGATACGAAAAGTTCTATTATGTCAGTCAAGTTAAAAGGTGTGGTACTCATGTACTCTATTTTACCGGCAGAACACGGTAAATTCTATATTATTAAAATAAATATATCGAATTAGGTCTTATAAAGAGATAGTTGCCCTGCGCAATGTAATAATCTACCAGCCTACGCAGTTTTGAGCTCAAATGTCAACGGAACCTAAAAAATTTTGCGAAAAAAATAACGGAAATTTCGTTCGCAAAATTTTTTAGGGTGTCCTTCATATTTGGGCTCAAAACTGCGCAGGCTGGTAGATTATTACATTGCACAGGGCAACTATCTCTTTATAAGATGTAATTCGATATATTTATTTTAATAATATAGAATTTGCCGAGTTCTGCCGGTAAAACAGAGTGCATGAGTACCAAACCCCTTAACTTATGGCCGGTACTTGACTACAATAAATTGATTTCAGTACTTTCTTGTGTTTAATTTGTATAGCTCAGAAAGATGAACAAATTTGAATACATTTCTGAGAACAGTCCTACAGTAGTTTCCGGGAGTTGTTTGCATTACTTGACTATCGATAATTCATTTCACAACTTTCGTTTGTTTGATTTGCAGTGAACAATTTGAATGTACTTACTTACATATAATTTGTTCAGCATACAATGACTCAAAGAATTAAAAGACTTTTTCATTCGTATTTATTTGATTTCTTTTACAAAATCATAAATATTATTATTTTATAGATTATTTGTACAGTCACGAAAAAAATTATTACCATTTGTAGAGAGTGCTTATTGAATAGATAAGATTCGAAGAAATAAAAGGACTAGACAAATTGTGTTGTTTTTTATAGATTATCCAGAAAAAACGTCTATACTTGCCTTATTTTATACTTTCGTAGAAAGTTTTATATTCTAGCAATATTATTATAGTCTTGAAAAAAATTATTACCATTTGTAAAGAGTACTTATTGAATAGAAGAGAGTAGAAGAATTAAAAGGATTAGACAAATTATGTTGTTATAGAACGTACTTAAAAAATTAGTTTTTAAAAAACGTGTTGATTGTTTAAAAAAATATTTAAGCTCTCATTAAAGTTTGTTGGTACTCAGTTTCACGGATGTTGAGAGAGAGAGAGAGAGAGAGATTAATAATACTATTTGTTTTACTGATTGTTTTAAAAAATATTTAGGTTCTCATTAAAGTTCTTGGATCAGAGTGTGACATATGTTGAGGGAGAGTGAGATGGAGGGAGCAAACGATCGAGAGAGAGAGGGCGGGAGAGGGAGGGATGATAATTACATTGTGTATAATTTTTTAAGTTTTTACTTTTGTTAAAAAATTCTTTTAGAGAGATTTCACAACTTTTTAAGAGTAAAAGTATAAATTATACAGAGAAAACTCGTACTTGCATTAGTTTATACTTTTGTAGAAAGTTTTATTAACAATACTATTTGTTTTACTGATTGTTTTAAAATAGTATATTAAGATACGTGTCACTAATGTGGCTCTTTTGGCACGCCGTGAGGTTAGTGCCCGAGCGCAGCGAGGGCGCTAAACACCGTGCAATAAAGAGCCACTAAGTCACGAGTATCGTATACTATTTTATAGCACTGCCTGCTCAAAGTCCGCTGTCACGCCTATCCGTGGCTAAAGTCGTCCTTTTTGTATTTAGCGCACGAGCGTAGCGAGTGTGATAAACACGGTGCAAAAAAGGACTATTTTAGCCACGGATACACGGAGAGAAATTTTAGAGTAAAAATTACCAAGGTGCCTTGGTAGCGCATGGATAGACTGTCAAAAGCCGTGATATTCCCAGGTTTCTAATACAATTTATAAGTTTCCCAGGAAAAACTACCATAACTACTTAAAAAAAATACCAAATTATCGGAATAAAAATTACCAGACACACTGGTAAAAATTGAGATCTAGTCATTTTTACAAGGTAACCTAAGAATTTTTACTAAGAAAACTGATAAATTTTACCAAATAACCTGGTATTTGTGTACTCGCGCATGCGCACTGCGCATTATTGTGTTTCAGAAGATTGATACTAGAGGCGTGCGCGACGTTAAAATGAAAACAATACACATATTTTGAGTAAGTAATAACGGCGATTCAAATGACTGTTGGTAACAGCTTCCGTGGCGCAGTCGGTAGAACGTCGGACTCTCAACCCAAAGATCGTCGGATCGAATCCCGCTTCCGTAAAAATTTTTTTTCAGTTTAATGTTTTTTCATCCTTGTTTCTGTTTCTATTTCTATATTAAAATACTATATATCCATCAATATGGATAAAAAAAGTTAATTTTTTAATTTAAATTAACTAAAAAAAATTTTACCAAAGCACTTTGGTAAAAAGTTTGAAATTGTCAGTCTGTCTATCCATTACCATAGAAACTGGTAATTTTGTCTCGAATATTTGTAATTTTCACTACAAAATTTCTCTCCGTGTAGACGTGACTAAAGTGCGGGCTTTGGTCACACCGTGCTATAAAAATATTTTATACCACTCTAACCTCAAAATCACAACTTTGATATGATTTTTCGGCGCCCGTGGTATAAAATACCGTTCGAAACTAGTGCGTAAGTCGATTATTTAGGTGGTGTGACTTTTTCGCACTCGCTTCGCTCGTGCAAAAAGTCACACCAGCTAAATAATCGACTTCCTCACCCGTGTCGAAATGTACTATAGGCCCACATTAAAGTTCTTAGTACAGAGTTTGACACATGTTGAGGGAGAGAAAGAGGGAGAGGGAAGGAAAGAGAGGGGAGGGACAGAGAGAGAGAGAGAGAGAGGGGGGGAGAAAGGGAGGAAGTTGTAAAGTCATATGAAAATAATTCTTTTAATTCTTATAGATTCCTGGTAAAACTTATACTTGCCTTATTTTATACTTTCGTAGAAAGTTTTCTGATTTCTACAAATTAATTTTAGATAAATGATAAACAAATAAATTAAATATAATTTAATGAATCGTACTTACTATCGCACTTCTATATGTAATTCCCTTACATACGTAGACCCGCGTACCCTGGCGACGTGGGAAAAAATTATTAAAAAATCATGTTGCACGTCTACGTAATTCCCTTATACAAGGTGTCCCATTTTAATCGCCCCAGGCAAATATCTTGAAAAGTATGGGAGATGGAAAAAAACTTTAAATACAAAAGTTGTAGGGTGCAAAGGGGTCAGCTAATGGTAACAACGACTTTGACCTTGAACTCTATTTTCAAGGTTATTTGAAGGTCAAAGTGATTTTTTTGAATGAGGACCCCTACTTTCGACCCCGGAAATGGAAAGAGCAGAAAATTTTACGTTCAGAAAGGTCTGATATGTTGGGGTTTCAAGGTCAACCAGCTAATTTAATGAGGTCGACCTGGGAATACCTCTAGGAAGGACAAAATTGACCTTGACGTTCAAGGTCATTTTAAGGTAAGTGGATTTTATAAAATGGAACCCCTTATTTTTGACCCCGGAAACGGAAAGAGCGGAAGAATTTACGTCCGAATATGACCTTGACCTCGACCTTGACTTTAACCGTGATCTGGAAGGTTATTTTAAGGTGAAGTCGATTTTTAAAAATCCCCTTATTTTTGACCTCGGAAATGGAAAGAGAAGAAAATTTTACGTTCAGATATGTACCGTCATATGGTGTCAAAGTTGGCCCTCTGGGGTCAATTAAGGGTAATAATAAATAAATTAATTTTTTTGAAGTGGATTTCACTGTTTTTATGAGTTACTTAGGAATCTAAAAGTATTTTTTCTCCCTCAAATGAATCGAAAATTAGAAAGACTACCCTCGACATTAGCATTACCCAATGTGCACCGCGTGGAGGTTGCCGAAAGGATTTCGCACATCATTGGCCCTGAAAAGGGCCGATTGATTAACGGACTGTCATTTGAAGATCTAAGGCAGCAAATGCTCGATCAAGTGTCCGTTCTCTCTGAAACACATTTGCATCCTTCTTCGGAAGCTTGCTTGAACATTCCTCAATGTTTCCACTGAAATGGATTGGAAAGCTTCCATAATTCTTCCTCTCATGTTCTCTAAGGTTGTTGGAGCATGTGCAAAAACTTTGCCTTTAACTACTCCCCACAAAAAAAGTCAAGAGGTGTGAGGTCTGGGGATCTAGGCGGCCACTCGTGTACTTGGCTGCCGATGCCAATCCAACGATTATGATACATATCATTGAGAAAATTCTTGACTGATCGAACGCGATGTGCAGGAGCTCCATCTTGATGAAACCACATATCCCGCCGTAAGATAAGTGGGATATCTTCTAATAGAGGAGGTAGCTGGTTTTGCAAAATATCCAAATACAATTGTCCATTCAAATTTTGATTGTAAAAGATAGGTCCCAGCACATGATCTCCAATTATACCTGCCCACACGTTTATTGACCAACGTCTCTGGATTCGATGATCTCGTTGCCAATGAGGATTTTGTTCAGCGTAATAGTGGGCATTATGAAGATTGACACCACCCATATTATCAAATTTTGCTTCATCTGAGAATAGCACTCGATCAAAAAGAAAGGGTCCCTACGTATCTGATTATTTGCCCATTGAGAAAAATTTAAACGCCGTGCATAATCTCCATCCTCCAGTGTTTGTGTAAGGCAAACGTGGTAGGGGTGAAATTTAGATGTTTTCAACAGGCGATTTACTGTTGATTAGGGAACACCATGCATTCGTTGCAAATCTCGTGTTGAAATGTGGGGATTTTCAGCAATAATAGCTCGCACACCCAGCGCAATGTGCTGTTTCGTTCCAGTTTTGCGCCTCTTACGAACGATGGAGCCTTGTGCAGCTCGCGTTAATAATCTTTTGATGGCTTTCCTATCTGGGTGACGGGCATTGGGATATTTCTCGGCATAGCGTCTTTCTGCAGCCCTATAATTATCATGACATTCACCAACAACTTTTATCATATTCACAATCTCCTGGGGCGTGTAATCAGCCATCTCAAAATGGAATATGGTACCACAAAAGAAATTTGGTTTTCCACTTCAATTGTATGTATAAAAAGAAATTAAGAAGGCAATTTTCGGAAATGAGCGAAAAAGTTATTTATTCTAATAAACACATGAAATCATTACTGTATGCTATTCAATAATAAGAAATCAAAACGTTTTCTTTATTTGTACTGTGCACAGTGACACCACTAAAAATAACTAACTCTACCTATTTTCGAGTGCAGTATTGTTATTACTCTTTAAAAAAAATGAAAATATTCCCAAATTGACCAAACTAAAGAATTCGAATATTTATAATTGACTCATAACAAAACCATTAAATCATCGCCTCATAACTACCTTAAAGTAATCGGTCACTCGTACTTAAAAAATATCATTTGACGTAGCCGTACATTTCAATGGTGCCAACCTAACCAAGAAAGAACAAGAAGAAAAGTACCTTTTCATACCGAAAATTAATCCCAAAAATCCTTCAGAGTTACGCTGACAAAAGTAAGAACACATCAGATTAAAAAAATTAATTTGACCCCAATTGACCTCAAGCACGATTTGACCCTTAATTGACCCCAGAGGGCCAACTTTGACACCATATGACGGTACATATCTGAACGTAAAATTTTCTTCTCTTTCCATTTCCGAGGTCAAAAATAAGGGGATTTTAAAAAAATCGACTTGACCTTAAATTAACCTTCCAGATCACGATTAAAGTCAAGGTCGAGGTCAAGGTCATATTCGGACGTAAATTCTTCCGCTCTTTCCATTTCCAGGGTCAAAAATAAGGGGTTCCATTTTATAAAATCAACTTACCTTAAAATGACCTTGAACGTCAAGGTCAATTTTGTCCTTCCTAGAGGTATTCCCAGGTCGACCTCATTAAATTAGCTGGTTGACCTTGAAACTCCAACATATCAGACCTTTCTGAACGTAAAATTTTCTGATCTTTCCATTTCCGGGGTCGAAAGTAGGGATTCTCATTTAAAAAATCACTTTGACCTTGAAATAACCTTGAAAATAGAGTTCAAGGTCAAAGTCGTTGTTACCATTAGCTGACCCCCTTTGCACCCTACAACTTTTGTTTTTAAAGTTTTTTTCCATCTCTCATACTTTTCAAGATATTTGCCTGGGGCGATTAAAATGGGACACCTTCTATACGTGTACCTCACAACCCCCATCTACTCGGGTTTAAAAATTATTTGAATAATCGTATTGCTTACTATTACATGTCTACATGACTTATTCCTTATATGCGTGGACCTCGTGTTCTCCGTCTATTTAGATTTAATTAATTTTGAAAATTTCAAAAAATTTCTGAGGCTGGGGGGAGGTGGCGATTACTCTCTCCGCCTCCCGCTGGATTTGCCACTAATTTTAATATAAATGTTTAGTAATATAAAGTGATATTAACTACGCATATCTCTTTTTAGATGGTGTATGATATACTACTGTGCTTGATGTTTAATTTTGTGACTATTTCTTGTGAAATCTTTCAAATATTAAAAGTTATAATATTTTTAAAATGTATAACTCTTTGAATATTGATTTTTCGTGCATGTTTTATAGAATATTTAAAAACCACTATTATTTTGTGAAATTGGGTTTTGTTTAAAGAAATGCATTAAAATTAAGATGAAAATTTTTGCACTTTTCTGCAATTCAATCCTTGATATACGTCGGAACATAAGCAAACATTTTTCCGGTGTTTGGGCTAGCCTGAATCGCTGTAAGTATAGAAACCGAAAAACGACTGGCGAGATTAGGTAAAGAAACTCAGTCCATGTATAACAACATAGCAGCCAGCAGTGACTCGGGGAATCCCTCCACTGCCAATAGTTCAGTCGGATTAGACTTTAAAAAAAAAATATCGTTAAAAGGCAATTTTTTTCTTGGAGGTGCTTTGGAAAGGTGTCAGGATAATAGGAAAAATGTTTGCGGTCAGTTGCAGGTGGTGGAACATTGTTTAAATAATTTATGAATGTGCGAAAACCCGTTTTTTGCTTATAGCTTTTGAACCGTTGCTGCTATTGAAAAACTAAAAGTACTGTTTTTTAGGTATAAAAAATACCTACAAAATGAGCTAAGCGCGCGCAAAATGTGATTATTAGTTGTTTTGCAAAGCCCGAGAAACAGCTATTTTCAGCAATTTTTAGAATTTCATATAAATAAATAATTTTTGCTTCTAGAAAACTAGACCATCGGTTTTTTTGAAGGTCTTTGTATGCTTTATAACTGGTGAAAATTTGAGCTTGAAATATTCATATAAGTTTTTTTTCACATTCATACATTATTTAAACAATGTTCCATCACCAACAACTGACCGCAAACATTTTTCCTAATATCCTGACACCTTTCCAAAGCACCTCCAAGAAAAAAATTGCCTCTTAACGTTTTTTTTTTAAACAGTATATTTTGAGACTAATCTGACTGGACTACAATGCCACAACCGCGCGGCTGCAGGCCCTGTCTTCTTTCTCTTTCGATCGCTCGCTGTTTGCATCGTACATGCTTTTCTCAAGCTTGTAATCTTGTTCGCGCGTTATAAGCCTATTAATTATTACATAATATAAACCTGGATGAGTCGTAGACAAATGTTCAAGGAGTAAAATGAGATGTTAAACATTAAAATCGAATGAAAAATAAGAAGTTGGCAAATAACGAAAGTAACTTTTTACTTATTGAACAATATCTACGTGTCCGATTAACAATTTGTTATCATAATAGTTTTTTCGGTTCAGAAAGTATTTGCCTTTCATATCTGTGTGTACTTACATTATTATATGTTAATAATTTATTATGACATAAAAATTAAATAGTGAGCCCATTTTAAAATCATGATAACCCCCTCAAGAATTTCTTGAAATTTGCAGATAAGACCCTTATTACCATTATACACAACATATCTAAATTTCAGAAAGCCTAGCTTTACCGTTGATGAGATATAAGCTCCTAAACTTCCAAAATTTAACACGGTGTCTTATGGTAGAGTCATCATAAAACGTAAAAAAAAAAAAAAACATTTACGTCAATAACGCCAAGAATTTTGTTAAGATTTAAAAGAAAAAGAGATATATTACTAATGACAATACTTTGAATATGCTATTTAAATTTCGGAAAGCCTAGTTTCACCGTTTTCGAGATACAGTTGTTTCTAGTACATTACGATACATGTGACCTAAGTAGCACTTTTTTGCACGGCGTGAAGTTAGGGCCCGAGCGCAGCGAGGGACCTAATTACGCCGTGCAGAGTGCTCCTTAGGTCACAAGTATCGTATAATATTTTATAGCACTGCCTACCTAAGCCCGCTGTCACGCCTATCCGTGCCCCAAGTAGTCGTTTTTTGCACCGTGAGGTTAGCGCACGAGCGTAGCGAGTGCGATAAACACGGTGCAAAAAAGTACTACTTAGGTCACGGATAGGCGTGACCTAAGTGCGGGCTTAGGTCACACAGTGCTATAAAATAGTTTTATACCACTCTAACCTCAAAATCACAACTTTGATATGATTTTTCGGCGCTCGTGGTATAAAATACCGTTCGAAACTAGTGCGTAAGTCGATTATTTAGGTGGTGTGACTTTTTCGCACTCGCTTCGCTCGTGGAAAAAGTCACACCAGCCAAATAATCGACTTCCCCACCCGTGTCGAAATGTACTATTAACCATGAGCTGCTATACATCATAAATTCATGTAAGTTTTTCTTACACAAGTCAATCTACCTATTATCTGCAAGTATGAATTTTAATTAAACATCTTCTTAAACAGTTAATGTAATTTTTAAAATTTTGGGAAATTTTCTTTTAAAGACAGAAGACACTTGCCGGACGCATCGTTTTGTAGTTCAAGGTGCGTAGGATGGGAATCGCAACCTTCTATGTATTTAGTTATTGATCACGTAGTATGTAAATAATTATAATAAAATGGTGATAACAGTTCAAGAAAATAAGTATATTTCGATATTTGAATAGAGCAAAACTTACACAAAATTTGTTCGTTATATAATGTTAGGAACAAGCATACGTAATATATAGATGTACACTCGAGG
Organism: Torymus aiolomorphi; assembly: GCA_036365515.1. Classification (NCBI taxonomy): domain Eukaryota; kingdom Metazoa; phylum Arthropoda; class Insecta; order Hymenoptera; family Torymidae; genus Torymus; species Torymus aiolomorphi. The sequence goes on along the minus strand of CM070875.1, from coordinate 150,753,289 downwards.
GAAGTTGATTCTTTCCGAACGTGCCTAGTCAATTTTAAAATTCTGCAATTTCATTGGATGATTCCAATTGAGGGTTAATGTTTACACTTGAATTGTCCAATGGGAGTGCAGGATTTTGAAATTTACCCGGCACGTTAGGAAAGAATTAACTTCCCTCGGGTGTACATACGCAATGTAAAAAGAATGTTATTATCTTACTATAGAATTAATAATAATTCAATTTGTATAATGAATTTGTATAATGAAGATATTACAATGAAATTATAATTATAGAAATTATAAAGACTGATATAAAATTTTTGTAAAATTAGTAGATATAATAAATAGATAGATAGATATAATATAATTGAAAAGTTTTTATAAAATATAATATATAAATCTTATTCCAAAAAATAATGATATAAAAATAAATATTTGATAGATTACCTAAATACTACAAAACGATGCGTCCGGCAAGTATCTTCTGTCTTTAAAAGAAAATTTCCGAAAATTTTGAAAATTACATTAACAGTTTAAGAAGATGTTTAATTAAAATTCATATTTGCAGATAATAGGTAGATTGACTTGTGTAAGAAAAACTTACATAAATTTATGATGTATAACAGCTCATGGTTAAACTATTTTACAGGGTGGTGACTTCTATGATCTATACTTCGAAAATGTTTACGCAAAAATTTTTTAACTTTTTGTGTTTCAATTACAGTTATTATGTTAGTATTTTTGTAATATTTTTTGTTAGATGTAATTACTTTTTATACAAATATTTATAGTAAATATATATTAAATAAATTTTATTTTAAAAATTCTCTTTATTATAATAATTGACTTGCCTGCACTTAATTGATTCCACTGGTTTCATGAGTTTATTTTTAGTAGTACTTACAATTTTTTGTTATAAAAATAATTCCATATTTCTATGTTACAAAAATGTACTTGTCTATATAAAATAATAATTGATTCCACTTCTTTCATGTGTTTGTTTTAAACTATGATATTCTTTTGGGCGAGGGAGGAGGATAAAGAGAAAGATGAAGAGAAAGAGGAGAGAAGAGAGAGGAGAGAGAGAGAGGGAGGAAGAGAGAGATTACAAATACACTTATACTCGCCAAAGTTTTACTTTTTTAAAAAGTGTTATTTTAGGGATTTTCAATATCATTAGTTATAATGTAACATGATATGTAAAATTCACCAAAGACTGAGAATTGTATAATCTGAAAATGAAAAAGTTTACACAAAGTTTCGATTTTTTATTGTATTATATTTTACATGATATATCTTCTAGTATAAAAATAATACTTATCTATATATAAAAGTATATGATGCCATCAGCTGATTTGAATTATAAAAATATATATAATCATACCATATTTCCAAGTTATTTTAGAATTACAGTTCTTCGTTTTATTACATCTTCTCTCTCTCTCTCTCGCTCTCTCTCTCTCTCTCTCTCCCTCTCTCTCTCTCTCTCTCTCTCTCTGTCTCTGTCTCTCTCTCTCTCTCTCTCTCTCTCTGTGTCTGTCTCTTCGATTCTATATAAGAGAATAAAAATACCATACGTTCAATGTTGAATGTATAACGCCATCCATTTTTATATTAAATAGTTGAGGACGTTCTTTGGAGGCAAAATGAAATGATCTTATTTCTTTATGGCAACGTTTTGTTGGCTTAGTACGCCAACCTCATCAGGCCTTTATTCAAAACACAGAAATAAATTAACATATAAAACTTTTTTTTTTTAAAGACAATTAAACCACAAAGTGTAAATACAAAAATCAAAATTACCGAAATTATAAACGTATATATCATACGTCGATCAGATGTTATTCTCGACTGAAAACAATAACACGTACACTGTATTTATATACACTGGACAATGTTTACATAAAGAGTTATACAGTATCAAGTTCGTTAATAATAGGAAAATACATTGTACTTAGTCTTTGGATATCTTCCTTTTTATTAATACTATTTTGATTGCTTTTTATATAGATCATTTCGGAAATCAGTTGATCGGGCGTTTTTACTCTCAGATTCTAATTTTCACTTAGACAATATAAAACTCATAAAGAAGATTTTACGTAACAATGATTATCCTATGTGGTTTATAGAAAAACATATCGAAATTAGATTTAAAAAACTTAAGTATGGTTATACATATAATACGCACCAAAATTGCTATGAAAAATTACCAAAATTGTCTTTACCGTTTACCAAAGATTTTAATAGTCTATCTAATATGTTAAAATCTTATAACATTTGTACAATCCCATTATTGAATAAAAGTTTGTCTTCGATCATTCGGTTAGGCAAAGACATAACCAAAAAATGGGATCGTACTAATGTGGTGTATAAATTTGATTGCCTAAATTGCTCTGCTACATACATAGGAGAAACTAAAAGATCGTTACACACACGCATTAATGAACATAAACTAAACAAAAATAAAGAGTCTGTTGTCAGTACACATCGATTAGAAAACAAACATGAGTTCGATTGGGAAAATACATCCATTTTAGATTTTGAAAGCAATTACAAAAAAAGACTGATTTCCGAAATGATCTATATAAAAAGCAATCAAAATAGTATTAATAAAAAGGAAGATATCCAAAGACTAACCCTATTAAAAATAATCACGTGAGTCTCACGTGAGTACTCACGTGACTACTCACGCGAGAGCTCACGTGAGGTTTTCGACCATATTCTCACGTGAGTACTCACGTGAGTACTCACGTGAGAAGTGAAAAAATAGTTTAAAAAATTAGTAATCAATGTTTTTTTACTGAACTATTATATAAATATTTTAACTTTAATTTTTGCGTATACCTTTCAATCCTTAAATAGTATAGGGAGATATCAAAAGCGAGGCAAGCCTCGTAATTACAACTCTTTAGAAGAGTCGCGATATTGACTAAGTCTTATGGCTTTATGTATTCTCGCCGGTGTTCATTTGCCTATGGAAATCGAGAAAGGGGTTGCCGCCTGGCGGTCACCGGCGGAACTGATAGGACCCGTCTGAACTCCACGTCTAGTAACTCTTTTAACCGCCAGGCGGCAACCCCTTTCTCGATTTTCATAAGCAAATGAACACCGGCGAGAATACATAAAGACATAAGACTAGTCAATACCGCGACTCTTTTAAAAGAGTTATAATTACGAGGCTTGCCTCGCTTTTGATATCTTCCTATACTATTTAAGGATTGAAAGGTATATGCAAAAATTAAAGTTAAAATATTTATGTAATAGTTTAGTAAAAAAAACATTGATTACTAATTTTTTTTAAACCATTTTTTTTACTTCTCACGTGATTATTTTTAATAGGGAAGTACAATGTATTTTTCTATTATTAACGAACTTGATGCTGTATAACTCTTTATGTAAACATTGCCCAGCGTATATAAATACAGTGTATGTGTTATTGTTTTCAGTCGAGAATAACATCTGATCGACGAATGATATATACGTTTATAATTTCGGTAATTTTGATTTTTGTATTTACACTTTGTGGTTTAATTGTCTTTAAAAAAAAGTTTTATATGTTAATTTATTTCTGTGTTTTGAATAAAGGCCTGATGAGGTTGGCGTACTAAGCCAACGAAACGTTGCCATAAAGAAATAAGATCATTTCATTTTGCCTCCAAAGATCGTCCTCAACTATTTAATAAAAAAATACCATACGATATTTTGAGGTTATTGTAGTCACTTGCAGTCACAAAATTTTGTTGTTCTTATATACTCTCTCTCTCTCTCTTTCTTTTCGAGTGGAGTGGGCTTTATCTACTATACGTTATGCTATAATATATATATATATATATATATATATATATATATATATATATATATATATATATATATATATATATATATATATATATATATATATATATATATATATATATATATATATATATATATATATATATATATATATATATATATATATATATATATATATATATATATATATATATATATATATATATATATATATATATATATATATATATATATATATATATATATATATATATATATATATATATATATAGATATATAAGCGTAAGATAGACGACAACCGGAAGTGTCGTAAGAGCTGCAAACTGGATATCGAAATAAGGAGAAGAAAAATTCGGAAAAGAAACTGCACATACAAAAATTCAGCCATCTATATCTGTTGAACGAGATAATCTTTTTAAATAAAATCTTTTGATTTGAATAGAGCAATGAAATGGCTTTCGATTAAGAGGGATATGTTATATAGTAAAAACTAACGCAATATACGTAAAAGCGCATTGAATTTTTCTTACACCCATTTCAATGTATATGTAGCACGGGTCGCTCCTTTTAGGCTTCTTCTATAATTTTCCTTTGAGCGCTCCCGCGTTCCTTGATTACGTGATTCCCTTGGGCAAATCTATGAAACTTTTAATATTCGTGTTACCGTTGCATAGTTTCTAATTAAAGAAGTGATTGCATACATTTGCAGACCAAAAGAAATTTTACTAAATTATGGTTGTATGAACATGTCCTTCTATCATAAAGGTAATTATGAACGAACGCACTTTCATGAAACTAAAAACAAACATCAATTTTTCATTATTTCTGTGCGCACTTGGGTGAATTTTTTATTTCTTTAAACTATTAAAAAATGCCTTTTGTGAAAACGTTTTGAGATCTTACAAGGAGAGTGCACACCCTCCGGAAAACAGATTTTCGCGAGCATTGGAGAGTCGATTTCTGGTACCTAAAAATGAAGCCCAGTCTGACAAATTCCATCTCATAGGCTCTTTTTCTCGAGATATGGGCAATCTCATCTCAAATATCCTTTATTCCGTTAAAAAATGGTATTGACTGTCACATTGCAAGTATTTAAGATACGAAAACGAGAAAAAAATTATAAAAGTGGATAGTAAGAGCTAAAATTTAAGCTCTGATTCGTTAAAAAATATTGATATTTCAGGAAAATATAAGCAATCAAAGGTAACGTAAGAAAAGGGTTAAAAATACAATCCATTTAATCACTCAAGATGAAGACAAATTTTTCGTGCGAAAAGTCGCATGAAGTAAAAATTCTCTTAAGCACCGCAGTTTCGGACCGTATTTTAACCACGAGAGCCGAATAATGATTAAAGTTATGATGTTAAGATTAGAGTGGTATAAAAATACTTATATATAATAAAGTCTTCCATTTAAATTATACTTCTCGAAAATATAGAAGATAATATTTACAATATGAATGTAATCAAGGAAATACTTTATAATAATGTAATAAAAATTCAATAAGCACTCTTTACAAATGGTAATAAGTTTTTTCATGACTGTACAAATAATATTGCTAATATAAAACTTTCTACGAAAGTATAAAATAAGGCAAGTATAGATTTTTTTTCTGGATAATCTATAAAAAAACACAATTTGTCTAGTCCTTTTATTTCTTCCAATCTCATCTATTCAATAAGCACTCTCTACAAATGGTAATAATTTTTTTCATGACTGTACAAATAATCTATAAAATAATAATATTTATGATTTTGTAAAAGAAATCAAATAAATACGAATGAAAAAGTCTTTTAATTCTTTGAGTCATTGTATGCTGAACAAATTATATGTAAGTAAGTACATTCAAATTGTTCACTGCAAATCAAACAAACGAAAGTTGTGAAATGAATTATCGATAGTCAAGTAATGCAAACAACTCCCGGAAACTACTGTAGGACTGTTCTCAGAAATGTATTCAAATTTGTTCATCTTTCTGAGCTATACAAATTAAACACAAGAAAGTACTGAAATCAATTTATTGTAGTCAAGTACCGGCCATAAGTTAACTTACTGACATAATAGAACTTTTCGTATGTAGCGTGTAAAATTACATTTTACGCCCACGTTGTAACTTCAAAATTATTCAGCTAGCAGGCATAAAATATTACTTAGCGCCCAAGAGCCCCAATAGCTCACATACTCTTACAAAACTTTATAGAACCTAAGCACTTTACTCCCGTGTGGGAGAAAATTATTTTAATTATATAACTATAATGCCTTGTCTTTATTTCTAAAATTCATAAGAATTTTTTTAGATATTTACGAAAAGTCAAATTGTATATAAAAAAAAATTACATAGTTACCAACACATCACTATTTTTCATGATTCTTTCTCAATTTTGAACTTTCCATAATATTACGCACCTTGCTCTAGCAGGGTGGTCCTCCGATCTCCCATACATACTTGGCGGGCCCGACGATTTGCAGTTCAAGATGTAAGACATGGTCATTTTCATATAAATATTCATATGTTTAAAGATCAGATAAAATGTATAAATGGGTTGCTTCTACATATTAACTACTGATCCGTGAATCTATCGCTCTCTTTTTAAATAGAAAGTGCAAACCCGTCTGAAAGTATCATATGAGATCTCATATGTAATCCCATAATATATAAAATTGTAGATGACATCGCATATCGAGATCTGATACGAGATATGCGATGCCTGAAATTCTCATATGAGATTTTTATGATATTTACACGCGGGAAAAGGATACACAATAAGTCGCTTATAAAACGGTTAGAAAAATGTAAAGCACTTTAGAAGTAGACTATAAATTTATATGAATTTTTATTTTATTCTCGTTTAAAAGGACAGACACAAAGAAAAATATTGTGGGTAATAAAAGTAAATCATGATTCTGCACATATAGGGATGTTGTACTTAACGGTACCAATTATAGGTATAAATATTGTTAATGAATTTATGCAAAAATTTGTATTCTATATTTAAGTAGCCCACCGGTAAACTTCAAATCGTCGGGCCCGCCAAGTATGTATGGGAGATCGGAGGACCACCCCTGCTAGAGCAGCTCTAGACTTCTCTTTTCCTCCCAAGGTGCGTAATATTATAGAAAGTTCAAAATTGAGAAAGAATCATGAAAAATAGTGATGTGTTGGTAACTATGTAATTTTTGCTTCCTCATAGAGGAAGCTTTGTGATAGTAAAGAAAAAAAGTTTATGAGAGAATGTGTTAGATATGTTATTTAGCAAATTTGGAATCGAAATACACTATTTTTAGAAAATGTCCGTATGGATGTGTGTGTGTGTGTGTGTGTGTGTGTGTGTGTGTGTGTGTGTGTGTGTGTGTGTGTGTGTGTGTGTGTGTGTGTGTGTGTGTGTGTGTGTGTGTGTGTGTGTGATACGCTGATATCTCATGATCTACTCGACCGATTTTAACGAGAGAGTGATCATTTTTTTAGATTTTGCTTCCACAATTGGGGTCAATACTCTATTTTTGTAAAATTTAATTTTTTTTTTTTATAGCCATTTTTTAATTTCCAAAATTTTTTTTTTCGATTTTTTTAATATTTAGAACAAATATTGTTTATATATCATGAATTCTCTGTATGTAGGATAAAATTATCTACAATTTAAAAAAAAAGAAAAGTCGGTAGCTATATTTCGTCATAAGTTATTGATGAAAACGTAATTTTTTGTAAATAGGTTATATTTCGAAATTGAAAAAGATATTAACATGAATATTTTTTTGGTTATAAAGGATATTAAGTACTATAACTTACTAAATTTTTAGGTTTTTTTATTCATTATTTTTTGAGAAAAAAAATAATTTATAAAAAAAAGTGATTTCTTTTGTCGTTCAATAACTATAGTAAAATTGGCTTAATCACTTTGAAATTCTTTGTTGGGGTAGATTTTGTATACCAATCGAGTGAGTTCTTTGGGCAAAAGGATTGATCCATAAATTTCGAAGATATTTGAGGTTAAAATTTTTTCAATTTCTTTTTAAAGCGGAATTTCTCGAGAACGGCTCTATGTAGCCAAATGCGGTGGGTGGCATGAGAAAGAGAATTACATTACCTACATTTTCTAAAAAAAATGAATTCTCTAGCTATCACGGTTCTTTTGTTATTAACAAAAACGTAAAAATTGAAAAATGAAAAAAATGAGTTTTATATGTTCAACTATTACAAGAGTAAAATTGTCTTATTCGCTTCAAAATTCATTGTAGAGGTATATTATTGATAGTTCTCGGATGAGTTCTTTTGGCAAAGTGATTGGTTCATAAATTTCAGATATTTGAGGTTAAAATTTTTCTAGACATTTTTAAAATCTATTTCTTGAGGATTTTTTTTTTTAATTTTTAAATTTTTACATTTCTGTTAATAACAAAAGAACCGTGATAGCTAGAAAATTAATTTTTTTTAGAAAATATAGGTAATTTAATTATGTTTCGAATACTATAAATTACATTCAAATACATAGAGCTCTAAATATCAGTTGCAAATTTATAGGCAATTCTGATATATATTTTATGTATGCGAAATTTTGTGGAAATGTATAATCTATAAAAATTTGAATAAATTATGTTGGAGTTTTGTTATTTCTGTCTTTCTGAAGTATTAAATTTTAAATATTGGAATTAAAAATTAATTAAAGGAATCAGTAAATTAAGTTTGAGGAAGCTACGTGCCAATGAATTGGCAGCGGTTTTTATATAGGCTTTGACTTTTCGTAAATATCTAAAAAAATTCTTATGAATTTTAGAAATAAAGAGAAGGCATTACAGTTATATAATTAAAATAATTTTCTCCCACACGGGAGTAAAGTGCTTAGGTTCTATAAAGTTTTGTAAGAGTATGTGAGCTATTGGGCCTCTTGGGCGCTAAGTAGTATTTTATGCCTGCTGGCTGAATAATTTTGAAGTTACAACGTGGACGTAAAATGTAATTTTACATGCTACATACGAAAAGTTCTATTATGTCAGTAAGTTAACTTATGGCCGGTACTTGACTACAATAAATTGATTTCAGCACGTTCTTGTGTTTAATTTGTATAGCTCAGAAAGATGAACAAATTTGAATATATTTCTGAGAACAGTCATACAGTAGTTTCCGAGAGTTGTTTGCATTACTTGACTATCGATAATTGATTTCACAACTTTCGTTTGTTTGATTTGCAGTGAACAATTTGAATGTACTTACTTACATATAATTTGTTCAGCATACAATGACTCAAAGAATTAAGACTTTTTCATTCGTATTTATTTGATTTCTTTTACAAAATCATAAATATTATTATTTTATAGATTATTTGTACAGTCATGAAAAAAATTATTACAATTTGTAGAGAGTGCTTATTGAATAGATGAGATTGGAAGAAATAAAAGGACTAGACAAATTGTGTTTTTTTTTATAGATTATCCAGAAAAAACGTCTATACTTGCCTTATTTTATACTTTCGTAGAAAGTTTTATATTAGCAATATTATTATTTGTACAGTCATGAAAAAACTTATTACCATTTGTAAAGAGTGCTTATTGAATAGAAGAGAGTAGAAGAATTAAAAGGACTAGACAGATTATGTTGTTATAGAATGTAGTTAAAAAATTAGCTTTTAAAAAACGTTCTGATTGTTTTAAAAAAAATATTTAAGCTCTCATTAAAGTTTTTGGTACTCAGGTTGACGGATGTTGAGAGAGAGGGAGGGAGGGAGAGAGTGGGGTGGGAAAGAGAAGGAGGGAGAGAGTTTATAGTCATGAAAAAATTATTACCATTTGTAGAGAGTCCTTATTGAATAGATGAGACTAAAAGAAATAAAAGGACTAGACAAATTGTGTTGTTAGAATTTAACGTACTTAAAAATAGCTTTTAAAAAACGTGTTGATTGTTTTAAAAAATATTTAAGCTCTCATTAAAGTTTTTGGTACTCAGTTTCACGGAAGTTGCGAGAGAGGGAGAGAGGGGGAGGGGAAGAGAGAGAGAGAAGAGAGAGAGAGAGAGAGAGAGAGAGAGAGAGAGAGAGAGAGAGAGAGAGAGAGAGAGAGAGAGAGAGAGAGAGAGAGAGAGAGAGAGAGTGAGAGAGAGCGTGAGATAAAGGGAGGGAGGGCGGGAGAGAGTAATACTTGTCTTAGTTTAAGGTGGCTCATGCGATTTCTTATAAAAAAGCAGATACATCTTAAACTTAACAAATATGTTCTTTAGACATTAAACTTTCGATCTGTACTAAGAAAATTGTAGGTCAACGACCAAATTATCGAAAAAATTGAGTTTATAAATAGGTACGTTTAACACATAACCTTATGGGAATGAACAGTTTATTGCTTCGTAGTAACTTGTAAAAAAGCAGTTTTTAATGTACAATATATGAAATTAAAGATTTTTTGTGAAGAATCTAATGATATCATCAGAATTATAGGTTAACCACCAAACAAAAAAGATATTAACAATAAACGTTACAAATGTGCTACTGCGCATGCGCACTACGACCAGTCATATAAATGTAGCGACAAATTAGCAAAGTTTTTACTTATTTATAAAATCTTTTTTTGTTTGAACATTTAGAAGTTATTTACAATAAATTTACGTAAAATACGTTAACTTAATTTGGCAATAATAAAAAGCCCCTTGCGGGGCCCTGACTTGATACGGCACCAAACGCATGAGCCACCTTAAACTTTTGTAAAATGTTTTTTAGATATATTTCACAACTTTTTAAGAGAAAATAATAATTACACAGTGTGATAACATTATGGGGTTTATTATAGTATAGTATACTTTTAACATCATTCGAAAAAGATAGTATTGTTATTCACAAAAGTTTTAAATTTGAATGTTTCTTGAAGGAGCTCGAAAAATGATTACATTAGTAAAATTTTTTGAAATAATATAATCAAACGCGTATATATTCTTAGGTATGATGATAATTTAACAATACTATTAATTATTATAAAGTCATATGAAAATATCATTCTTTTTATGTTTTCAGTTTGCAGGAAAAACTTATATACATACCTTATTTTATACTTTCAAAGATTATTATTAAGAAGACAAATTACATAAATACTAAAGGGATCGATATTTTTTTGAACAAATTAGATCTTAAAACGAAGCTTTTAGTTCATATTTTTATAATTTTTTTTCAGATCATATAAGTATTTTCATTTTTTGGTACTAGAAATTGATTATTAAAGCCTTAAATTAGTTCTACTATAAGACTGCTATATGATAATATCATTAATTATTTTTGTAGCTTTGCAATTAATTATTGGCACCATGAGCCAATAATTAATTATATTATTCTCAACACTTGGATTTGTTGAAATTATCACTAGAACCCGGTCAAAAATATCCAGCTAGGAAACCCAGTTGGATCTATGTCACATGGGAAATTCAGCTGGATCCGGGTGGATTTACACAGATTTCAGTAGATATGATTAGACCACTTGTATTAATAACCCATCATATATATATATATATATATATATATATATATATATATATATATATATATATATATATATATATATATATATATATATATATATATATATATATATATATAAAACCGGAAGTGGGAAGAAAACGTATACCGGAAGTGGAATCTTATGGAAAACATGAAGAATTTTAGAAAGATCGGAACAGACATAAAATTTTTCACTATTTAATATCTTTAATATGAGAACATATTTTTACATGAAACTTTTTGTGCAACATAGTATAACAATAATACTCATTTTGTTATTTTTTTTAGTTAATATAAAAGTCTTGAAAATTGTATAAAATCTTTCAATTTCTCGGGCATCCATTTCAAAGTATATGTAGCGCGGTCTACCCTCAGGCTTTTCTACATTGGACAGATACTTGCCTTCGGAACGCTCCCGCGTTCCTTGATAAGTTTAAAACACTTATTTTAAAGAAATATCTGAATCTGTCGATGGGGATAAGAGAATGCGATGCAGTTCATATGTTTAAAAAGATTAGCCAGTTCAAGCGCGCTGGGCGTGCTCTTTAGCGAGGATTTGAAATCAATTTTAAATTTTCGCTCTTTCGCAAAAAAATTGTGTATTTGTGGGAATTACGTAGATTGTAATAGAAACGTATACAATTTTGTAAGTGGATATTATGTAGCGATCAACAATAAACTATTATAATTGATTACTAGAATCACGGAAATAAGATTTCTGAATTGATACCTTGTTTATTCAATTTAATACAGGTATAGCTGAAGCCACATTATCCAAGTAGAAATTTATTTATATGAAAAGGCTAATAAGTTAGAAAATAGATAGTAAAACTGTCTAATTAATAGCACGATGAAACCCTTTTCGAACATTATTTGCATATTCCCTAGATCAGTAATAGAAAAACTACTTCCTAATTTTATTTTATAGGAAAGATAACAAAATGTGAGTGTAATGATTGCGCTGCATTTTGAAATGAATTGAAAAATATAGTAGTTATGCATTATTATTGAAAATATTGAAAATATAAATTAATCGAGATAAATTGTTTTTCTTTCATTTCAATATATTTGTAATAAGGTTTTTCAAAAATTATAATTTTGACTTATTTGTCCAATAAAAGCATTTTCTGAAAATTTTGTTTTTTTTTATTACCTAACATATTCATAAATATAAAAGCAATAAATATAATAAATTAAACCGATTTAATAAACGAATTTCTTCTCTGCGTAACCGATTGAATAAACGATGTCTGCCGCGGTAGACAAATGCACAAGTTGATCGAGCTGACAAAGGTAGCTGTAGTGCGGAGGGCTGTCGCCACTCTTACCGTACTGAACGCGCTCGGCTAGACGATCGTATGGGGCTCCGAGCGCCGCGAGGTCTTCCAAATAGTCGCAAGTGGCGAGCGGCCACTTTTCGGTAGGCTCCTGGATTAGTTGGAGTGGGGAGCGCTCTCCCTACTCGTCTCGTGCTGAGCGCGCTCTGCCGCCCGACGGCATGTCGCTCGAAATGCCCTGTGCTCTCCCGGCCAGCCCCGCGAGTCTATTCGACTAGTACGCTGAGCTCGTATACCTCGCCGCGGTGACAAACTCTGTCGGTACTTGTTTCGAGCTGGACGCGCTCTCTCGAAATATCCCATCCGGCATTAAACACAACGAGCTTGTTCTGTTCGGAGCGAGTGCTAAAACAGCGATGGTCTTCTATCTTTTTCGGCACTTTTGACAACAAGCTTTACGCGCTCAAAATTCAGAGCTATCGTGTCACTAATTCTTATTTAACGAAGCAGTCTTGTATCATAAGTGCTTTTCCAGTCCTTAATTTTTTTCCGTGTACTCTACTTGAACTGTTCTTCGGTTAAGTACTTAATCGGTTATCGGATCTATGCAGTGTATAATATTGTAACGTTAAATCCTAACGTCCTCACTACGAGACAAACAGTAAAAAAGTATACTGACATGTATGCATATGCCTACATTATAAGCCTAACAAAATATCTTATATTAGAAGATTCATGTATAGAAAATTTTCGTTATGAAAATACTGGTCGTCAAACGAAAGAATTTGCTTCAAAACCATTCCTATGTACTTGGAAAAATAAGAAGTACAAATGTCAAATCCTAATAATAGCAGGTAATTTACATTTTGTACAAAAAATAATTTACAAGTATGATTTTATATTTACAAAATTTTTCATGTACAATTTCTTATGTCATTTCTCTTATAATTTTTCTTTCATTCTTTGCTTTGTCTACAGAGATGGAGGAAGAAGTAGATGACATTTTAGCCGATGGCAAAGACAGATCAAGAGTTCCTACTTTGAACAATTCTGATCTCGAAATAACCAATGATAATACTAAGATTAAGACTGAAAATATGAAAATGCAATTAAAATCCAAAGAAAAGGTTAGTAGTATATGATGAATTCTCAAGAACTTTTATTTTTATGTCACTTTAAAAAGGTCTAAAAATATTTAAAACAGTTTTTTTGTATGCTCAGAATTGGGCATGTGTGGCACACTTAATATGGTTTACAGAACTGGTTTTCTACGTAAAAGTTGAAGCTTTTACACTCTGTCTTGTTTATGTGCTTCTCACACACTCCTAATAACGCAGCAATAAATTACTTAAAAAAAAGTGACATAAAAGTAAAAGATCAAGAGAATTTCCCATATATCATAATAATTCATAATACAAACTCATTATTTATATTCTTCTATTTGTTTTAGGAAGCTAAAAAAAAGGAACAAGCAAAGTTCAGTTAAAACAATGACCAGTATTGTGAGTGCATATGACTCGTCTCTTTATTCACAACCTATGATTCTGTCTAGTACTTCTGAAGTGCCTGCCAAAGATGATGTACCTGATGGAAAAGTATATTTCAAGACCTTAACACCCAATATTGCTAAGAAGTCTGTCTTAGAAAAAAAAGAACCATCACCTTCTTCTTCAGGCACAGAGGTATGACAAAACTTTTAAGAACCCATAAGAAAAAAAAAATTACAGAAACTATCTGTTGACATTTCCATAAGTAAAAATAGCTCAACATTTGAACGCAAGTTTTGAAATTTTATAAAGGTTAGGTTAGCCATAACAGATGTTTATCTAACTATCATTTACAATCTTCTAAAACGTGGCGTACGAAGTTTCAAAGTTATTATTATCAATGGGTGTGCCTGTAAAAAATTACTAGAGAAATTTCAGCAAAAGGTATTAAATATTTGTACTTGCAACATGACTCGTTTTCATAATTACAGGATGTTGAGCAGTCAGAAATAGAAGAATATAATTCACAAGAACACAACTCTAAGAGAGGAATGGCTGCAGAAATTATGGACTTGAAAAACAAATTAATTGAAGAAAAACGCAAGAGAAAAGTGGCTGTGAATGTAGCCAACACTTTTCAAACCAGATATAATAATGTAAAAGAAAAGTTGGCTGCTGCCCAAAATGGTAAGTTTATTATGTATGATATTTAAAGAAATATATTTTAAAATTATAAAATTATTATTAACATTAGAATTTGTTTTTTTTTTTTAAATACATGACCTGTTTTATTTTTATCATTGTAGAAGAGAAACCGGCAGAGTATCCTGGAAGAAGTAACGCAGGATTCCCCATACCAGTAACACTCATTCAGGCATAATGGCGAGAAAGGAAGCTGTAGAAGATGCTTACCATAACGTTGACGGATCAAAATTTTATATTAGTATGTGTTACGCTGCGTGGGGATACAAACAGCTTGCAAGTAGATGTGTGAAGGTGACTAAGCAGATAAAAAGACTGAATCCAAAAAAGGATATGCCGACAAAATTGTCACCAAAAAAAAGGAGAGCAGTAAGGGCTCACTTCATTAATTTTTTGAATTTCTACGAATACCCTGAAAGGCTTTACAACATACACATGAGTAAGATTAATAATTACGCGCATCGTGCTATCTGTGATGCACGAAAGCACATGAAAACAATTGAGGAAGATCCAGATCTTATGAATTCATATGAATTGCTAGAAAATGAAGAAGATAATACTGAATTGGTAGAATTATAAATGGTATTATTATTATTGGTAGAATTATAATTGTAAGTTTGATAAATAAATAATTTTTTACAAATATATTTCAATATTGTTTTATTATTTGTACACATATCCCATTAAAACATATCATTTTTAAATAAAAAATATGCAGCTAAATATTATAATAATTAAATAATTAAATATATTTGATTGGTTTTGGAAATATTAAAAAATAATTTTTTATGTAAAAAAGTGTACAAAAATAAAAAAAAGTGAAAAGAAATGAAAAAAATTAATTTAAAATATTAAAGCGTAACAAATAGAAATAATAAGTGATACAAAATGTTAAAAAATAATAATTTCTGATAAATTATCCGAATTCCTACAAGAATTATTACTATTTATCACTTTTTATCAGTTTTTTATTACTTTTTATTACTCTTTTTCAAATTTTACTACTTTTTATTAGTTTTTATCACATTTTTTTATATTTTAACATCTTTTATAAGATTCTATTAGTTTTTATCACTTTTTCTCGATATTTATTATTTATTTTTAGAACTATTTTCCGCCAGGGAAATTCAAGATATAATTAATATTTAATGTGTAATCAAGTGATCATTGAAAAAATGGGCTTATCGGCTTTTATGTACTTATGTACTTTTGTCTACGACAGTGATGGCTTAAGTTTCGATTTGGATAACTTTTAATGGAACGGATGCATGCAAAGTACCAGAGCTTCTGTTTTAACCATTTTATATGGGAGAACAGATATACAGGAAAGTGAGTTTCAAGAAGGAAAAGAATGGGGATCAAATGGCTGATTATTTTTGGAGTTTTATGGTATTTTTCTTTGCAGGCTTATTTCTCAAAATGTCATTTTTTAAAGCTTGGCGTCACTTTTTAAAGAAACTATTCAATGGATTTTCATGAGGGAGGGCTTGAATTACTTGAAATTTATTGAACTATGGCAGGAAGAGTTGGAAATATTAAAAATATTTTTTGAAATAATTTAAATGTTAAAAACCACTTTTAATTAATTAATTTTAAGAAGTTTTGTGATTTTTTGTGATTTTTAGCAATTTAAGATTATTTAAAAAAAATATTTTTAATATTTCCAACTCTTTCTGCTATAGTTCAATGAATTTCAAGTAATTCAGGCCCTCTACCATGCAAATCCATGGAATAGTTTTTTAAAAAGTGACGCCAATTGAAAAAAATTGAAAATGCTCTGAGTAAAATTGATCTACAGATTAAGACTTGGGCCATTTTATCAGAAATAGTGTATATTTATAATATATATATATATATATTTTTTATATTGTTTAAACTATATTTTTATTTTTTTTTAATAGCTAATTATGGCCTCAGAAGCTACTCGGTGTAAGACCGCCTTCACCTATATAAAAGTCTACAAACATCAGTGTAAATGCAGCTGTGGTTTCATCATAGACATAAGAGAGATAGACGGGTGCTGTCTGTCTCTAACACATGTGGGCGAACATGGTTAGAGATGCCACTCTTCCTAACCTACACCCGCAGTTTATCTTTCTTATGTCTATGGGTTTCATTTAACCACTGTAATACCAGAATTTAGTTTACGTTTTGGTTAATTTACAATTTTTTTCTTCATGAACAGATTATATTGTGTAAAAGAACATTACAAAACCTTTGCTTATGCCAGTTGCAATCCACTATCATCAACCATCGACTGAATGTAATTATATGATATAATTGACACTTTATTTCCTAAAGTTAAAACGGTTATACACTACAATGAATATATATGAGTGGTATTCTCCTTATAAAGTTAGGTTGTATGTGAAAAGGTATAATGAAAGAAAAGTAAAACGGTCCACCCCATCAGACATCAATATACTATCAACATGAGATTTGTTGCTATAAACATTTTGTTTAAGTTTTTGGCACAGCACTACTCTAGCTTGAAAACATGCATTCAGAATTTTGGATTTTTCAACACATTCTACATTTACCTTAGTATATAATATCTAATATGTGTGATAAAGATTATCAAAAACATATTTGTTCGGGATACGTATGGCCGTTCTGCGAGATTCGAATTTCGCGCCGTAGCGTGTCGATCGCTGCGGTGAGAGTGGCCGAGCGCATGCGCGCGCCGCCAGGGGCGCCTCCTTGTTATCACGCGGGATGGGGGCTTACGAGGACGTTAAGTTCAGTAGTCGACGGCTCTCCCGAGGAACCGGTCGATCAGTGCAAGCCGCTTAGCGCACGTGTTCGCGAGTCACCGCGGTCGGTCGTGTTATTGGGGTCGTCTCTCACGTCCCCTTTCGTCGAGTTGTGTGCGTGTGTCTAGCGATCGTTGTGCCGTTCGGAGTGCAATTGGTGTGTGAATTCTTAGTGTGTTGGGACGTCGGCCACGTGCGAGTTTTTCTCGGCGTGCCCATATCCACCTGGCGATAGCTACCTACCCTGGTAACACACATTTTGCAATTCTGGTGTACTTCTAATGCAATTTCTCTCTCTGCATGGAAATTGCGTCAGACCATACGTAACATGCTGTATACTTAACCTATATTTCTGCACAAAACGATTTGCACCAGGCTTTGAGCAGCAGAATTGCAGTAAACTTGCAAATTGACAATTACACACTTGGAGAACCCATCACTTGCACTTGCGCTTTCAGCAGAATTGCATGGGCAATAAGGAAGTTCACGTGCGCCAGGTACTGCGCAACAGAAATGAGCAGTCTTGTGCAATCGTTCGGGCAACCATATGGACCGACCCACGTCCACCGATCACGCGCGCGTCCATAAGAATTGCAACAGAATTACGCGTTGCGTCTGCTGCAGATGTGCTGCAGCAAAAATTGCGTCAGAATTACAATAGCCGAAATGCACTCTGACACAGACATGTTTGCACTTGCGCTTTCAGCAGAATTGCATAGGAGATAAGCAAGTTCACGTACGACAGACACTGTGCAGCAGAAACGAGCAGTCTTGTGCAATCGTTCGGGCAACCATATGGACCGTCCCATCACGCGCGCGTCCACAAGAGTTGCAACAGAATTACGCGTTGCGTCTGCTGCAGATGTGATGCAGCAAAAATTGCGTCAGAATTACAATAGCCAAAGTGCACTCTGACACAGACATCTGCTTGCACTTGCGCTTTCAGCAGAATTGCATAGGAGATAAGCAAGTTCACGTGCGACAGACACTGTGCAGCAGAAACGAGCAGTCTTGTGCAATCGTTCGGGCAACCATATGGACCGTCCCATCACGCGCGCGTCCACAAGAATTGCAACAGAATTACGCGTTGCGTCTGCTGCAGATGTGATGCAGCAAAAATTGCGTCAGAATTACAATAGCCGAAGTGCACTCTGACATAGACATCTCTTTGCACTTGCGTTTTCAGCAGAATTGCATAGGAGATAAGCAAGTTCACGTGCGTCAAGATAATGTACGAATTTTGTTTCTGATAGCCAATTTTCTGCCAGGGTTTTTTAAATAAATTAAACAACTTTTTTTTGTAAAACGGCGTAATAAATTATATCTAGGCATGTATAAATAATTTGTGTAAATAAGTCAGATAGATATTAATGTGCCAAATTTGGACTTTTATCTACGTAAGCTAAATACGTAAACTTTTACGTAAACAAACTGTTGTTAATTATTATAACTTCGTTAATTAATTATTAAATTTTGATTATTGTGATTTTATAGACAAACAATACTTTATAAATGTCAATGATAGAAAAGGTGTACAGTTACAATTGGTTTATAATGAGCTATAAATATTACAAATATTATTAAAAGTGTATTAATAACATAAAATTAATACTATATAATTAATTAATACTGTGTAATAATGTAAATCGTTTTTGTTAATTAACAATACATGAATATTAATTCACAAACATTGATGTAATTAGTTTAGGTAAATAAAAGTACAAATTTGGCACATGAATATATTTATATATATATATCATTTACATAAATTATTTACGTATATAACTTACATATATATTTTCAACAGGGGTGATATCATGATGGTGTAAAATCATGGGTGTATTCCGAAATGCGAAAACTGCGGTACGGCCCTAGACAGATATGAGAGCGTTTGCTCGCGTTTGGTCGCGCTAAGAGCGAACGCACTCGCGATCCTCTCATTGATTGGCGTAGGCTTGCGCGCCCACTGACTCACTGAGCACTGAGCCCGCTTCCAACCAATGAGGGAAGCAAGCGCGTGCGGTCTTACCGCAGCCCTCCGCGGCCAAACGCGAGCAAAGGCGATCAAACGCTCTTATGTGTCTAGTAGGAAACGCTTCAAAATTGTGCGTATTAACACGATGTTCCGAAATTCCGTACTGCAGTTTCCGCATTCAGGTATACGCTCTATGTAAACACACCCTTATACTCGGCATAGTCGCGAACGACCGTGGTCGCGAACAATTGAATGGAAGGCTTTATCTTTATCGTGCATGCTGCATCCAACGGCCGCCACGTGAGGATCACGCTTCGAAGACTAATCCAAGAAATCTAAAGGAATAAATTAGATTTTCCAAATTTTGGTAAGTTTTTATAATAATATTTAATACATACTTTCAGAAAGTATAAGTATTTTTTTTTTATTTCTTGATTTTAATGCTTAATTTTAATGCTTCAATTAATACTTTGACGGTCGATATATTATACTATTAAATAACTTTATGTTAATAGCTTTATTGATTTTCTACTTAATAAAAACTTTTATCGATTAAATAATTTTTTTATACAAAATTAATTTTGAATAATTTAACACGTTTTTTTACGACCCAATTAATTCTTTCAGTAAGTTGCTTTCATTTGAAAAATTGCGTAGTATTTTTTACTTATATATTTGTTACTCAATTTACAAAATTATTTCTTTATATTTAAATATATAATGAAAGCTTTTGTATATTTGCCTATACAACGTACATTGCAGTTCAGTCAGCTTAGTTTTATTTTCTTCCGTAGTTTTACAAGCATGTATCATTTCACTACATAACCTCAATAAATTAACAATATATATATTTTGTATATATATATATATATATATATATATATATATATATATATATATATATATATATATATATATATATATGGGGCATTCTCTGTCAACGCGACACCCCCTCTGCCCAGAACAATTTTGATCTAAATGAGGTCTACCTGGGCTCAAATGAAAGCTCTTGACTTCTACTTTCGAACGCCGTCTGGCGATTCCGAAAATTCAAAATGGCGGATCCAATATGGCGGCTGAAAGTCTCGGAATGATGGAAAAACAAGTTTTTCTTCACTCTAATAGCGAATCTGATACGAAAATTGTTATTTCTTGCCACTAATACGAAGTTTGCGACATATTTTCTTACTACTACCGTTTAAAGCGAGCGGTTAAAATTATATTTCAAGGTCATTTTGAAGGTCAAAAGTTATTTTCTGGATTTTCGGACTAGTATTCCACGAAAGTAGTAGAAAACTTGATTAAGATCATAACTAGACTTGACCTTGGATCATTTTTCAAGGTCATTTTCATGGTGAGTTCTAATTTTAATAAACCGATTCTTTCGCAGTTATACTTCTTCAATTCATGCTATCAATCGGTTCTAATTCGGAACAGTAACAGAAAAACTGTGGTTATATCCACACTTTGAAACATTTCAGAATCACTGAAAAAAGTTTGGTGGAGAAGAAACACGTTAGCGTAGAGTATCAGTACCAAATGCAAGAATTGTTTCATAATTAAACATTAAGTCCTTTACTCTCCCATTTTAGAGCAAATGTTGCACTAAAATTGTTCCGCATTTAATCTATTTCATCGTTCTTCAGGAGTACAAAAGTTTAGGGCAGAAGAAGCACTAAAAAGTGTGGCAATGGTACAACACATTTGTGCTGGTACTGCTTTTTTGATTTGGTGCTCCTCCTGCACAAAACTCGTGCAGTATACGCACTGAGAGAAAAAAACCGACGTGACGCCGTGGATGCTATAGTTGGTGTAAGACCGTGTGACTATACACGTATACAATGCGATCAAAAATTGCAAATTTTTTGAATTTTGCAATTTTTGAATTGACTTTGAAGGTCAACGACGAGGTCAGATTCAAGGTCATCAGACCAGACAAATCCTCGTTGAAAATTACTTACGGTATGACCTTAGCTTTTTCAAAAAATATCGTTTCTGGGAAAATACGGGGGTCCCATACTTTTTGATAACCCTGTAATTAAACTTTACAATAGAACATTTCTAAAATCTCTCTCACTTTTTTTATTCCTCTTTCGAAACTCTTTAAGTACCGATGCTTCTCTAAAAGTTTAGTGCGGCTGTTACTCTAACTCTTTGGTGTATCTGTGGTTCTATATTTCGTGCATTATCTTTCCTAAACGTTTCGTACATATAGTTCCCATCGATTTTCGAGAGGATTCAAATTAATTTTTCACAGCACCTATTCTAGCAGTCCTACGTTATTATATTCGAGTATTATCACTTACTTAGATGGATTGAATATGCCTACTGTAGCACGGTCCGATCATTGTATCAACCCTCTCAATGGTAAGGGTCACATAGGTAATGATTTACGCTTGTTGTCGAACAACTTAAAACGAAGATTTCCAGATTTGCCAGATAATTCAAAAATTTGTAGTAAGTGTAGAAAGTTATGTGGATCTCCCATTTCATCTATTGGTACAAGAGATAACGAAGGCAACAACGAATATGAAAACATGGATATAGAGACGACATCAGAAAACACTGGTATTGATAAATCTGTTCAAGAAGCTACACGATCAGCTAGAGAAATCGAATTGGAAGACATGTTTTCAGAATTAAAAGAAAAGTTTTCTAGATTAGCAGTTTATGACCCTTTGAAACTAACTATACTTACAATCGCCCCATCAACTTGGAATATTAGTCGAATTTCCCGTGAATTCAATACATCAAGACATTTAGTAAGAAAGTCGAAAAAACTCAAAGCCGATGGAGGTATTTTAGCTACAACAACGGTTAAACATGGTAAAACTTTGTCAAAGGCAGTGATAGAAGTCATTGTTGAATGTTATAATAACGATCTGCACAGTCGGATGATGCCGGGTCGAAAAGATACTGTCTCTGTTATTATTGATGGAAAGCGGACTCAGGTGCAGAAACGTCTTTTATATTTCGATTTACGAGAACTTTACGAATTATTCAAGATAGCAGAACCAACAGTGCAAGTAGGATTCAGTACTTTCGCGAAATTACGACCAAAACATTGTGTTCTTGCTGGTGCTAGAGGAACGC
This sequence comes from Torymus aiolomorphi, assembly GCA_036365515.1. Lineage (NCBI taxonomy): Eukaryota > Metazoa > Arthropoda > Insecta > Hymenoptera > Torymidae > Torymus > Torymus aiolomorphi. Next base: position 150,730,759 of record CM070875.1, on the reverse strand, counting down.
ATAGCGTCTGCGTTTGCACCATTCATCAAAATTGTAAATTGATGTTGGATGCAATCGATATTCAGAAGCTCACGAAAAATCAAGAAGAACCCATTTGTAGTTATAAAGATTGTTTACAGCAAATTATGTGTAACAATCCTACACCTCACTGTCACTTGGATGAATGTTCGAAGTGCCCTGGTTCTGAAAATCTTACGTCTCGTTTACTTGAAATATTGGATGGGGCAAATATCTCACAAATTGAGTACTGTGCGTGGTCAGGAACCGATAGATCAACTTTGCAGAATTTAACTCTACCAGTTGAAGAATTTGTTGATGAATTATATGCCAAATTGGCGATACTCAAACCCCACTCATATATTGCCAAAGAACAAGGTAATTTCATTGCTCAAACAAAAAGTAATCTAGGCAATGGAGAAGTTCTGGTAATGTTCGACTATTCTGAGAATTACTCTTTTGCAGTACAAGATGCATCTCAAGCCTTCCATTTTAATAATGACCAGTGCACTGTTTTTCCAGCTATTTACTATTATAAAGAAGATTCAGAGCTGAAGCATGAAAGTTGTGTATTCTTGTCGAATAGTTTGAAGCACGACACTTCTTCTGTCTATACTATTCAGAATTTATTGATTCCAGAAATCAAGAGAAAAGTAAAAAAACTTAAAAAGATTATTTACGTGACAGATGGAGCAAAACAGCATTTCAAGAACCGCTTTCAGATAGCAAATCTTCTTCATCATGAGAAGGATTTTGGTATTGAGGCAGAGTGGCATTTTTGCGCCACTGCTCATGGTAAAAGCTGTTATGATGGTCTTGGTGCAATATTTAAAAGAGAAGCTTATAGAGCTAGCTTGAAGGCGAAACCGAAAGATGCTATTCTGACGCACACATCTCTTGTAAAGTGGGCTAAAAATCATTTTGAAAATATAAGGATTTTTTATTTTACGCAGACTGAACATGATAAATTCAAAAGGAAACTCAATCGTAGGTTCCAAGATGCATTACCTGTCCCACAGATTCTTAAACATCATTCTTTTCAATTATCAAGTGACGGGAAAGTTATCATGAAAAGGTACTCGAATGCTGCTAAGTCTGTATCTGTTCTACTTTAATTTTCAATGGGAAAATATACTGAATTTTTTTTATAATATTCAAGTTTTTCTATTTTTTATCCTCCTTTTTTTAATTCTTTTATGTTCTGAGAGAAGTAGTACCTCCACGTGGTTCAGAATGGGTTATGCTAAAACTACTTGATAGTTCTATTGTAGAACTTTATCTTCTCTAAGGATTTTATACATGAAATTTTTAGATCGCCGGTCCCACGATATGCACAAAGGAACAAATGTCTCATAGGAGGTTACGTTCAACAAAACATTAATTATGCAGAGACAGAAATCATGACCTTGAAAAATGATCCAAGGTCAAGTCTAGTTATGATCGTAATCAAGTTTTCTACTAGTTTCGTGGAATACTAGTCCGAAAATCCAGAAAATAACTTTTGACCTTCAAAATGACCTTGAAATATAATTTTAACCGCTCGGTTTGAACGGTAGTAGTAAGAAAATATGTCGCAAACTTCATATTAGTGGCAAGAAATAACAATTTTCGTATCAGATTCGCTATTAGAGTGAAGAAAAACTTGTTTTTCCATCATTCCGAGACTTTCAGCCGCCATTTTGAATTTTCGGAATCGCCAGACGGCGTTCAAAAGTAGAAGTCAAGAGCTTTCATTTGAGCCGGGGTAGACCTCATTTAGATCAAAATTGTTCTGGGCAGAGGGGGTGTCGCGTTGACAGAGAATGCTCCATATATATATATATATATATATATATATTTTGTATAATTATAAACATTGATTTGATTTCATTTAACACATCATACCGGTAATTTATTTTATTTAATACAAAACACTGATTAGATGTACGACACTTTTTGATAATACAATAACACACTTGTACCAGGCAGATCACTACGTTCATTGTTTGAGATTGTTATCAATGAGTTTCCAATCCCTCAAGAAAAACCCACATTATTCCATAAGTCTTCAAAAAACTTCACCAGCTCTAATATGATTTTCAACGAGATATTAGATAATCTATTAAAATCACAATTTTCTTTTTTTATTATGAAGAACTAACTTCAAAACATAATACTTTTTTTGTACTTTGAGTGCAATACTGTTGAAAATATCTTGGTTTTTGCTTCCTATCAGCTGATTACATTTTGAGAATCTATTAGATAGATTTCCATTCCTCCAGGCAATTTTTTATAATATACAAAAGCATGTTTTTCTACTGTCACCATACGTACAAACAGCATTAGCATGAAATTTAAATTAGCGTGATTGTAAATACTAATATTCTTACTATCTTCTTTAATATAATTCTATTCCTAAGCATCTGTTCTTGTATTAAAATAACTTTTTCTTGTCCATTAATAATAAAATAAGCAGCATGGTCACGAGAGCACTCGTTCATTTTTGCTAATTCAAAATTAGATTTTTCAAACAGTACACAATTATTAAAACTCCTCAACATTATTGGCTATATTACATATTCAAAATAGAATGAAAATAAGTCTTTCAACATTTGTCTACGTTCTACAGTTGTATAGTTATCCAAGTCAATTTAAAATCAAAGTTCAACGACTGTGAAAACATCCTGTATAAATCTGTAAATATAAAAAATTAACACAAAGTATCAATTTTTTTAAAATGGTTGTAGCGATTTAATATTTAGCCGTTGAATACTTATCTAATAAAAGTTATTTGTCCCTTTGATACACGTAGGTAAATTCTTATTAGTTGACTTTCTTAATAGTTTTTTGAAACTATATACTACTACTATTTCTAACCTATTCATACTCTGGCGCCTCTCTCTCTCTCTCTCTCTCTCTCTCTCTCTCTCCCCCCCTCTCTGTCTGTATCTGTTCTGTCATCGCCATTCATCCATTTTAGTATATTAGTATCGACCAAATACGGGTGTATACGGAAGAACCGGAAATCGGAAGAATCGAATGGAAAAACATGACTAAATTTTAGAATCGGAAACCAAAAATAAAATTTTTCACTATTTAATATCTCTAATATGAGAACATCTTTTTACATAAAACTTTTTGTGGAACATAGTATGACAATATAAAACATGTTATTTTTTTTAGTTAATATAAAAGCGTTGAAAATTGCAGTAAATATTTCAATTTCTCGAGCACCTATTTCAATGTATATCATCACGCGGTCGTCCTAAGGCTCTTCTATAACTTGCCTTCGGAGAACTCCCACGCTCCTTGAAATATGACTGCGATATTCTCAAATTATCGACATCGTACATTTTAACGCTAGTACTCGCGACTACTAGTTTCGAACAGTATTTTATACCACGAGTACCAACTAATAATCATACCAAAATTGAGATTTGGAGGTTACAGTTGTATCCATTTTGTTATAATTAATAGTTATAGAAATATTTCAAAAATATCTTGATAAGTTATACTATAATACTCGTAAACGAGTCGTTATATGGATGAGGTTGCGTTCCTCCTGTAATTTGAAATTAGGTTAACAAAAACATCGATAATATCGATTCAATTGTTTTATTTTGGTTATAAGTTATTCTTTTATATTATTATAATTATTTGATCTCTTGATTGATACATTGGTTATTAAAAATTATACAATATGAGGATATCCCAGTGTTTCATAATAGTATATTATGCACCAAGGGAATAAAGTGGGCTGTGTGCTCCCTGCGAGAGAGTTGTCGCCTGAGTGAAGCGAGGGCGACAAACGCGCAGATTCGCACAACCCACTATATTCACGAGTGCAATATACGACTTTTTAACACAACTATCATACAGTTCGTACTCGTCTCCCGCTGAAAAGGGAAAAAAGGCTGCATATTGATTCCCTAATCTCACTCTCGTTTCCAGCGCAATGCACTGTTTGTGCCCGAGCCGAAGGCGAGGGCACATGTGCGTGACGCTGGGGACTAGAGTGGGGGTAGGGAATGAACGTAGCACTTTTTTCCCACTTCAGCGGTAATAAAGTACGAACTTTATGATGGGGTGTGTTAAAAAGTAATGTAATTGTGATGCATTTAGTAAATTTTCCTACGACATTTGGCTCAGTATAAAGTAGTTGCATTCGCTGGACAAACGACATTACAAACTTAATCTTTATGTATTATAATAGAAAGAATATTTCATATTGTGGGGTGGCCACGACTTGAAGACAGCCACAAAACAATTTGTGAAAGAGGTATTGGCTGACGATCTAGCCATTTTATTTAAATGGTATAGGAATGAAAAAAATGATACGGAGAACAAAGTTCCCAATCAAACGTTTTTGTTGCACTCCAAGTTAAGGGGACGCCGGAGTCAATGTATTTTAAATGGAGGGTGGCGCTGTAATCAGTAAAACGCGTTATTATATAAATTAAAAGATTATCTTTTTGGATTTTGGAGATTTGAGCGCGCTTTGGATATTAATGTTTACTTATTCCTCAAAATCGCAACTCACACAATCAATTAATTGCCGATTTATTCAGGATGCTAATGGCCTAGTTTCTACCAATCTGAGGTGTTGAAGGTTGTTAAATAAAACACCAGTTTTTATTGCTCGACGTTTCGGACATTTATTTCATGTCCCTCTTCAGGAGTATATCTATCTAGAGTCAAAACTTATTTGCGGGAGAACAATCCGCTCGTCACCCCGCAAATAAGTTTTGACTCTAGATAGATATACTCCTGAAGAGGGACATGAAATAAATGTCCGACATGTCGAGCAATAAAAACTGGTGTTTTATTTAACAATCTTCAACACCTCAGATTGGTAGAAACTAGGCCATTAGCATCCTGAATAAATCAAATAGTATACTGAGTCTACCAGTAGCGGCAAAAAAGTGCTAATTAATTGCCGAGAAAACCTTGAAAAACTTGCGCGGGTAACATAACCTATAAATTACGAAATTGGAAAATCATAATTTTTTTGAATTTTAAGACTTGAGCGCGCTTCATACATAAATTTTAAGTATTTTCCCAAAATTTCAGCCCAATCGGTTAATTATTCGAAGAGAAAACTTTGAAAACCTAACTGACGGGACTTCGGCCTCCCCTTAAACGAAGTAATATGTCGTAACTACTCTTAAAAGAACGAGAGATGCATGTTGTGAAGCATTTAAAGATTGCAATTTTGATTGGTCTGTAAGGAATACGCACGAATATCCGCTAAATTTCAATTTTTGAAGTTCAATCTTTAATCTCAACTATTTAAAACTATTGAAAACTAAATCATTTCAATTCAATCAAACTAATTAAAAAATTATCTGATTATGGAAACATAATAAAACCGCTGCCAATTCATTGGCCCGTAGCTTCCTCAAACTTAATTTGGCGATTTCTTTAATTAATTTTTAATAACAAAATTCATAATTTTTGACATAATTATAATTAAATTCATTTATAAAGGTTAAAAAGTATTAATTTAAAATTTTTTTTCTTTATTTTATTTATTTTATTTATTTATTTATTTATTATTTATTTATTTATTTATTTAGATGAACGGGTAAGAATGCCCTAGATTAAACAAAATGCATATTCATATATTATATAACATCATTAGGGAATCATAAGCCTTTAAAAAAATATACTGATTCCTTTAATTAATTTTTACTCCCAATACTTAAAATTTAACTCGTGTCGAAAATAACTATACTCATTCTAAACGTTTAAAATGAAAAATTCATGAATATTTCAAATTCAATACAATTAAGGTAGTTCATATGCCTTAGATTTATCATATCAATTTATTCGCGATTTAGTGAGACTGTAGCATTGAATGCGTTGCTAGGTTACAAAAACAAAAGTAATACGAAGTTTTGTTGAACAAAGTTTTACAGCGCACGAAACGCGCTTAGCCATGGTTGGATTCAAAAATATCCCAATATATTGTAAAATTTTATTTTTCAATTTTCACGTTTTTGTTAGTTTTAACCTTAAATATGTCTGAAATTTATGTACCAACCATTTTTTCTAAGAACTCAGCTGTTAGTGCTATCCAAAATCTATCCCCACAAGGAATTTTAAAGCAATTAAGGCAATTTAACTCCCACAATCGTTGGATATACAAAACTCATTTTCTTCATTTTTCAAGTTTTACGTTTTTGCTAATAAGAAAAGAACGGTGATAGCTAGAAATAAACTTTTTTTAGGAAATATAGGTATTTTAATTTTCTTTCGAATGACACCTATTGATATTACGATTTAAAAAAGGGGTTAAAAAAATTTTAACCCCAAATATCTCCGAAATTTATGTACCAATCATATAACCCAAAGAACTTAGCAGAGAAATATCCAAAATCTAGCTCTACAACCAACTACTAAGCGATTAAGTCAATTTTACTCCCGTAATCGTTCGACATACAAAACGCATTTTTTTCATTTTTCAATTTTTTTCTCAAAAACTAATCAAAAGAATGGATTCAAATTTTTACAGATTATAGCTATTTATATTTTACATTATCATGATTTTTCTCAAAAACATTAACTGATTAGTTTGAGAGTTACCTATGAGCTTCAAAAGAAAAAACACGTTTTTGTTAATAACAAAAGAACCGTGATAGTTAGAGAATTCTTTTTTTTAAGGAAAATATAGGTTTTTTTATGCTCTTTCGAATGCTACCTACCCGATTGAAAAATTTAATTCCGATCGTTAAAAAAAATTAAAAATAAACTTTTCGTAAATCAAAAATTCAATATAAAACAAAAACGAATCAGTGAATAATAAAAAGTATTTTCTTCCCGAATTTGCTATCAAAAAAAAAAAAAAAAAAAAATGAGCCCCGTCTGGTTAAAATCGACTGCGGAGATCCAAAGATAAAGTGGCGCACGCACACACACACACACACACACACACACACACACACACACACACACACACACACACACACACACATATCCATACAGACATTTTCTAAAATCGCGTGATTCAAACTTCTAGCACCTCTAAACATGTTTCTAGATCGATTTGATGAAATTTAAAATTTTACTATTACAAAGCTTCCTCTAGGAGGAAGCAAGAGTAGGTTTAGATCACGAGCAATTGATTTTACATGAAAATTATATTCATAACCTCAAAAATAGTACAAGCGTAGCGTATTTGGATTTTGCTACTAGCCTTAAAATGAACATATTGAAATTCTAAATATTAAGAAAACGTATTCCATTTTTTCAGTGGCTTGCTTAAAAACCTTCGAGGGTATGAAAATAGAAGATTATAATGCAGCAATGCAAGGAGCCCTCCGAGCAGCTAAGCAGAGATACCGGGACCAAAAAAAAAGAGACAAAAATCGAGAGAGGCGGCCAACTGATCCACAGCAACATTTAAAAGATCTACAAGAGCAGCACAATAATTCATAAATATTTTGTTTTATTAATTTAGTCATCCATGTGATACGTGTTAACTTGAAGTTGTGATTTTTGTACTGCGTTCCGCTCCGAATAGAAAGGACTGCATACAAAAGTCGGTATAGAAAAATGCCTCCACTCTGAAGCTGATTAGAAAAGGTATCTCAGAGGTTAGTATCTCAGAAGCCATTTGAAAAAGGAGTATTTGTAACGGCTTATGAGATGATGCCTATTCCAATCGGCTTTTTAGTTGATGTCTTTTTCCTCCGCCATTTTTGTACAGTCCTTTCTATTCTGAGTTGATATCTCTTTACGCGAAGGTGATGCGATAATGCCAAAAAATGTTATGTATAAGGTACATCAAAACTATTTATCGAATGTTCATTCTTATAAGCTTAGGAAACATTTAGTTTATAATTTAGTAATATTTATTACTTAACTTTCTAAATATTGTCTGATTAACATTAGATTTGTGAAATAAACGTGAATCGTAATCTTGAATTATATAGTTTTAATTCCCTAATTAATACACTGCGAATAGTAATTTAAAAAAAATATAGTACGAAAAATAATCGAATCAACTCTTAAGAGCCGACTCTGTCCTGAGTCTGCACCGTTTCTGCCGTACGAAGTCGCCGAAATTCTTACGCAATTCTGGTCCACGCGAGCGTGCATCACGAGCGTCTTGACAGCCGACTCTTTTACAAGTCTGCACCGTTTCTGACATAAAGTTTGTGCCGCAAGAAACCATCGAAATTTGTTCGCAATTCTGCTGCACTCGGGCGTCCATCACGAGCGTCTTGACAGCCGACTCTTTCACAAGTCTGCACCGTTTCTGCCGTAAAGTTTCTGCCACGCGCAACCATCGAAATTCGTTCCCAATTCTGCTGCACGCGGGCATGCATCACGAGCGTCTTGACCGCCGACTCTTTTACAAGTTTGCAACGTTTCTGATGTAAAGTTTCTACCGCAAGCAACCATCGAAATTCTTACACAATTCTGCTGCACTCGAGCGCGCATCGCGAGCATCTTGGCAACCGACTCTTTCACAAGTTTGCAACGTTTCTGATGAAAAGTTTCTGCCGCCCGCAACCATCGAAATTCTGACGCAATTCTGCTGCACTCGACCGCGCATCACGAGCATCTGGACAGCCGACTCTTTCACAAGTCTGCATCGTTTCTGCCGTAAAGTTTCTGCTACAAGCAACCATCGAAAATCTTACGCAATTCTGCTGCACTCGAGCGCGAATCACGAGCATCTTGACAGTCGACTCTTTCACAAGTCTGCTTCGTTTTTGCCGTAAAGTTTCTGCTGCAAGCAACCATCGAAATTCTTACGCAATTCTGCTGCACTCGACCGCGCATCAGGAGCATCTGGGCAGCCGACTCTTTCACAAGTCTGCATCGTTTCTGCCGTAAAGTTTCTGCTGCAAGCAACCATCGAAATTCTGACGCAATTTTGCTGCACTCGAGCGCGAATCACGAGCATCTTGACAGTCGACTCTTTCACAAGTCTGCATCGCTTCTGCCGTAAAGTTTCTGCTGCAAGCAACCATCGAAATTCTTACGCAATTCTGCTGCACTCGACCGCGCATCACGAGCATCTGGACAGTCGACTCTTTCACAAGTCTGCATCGTCTCTGCTGTAAAGTTTCTGCTGCAAGCAACCATCGAAATTCTTACGCAATTCTGCTGCACTCGAGCGCGAATCACGAGCATCTTGACACTCGACTCTTTCACAATCTGTACCGTTTCTGCCGTAAATTTTCTGCTGCAAGCAACCGTTGAAATTCTGACGCAATTTTGCTGCACTCGAGCGCGAATTACGAGCATCTTGACAGTCGACTCTTTCACAAGTCTGCACCGTTTCTACCGTAAAGTTTCTGCTGCAAGCGACCATCGAAATACTTACGCAATTCTGCTGCACTCGACCGCACATCACGAGCATCTGGACAGCAGACTCTTTCACAAGTCTGCATCGTTTCTGCCGTAAAGTTTCTGACCAAGGAACCATCGAAATTCTTACGCAATTCTGCTGCACTCGACCGCGCATCACGAGCATCTGGACAGCCCACTCTTTCACAAGTCTGCACCGTTTTTGCCGTAAAGTTTCTGCCGCAAGGAACCATCGAAATTCTTACGCAATTCTGCTGCACTCAAGTGTCCATCACGAGCCTCTTGGAATTGCACTCCATTGTTGCAAGTCTGCAACGTTTCTGCCGTAAAGTTTCTGTCGCAAGAAGCTCATTAAATTCTTAAGCAATTCTACTGCACTCGAGTGTCCATCACCAGCCTCTTGAGATTGCACTCCATCGTTGCAACGCTGCACCATTTCTGCCGTAAAGTTTCTGCCGCACGGAGCTCATTAAATTCTTAAGCAATTCTGCTGCACGCGGGCGTCCATCACGGGCCTCTTCAGATTGCACTCCATCTGCCGCAAGTCTACAGCACTTCTGCTGTAAAGTTCTGGCGGCAGCTTCTGCCCGCAGAACTATAGGAAAATGCTAAGGTATGTTATGCATGATCTGCGCACTCGCGCGTGCGTCAGATTGTGTTACCAGGGTACGCGGCAGGGCTGAGAAGGTCTGCCCGGGGTCCAGGATAGGTCTCCTCGAGACGTCGAGGCGTCCTGCGACCGGTGAAGGTGCATCCCACCCACGTGCGGCCAGGGCTTTACGTCGTGCCGTCCATGTTCTCTGCGTAACAGGTAGGAGAGCTCTCCGGCGTGCGTCAAAGGTACCTCGCGGCGATTTGCATTTAGTTGTAGTTGCGTCTCTTTTTCACTCTTTAATTTTTGCCTATCGTAGAGTCTCTTTTTCTCTGTATACTTTCCGTTCTCTGTTAAAATAAAAATAAATTCGTCCCTTCTTTTCCGCGAAACTCTATGTCTTTGTGTTTGATTTATTAGCCCAACCTTCCCTCACTCTCCCACCATTTTGGGTTTCTACACATATATATTGGAACTCCTTTAATTATAATAACAATATTGATTTAAAAGCACCAAAGCATCTTTATGTTAAACCACTATACAATACTTCACTGACTGATGCGGATATGGCTGTTACTGCTACGTGTGCTCATAGTTTATAAGTCTGATGGATGACGTACTGAGTTACCAAAATGTTTGTTTCAAATATAAAAGAGAAACACTTCAATTATATACATAAAATTATAAGCATAAATAAAGTATATCAAATTGGTAAATAATAATAATAATCAAATAATAATCAAAAGCAATATAATAAATTGATTTCATTTAATAAGATAAATATCATCTTAATATCCAATTTGTACTTCTTGCATTAAAAGAATCAAATGACACCTTGCATAAAAGGATATATAATTTACGTAGAAAATTTTCTTAATTACATCATGTACAATGCATGTAAATTATTTAATTATTGCAGTCTTTCCATCGTCTAGTATATTAAAAGATTTGAATAAAATAATCGAAATGCATCAGGTGAATATGGAATGACTATTAGAAATATTCAGAACATAATTAACATTAACGAAAAATGAAATTTTCTTTATACAATAAACGAAAAAATACTCCCCGGTATCTATTTAGATAACTAATAATTGATATTAATTAAGGATAGTTATCATTATTAAAAAATATACAATATTTGAAAACTAATTTACTATCAATAATAAAAGAGTTATAAAATATTTTCAAACATTTTTCAGAAAAAAAATTTTCAAAAATTTGAGAAATAGGAGATAGTCAAAGAGAGAAACAGAGAGAAATAAGTATAAGAAATAAGAGAATTTTTTATTAATTGTAGTAATATAAACTCACGTAATGAATAATATATATATATAGCTAAATTAGTTTAATCAAAACTAAAATATCTATTTAAATGTAAATAGGCACAAATAAAACAATCCTAATGACTTTTAACCTGTAACACAAAAATGAATAATTTGACGTGAGATAAAGGTATTAAATTAATATATTGCAAAAAGTAATTTCATGTATACTTACAGCCATTCACTTCCACGTGCTCAGAAACGGTCAGAGTAGGATTAACCTGAAAAGTAAACGAAAATCTCTGAACATCCTGTAAAAATATAGTAAAATGAATAATTTTTATGAAATAATTAGTTATACTTACATCCAATCTAGACTGCAATACTTATATTTTTTACAAATTATGCAAATAACATTACGAAGCCGTCCCTCAAATAAAAAATACATGTGGAAATATACGTACAGGCGGTACAAGACAATTGCCTCACATGTGAGCGCCATAAAACCTATTCTAGAGACTACATTCGCGCCAGCATTGGGATGTGGGATCTGATATCGATTATGCGGCCCTCGTGGTGACGCGGTCAACTAGAGCTGGGGCTTTATCGAGCTAAACAAAATTTATGTGCTGCTTTCATTTTTGGCCAATCAGCGAGCTGGAAATTTTTGAATAGCCAATCAAATTTCTCAACACCTCGAAGTCATGCTTCCGCAAATTATGTTAAATTTGCGGCGCGAAAGTCGTAATATTTGTAAAACAAATTATGTAACCATAAAAATACGAAAACCCTTAAGACGTGTATTGTCGTAGATAATGTTAAATGTCCTTGAACACTTATATAGTATTGTTACGGAATAACACTATACCGATCGTAAAGCTATTTCAACAAAAAAAAGGTACAATACTAGCGTGGACAGCTGCTGTAAGAACGTGACGCAATTCTGCTACAATTCATGCGCATGATGCATGCTTAGTCCCCAAGATGCACTCTTCAATTGCAAGTCTGCTGCAATTCCACTGCATGTTGCTGCTGCAATCACGAGTTGCAATACTGATGAAATTTTTAGGTACGCATAAGTGCACGGTCATTCGTATCGATAACATTCTACTTTTCTTCTCTCAGTTTCGCACAATTCTGTCGTAGGGATTCCCTGTAAGAACATGACGCAATTCTGCTGCAATTCTTACGCATGACGCGTGCTTAGTCCTGTTCACAGGATGTATTCTTCAATTGCAAGTCTGCTGCATGTCCGCTGCAAGTTGCTGCCGCAATCACGTGTTGCCATACTGATGCAATTCTTAGGTACGCATAAGGGCTTGGTCATTCGTAATGACAACATTGCATTGTCTTCTCTCAGTTTCGCACAATTCTGCCGTAGGGAGCTACTGCAATAACGTGACGCAATTCTGCTGCAATTCTTACGCCTGATGCGTGTTTAGTCCTCTTTCCAGGATGCATTCTTCAATTGCAAGTCTGCTGCATATCTGCTGCAAGTTGGTGTCGCAATCGCGTGTTGCCATACTGATGCAATTCTTAGGAACGCATAAGGGCATGGTCATTCGTAACGACAACATTGCATTTGCCTTCTCTCAATTTCGCACAATTCTGCCGTAGGAAGCTACTGCAAGAACGTGACGCAATTCTGATGCAATTCTTACGCCTGATGCGTGCTTAGTCCTCTTCCCAGGATGCATTCTTCAATTGCAAGTCTGCTGCATGTCTGCTGCAAGTTGCTGCCGCAATGGCGTGTTGCCATACTGATGCAATTCTTAGGAACGCATAAGGGCATGGTCATTCGTAACGACAACATTGCATTTGCCTTCTCTCAATTTCGCACAATTCTGCCGTAGGAAGCTGCTGCAAGAACGTGACGCAATTCTACTGCAATTCTTACGCCTGATGCGTGCTTAGTCCTCTTCCCAGGATGCATTCTTCAATTGCAAGTCTGCTGCATATCTGCTGCAAGTTGGTGTCGCAATCGCGTGTTGCCATACTGATGCAATTCTTAGGAACGCATAAGGGCATGGTCATTCGTAACGACAACATTGCATTTGCCTTCTCTCAATTTCGCACAATTCTGCCGTAGGAAGCTACTGCAAGAACGTGACGCAATTCTGATGCAATTCTTACGCCTGATGCGTGCTTAGTCCTCTTCCCAGGATGCATTCTTCAATTGCAAGTCTGCTGCATGTCTGCTGCAAGTTGCTGCCGCAATCGCGTGTTGCCATACTGATGCAATTCTTAGGAACGCATAAGGGCATGGTCATTCGTAACGACAACATTGCATTTGTCTTCTCTCAATTTCGCACAATTCTGCCGTAGGAAGCTACTGCAAGAACGTGACGCAATTCTGCTCCAATTCTTACGGATGATGTGTGCTTAGTCCTGTCCCCAGGATGCATTTTTCCATTGCAAGTCTGCTGCATGTCTGCTGCAAGTTGCTGCACAATCATCTGCCGCCATTCTGGTGATATTTCACTGCATGTGTTCATGCTCATTTGTCATGCGTCAGAAATCATATTGAGGTCGGAAATAGACAACGTATGTTCTGCCGCAATTTACTGATTTTTAAGCATCTTGTAGCGAACTTGCAGCAGAAATGCAATGGGCGTGCTCCCAGGGTAGCTCTACTTTCCGTGACGAATCCATGTTAGGTTCTTTTTGTATGCATGAAAGTTGTGTAGGCATAGGGAATCGCGTATTTCGAGTCATGTACTATGCAGTAACAAATCATTGCATTTTCTGTTTTTATTTGCATAGCTTATTACAAATATATGCGCCTTTTTTATATTTATTTTAAATCGAAATGTAATTTTTTTCAATTATTTGTATAAGTGGTAATAACTCTTGTTATTTTACCATTGAAACTTTAAACATTATCTTTTATCATTCTAAACAAGCCATAAAGTATATAAGATATAAATTTTACACTAAGAGAACAATTTAACAAAATTACGTTGTAGATAGCGGGAAAAGAATTTTACACCACTCTAACCTTAAAATCATAACTTTAATATGATTATTCGGCTCTCGTGGTGTAAAATACGGTACGCCACTGGTGCGTAAGGTGATTTTTACCGCATTCGACTTTTCGCACTCGCTTCGCTCGTGCGAAAAATGTCTCCTGCGGTAAATAATCACCTTCCACACCAGTATAGTAATGTACTATTTTTTGATGCCCTGGTGAAAATTACGTGGTTTCGCCATTGTTTTCGATGGCGAAAGAAGGACATTTAACCATTGATTCTGAGTTGGTAACTAGGCAACTGTAGACTTTATTAATAGATTATTTTAGAGGTTTTGTCAACATATTCAAAGTCATTAACCTATATTTACAACAAAAACTATCACTTCTGATCATCAAGGTACACCCGATGGACATTGATTCTAGCAATGCATGTCTCGTTAGTGGCACTCACACATAACCTTTTGAATGTTCATATCATTTTCGAGGTATGTTAACGATTTAAATATTATGTGTGACAGTAACTAACGGGGTATGCATTGTCAGAATCTATGCAACCCATCGGATGTACAAGTGATTTATATTGCTTTAATTTGTGAAATGGATAAAAGATTGTTCGTTAATAATGTCGCACTTTTTATGAGAATTTCTTCTTGAGTGATCATTTATTTTTTCAGATACAAATAAAGTAGTTGATTTTGTTGCTGCAAATGGAGCAAAAGTACCGCATGTTTAATAATTGTACGTGTAACAATTGTAACAATTGCACGTAAAATAAAAATATTTTACATGATCTTCAGTAAAATTCACTTATTAAAATTATGCATGTGATGTTTTCGATGCCAGCCCCCCCGACCAGTAGCACTCGCTGCGCTCGTGCCGCAAATGTCGGGGGCGGGCATCGAACTCAATGCTCTCGAGCCCGTCGAGTGCGTTATCATTGTCAGTGGCAAACGTACTTTCCACCGGACATCAAGAAAAATAGTATACGGTACACGAGACGAAACTTCAACTTTCGTCACTTGTACCGTAATGTACTATTTTCCCGCTAAACTTTGAAAAAATGGATTTTTTTCATCTTTTCCCAACTTACGCTTGGAATGCGCGATTTTCTATGCGACTTTTAGTCGTGAAAAAGAGCATGTTTCAAGCAACTGTCCAAAAAAAAACACTATTTTGGCGCGAACAAGTATAAGACCATGGTACCATATAAAGTAACACCAATCCTTCTGTTAGGGGCCCCTAATGTAATTTTTTTTCTCATTTAATTTAAGTTTAGAAAATAGTTTCTTCTCTTATACTTAATAGCAGGTGTCGATACAAGTGCGAAAGTGTTGATTCTAGCACGAGTGTGAGGTTTGTTGCCCGAGCAAAGCGGTGGTGACAAGCACACGAGTGTAGAATAATCTTTCGCGCGTGTATCGATCGATATATCTATACAGGGGGAGTAAAAGCGATTTGTAAAATTTATGTATATGTAAAATCGCATTTTAGGCATACTGAATCGAAAAAATATGATTATGTATGTACTGATTTCTCCCATTATATTTGTGGCCTACGAGATGCATGCGTTACAGAATTTAGGGTACGTTACTCAAGCAGAGAAAATCATTTGCATCGACGAAACATTTTCCTGTTAGTTTTTCTAAAAAAAAATTCTCGTGCATCCGATAAAGATGGAAATTTCGTGTCAATGACTGAAGATTTTTCGAAAAATACAATATTATGGAAACGAAAAATTACAATTGAAAATCAGATTTAACAATATAACGATGTTATTCTTAATAATGTATGCAACAGCAGAAACAATAAGTTCTGTCTGGTTTAAATTTCTTTGAAATCCTTAAATCTACTCATCACATATTAATGATTTTACAGCCGCTTTTATTTTAAATAATATGAAAACTCACTTTTTGCCAAATCTTAATGCGATTTTACACACGAATATCGTATATATAATATTATCACGGAAAATTGTGATTTAAAAGAAAGCAATGGAACAATTCAGATCTGAAATATCTTTAGGATTTATGAACCAATCTTTGCAGCGAACAAACTAGTTCGATATATCTGTAATCTCTCCAACTTAACAAAATTGATATTAAATTTGAATCTCATATTTACTGCACCTATTCATACAAAAGCAAATTTGATTATTTTAACAAATGGGTTTTCTCTCTATAACTATTAACTCCACTTTTCTCACATTATGAAGAATTTCCCTTGGCTTTAAGTACGTTAATTATTTAACCTATAACTAACATTAGTTTTAATGTACAAAAAAGAAATAAACAGAATTAGACAAATTACTCTTAAACGAAAAACAAATTTTTACTATTAATTATAATTTCTTTTATTCAAAAGTTGATTTTAGCGTTGAGTTTACTCATCTATTAAATTACGAGCTATAAATGCGCCAAATTGGAGCGAAGTCGGCAAATCGGGAAGAGATGGCCTGTGCCCGGCCGGCGTTGGCTCGCGCCGCTCGCGCGACTCCGCTACTCTCTAAGGCCGCGGCCACATAAGCGCGGACGGACGCGGACGCGCGCGCGCGTACGCGCTGACTTCTAATGATAAGGTTGGTATCTTTGGCTGTAGCTAACCTTGCAAATTTTAAAGGAAAAGAATGAACTGACCTGCTCCAAAATGTAAGAAAACTTAACCTATCAATTAGACCCGCATAGTATGTACTTGCTCCGGATAACAATTGTTCCTTTATACACTTGCCTTGCTTATCTTAAATAATTTATACACACAGTAACAACTTCAATAGTTAATTTATCCATAATTATTCCATAATTATTCGACGAAAAAAAAGTATAGAACTCATTTAATTTTATTAAATTTTATTTATTTTTTTTTATTTTCTCATTTTATTTTTTAACTCACTTCTTAACTCAACTGTTAACTCTTATGGATAATTTTTTCGGAGCAAGTAAGCAAGTTTACATGCTATGTGAGTCTAATTGATAGGTTAAGTTTTCTCACATTTTGGAGCAGGTTAGTTCATTCTTTTCCTTTAAAATTTGCAAGGTTGGCTACAGCCAAAGATACCAACCTTATCATTAAAAGTCAGCGCGTACGCGCGCGCGTGTCCGCGTGCGTCCGCGTCCGTCCACGTCCGTCCGCGCTTATGTGGCCGCGGCCTAACATATAGATATCTATTCATATTATACACACGATCAGTGCGACTTGAGTCGTGGCGTAGTGTGGGAAGTGGTAGAAGGTTCGGCTGACGCAGCTCACGAGAGTCGGCGGCGCTCGAACAAAACTGTATACAGCGCGAGATCAGTTCCTGGAATCGCTGCGGAGCGGGGGGAATCGGAGAGAGTCGGCACGGCCGCACGGCCGCCGCTGGCTTGCGTGAGTCCGATGCGCTCGAACCTCGAAAATATGTGAGAGCGTCCGCTACAGGGGTTTTATCGAGGTACGCGTTGACAGTCACAGAACCATACAAGTAATTATTTCCCTTCGAATCATTCCGATTTTTTCGTGCTATTACGCACGGAGGCTTTAAGGAGATAAACAATATTTAAAAAGACGATGAATAAAGTTGAAATTATTGGAAGGAAAATGGTTACTTCGGCGGTGTTGTGACCGTCATCCTTTACCTCAATAAAGCCCCAGGAGCAGGCCAGCAGGCGCGCGCGGCGCATTTTTTGGCGTAAAATACGCTCTGTTTAACTCGCTTATAATCGTATGCGGAGTCTCTGAGAGAAAAACAAAAGACATATATCGATACACTTTTTCCTGATCTTTCCAATAGTGCTATGTTTGTTACTCCGAAACGCTTTCTTCCGGTAGAAAATTCAAGTTGAAAGTTCAAAGTCATTTTTCTCACAGTACATCATGTTCTTTTTTCAAAATGCATTTTACCATTGGAAAGTACAAGTCTTATGCTTATAGACTCTAATTTTTTGAGTTGGAGAAATAAAGGATTCAAAAGTAATAAGATTAAAAAGGCAGAGGCGAGCGCCCGCTTCGCGCTGCGCCCCAGCGGGTTCTCAAACATCATTTTTATTAATATAGGTCATACATTTCACTTTTTTAGCATTTTTAATTTCTCTAGCTTTTTCAGAAATCTATGCTTTCATTGGATAAGATGTGGCGCAATCATTATACTATAATAATAATCAATGTAGTTTGACGACAATAGTCATTTACCATAAAAGATCGGATTCTAAAATTAAACACAAAAGAATGATAATTTTTTCAGACAATTTAATTTACGATACCGTAGCACTTTACCTAATCTAAGAAATAATAATTACATTAAGAAATGTTTTGATTTCGTTAAAAAAGTTAATGTTTAAAAAATATACACAACGTGTAGAATCTTCTTCACCACTATGAAGATTTTGCTGTTGAAGTTGCATTGTTATCGGATTGCTCACGGAAAAAATGGATGTGATAGAATTGGTGCTTTCGTAAAAAGTAATGTTAGGCGGACAAGTTTGGGGGAAGTATCTGATAATTATATACCAACGCCACAAAATCTTTACGAGACGGTAACAAAATATTTTGCAAATATTGTTTGCTTTTTTTCATCAAAAGATGAATATTTAAAAACAATACATAAACTAAAACCAAGGTTAGATTCAGCAAAAACAGTGCCTGAAATTCCATCGTTTCACTATATCAAATTACATATTAGCAGATACAGGAAAGTTAGAACTAAAATGATTTACAGCATCAGGAACGTCCCAATTGTATAATACCTATTCGAATAAAAATAAAAAAAAAATTAGAAATTTAACTAGAAATTAACAGGATTGAAAGTTAAAATTGTGACCTACTAATAAAAATGATGTTTGAGGCTTTATTGTTTAATGATATTTTCCAATAAAACCGAAGTGGTTCACTACATTTATGAGTATATAGAGCTCGCTCGGGCGCAGCGCGAAGAGCGCGTGCGGCCGTTCGTCGCTGACTTTTTAAAGGGATGTGTGTGTTACCGACATAATTTTTCAAAGAGTATATCTCATGACAGGACTAAAAGAATCGCTTCAGAAAAATTCTGAGTATAGTATTGACATATACGAAGGGCGTGAAAATTGTGTTTTTCCAAATAAATGTTTAGAAATTTTTTAATTAAAAAGAAACTGTAATATCGATAAGTAGGAATGTGCATTTTTGTAACTTTAGTCCAATTTTTCAACGAGTATATCTCATGAGAGTACTAATAAAATCGCTCAAAAAAAATTTTTGAGTAAAGTTTTTACATATAAGAAGGGCGTGAAAATTATGTTTTGCCAAATTAATGTTTGAAAAGTTAATTTATTAAATAATGAAATTGGGTTAATTTTGAACTACACATAACCTTAATCTTGTAACTGTTGAACCCTTCATTTCTCGAACTCAAAAAATTAGAGTTTCGTAGTTTAAGAATTGTACTTTCGAATGATAAAATTCATTTTCAGACAAAAACATGATATACTTTGAGAAAAATGACTCTGAACTTTCAACTTGAATTTTCGACCAGAAGGAAGCGTTTCGGAGTAAAAGCATTAGCAACATTGGCACAATGTATTGAGGCTAATTTTCCGAATGCGTATAGCGAAATCCTTGTCCCACTTTAGGTACCATTTGATGACCATATCACAGTAATGGGACAGTCAGAAACGCGTTAAAAAGTATAGTCCCACTATTGCATCCGAACGGATGTCCCACTACTGCTCCCAAGTAAATTAGAGTGACCCACAACATCAGACAATAGTTATTTTGTTTAAATGCGATTATTTTAACACCAGCAACGAAAAAAACTTGTTTTTTTAAATAAACCTCGAAACACGAGCTATCTGTTGAGGTGATGAGTTTTCATGTATTATGTTTCGTTTTGGTACTAGAAAAGATTATAAAAAAAGTATGCTCGAAACTGTCCCACTATTGCATACTTTACCTTATATCAATAAGCCATATTTTGAAAAATTATTTGGTTTTTATAGCATTAATAAAACCGAAGCAATATTGCCTTAAAAAAAAAAGAAAAAATATAATAACAAAAATAGAAAAATTAATGAGGTACAATATACAATATCTCCTATGAATTATAAAATTTCAGATGAAACCGTTCTTGAGTAATTGCGGATTGAAAAAACTATGAAAAATGTACATTTTAAATATCTTTCTACTCATCTGCTCCTCCAGAAAAAAAAATGAAAAAGAAAAACAAAAATTTTCGAATAAATAAACTCCTGAGAGCTGATTTTTTTCAGTCTTTATTGTGTATTTTTCGTTATTGTAGCACTTTTGAATCCCCCAAGCGAAAGGTTCCAGATCGATTTTAATATTGGCAATATTTTTACAACTCCATAAAAATACCTTGTAGTAATATCAGCAATAAAATTTATCTTAAATTCATAAACTCACGAGACATGATTTTTTTTCAGTATTTTTTGTACATTCAGCCACTTTAGCCCCACCGCACCCCTCAAGCGAAAGGTTCCGCATAGATTTTTATATCGGCAATTTTTTTACAAAGCTATGGAAACATCTTGAAGTAATTTCAGCCATATAATTTGTCTTAAATTAATAAACTCACGAGAGATGATTTTTTCACGGAATTTGTCGTGTATTTTCTGCTCTTTTAGCCCGTTAGCACCCCCCAAGCGAGAGGTTCCGGATCGAATTTCAAATCGCCAATTTTTTTATAAGGCTATGGCAAGATCTGGAAGAAATATCAGTCATAAAATTTGTCTTAAATTAAGAAAGTTACGAGAGATGATTTTTTCACGGTATTTTTCGTGTATTTTCCGCTCTTTTAGCCCCTTTGCACCCGCCAAGAGAGAGGTTCCGGATCGAATTTCAAATCGACAATTTTTTAACAGGCTATGGCAAGATCTCGAAGAAATATCAGCCATAAAATTTGCCTTAAATTAATAAACTCACGAGAGGTAATTTTTTCTCGGTGTTTTACGAGTATTTTCCGCTATTTTAGTCCCTCTGCACCCCCCAAGCGAAAAGTTCCGAATCGAATTTCATATCGCCAATTTTTTTGCAAGGCTATGGTAACATCTGGAAGAAATATCAGCCATAAAATTTGTCTTAAATTAATAAACTCAGATGGTATCATTTTTTTTTGTAATGTATTGTCTAGTCGGGGTGGTTTTAGGGATGATTTGGGGGGATGATCACTTTGGAAATAACTTATTTTGCAGTTTATACATGTTTTATGCATATCTTTAGGAGATAATATCAAAAAAACCGAATTTGGAAACTTCAGATATTTCGTTCACGATGAACGTTCAGAACTTCAGACACAGCTCACCTCCGGTCCGAACGGCTCGGGTTCGATTTCCGATACCATCGCCTTTTTTTATTCTTCTCCCCCGTATCCACCCCGTTACAATGTATAACTACACGTACAAATACATATATTTATAAGTATAAATTTAAGGTGGTTCTATGAAAATGTCATTGAATGCGGAAATTTACAAAAAAATATATATTATTATTCTACAGATGCTGACATTTTTTAGTATTTTTTTCAATACAGGTTGCCATGAAAATTTTTGAGTAAATAATTCTTGAAAATGTATACTTTTACATGGCAATTCATTGCCGTGTCAATAGAATCATGTGTTTTGAGTAGAAAATTTCAAAATAAATATAGAAGTCGAATGCGGAGGAAGTTAAGAAAAAGAGGTGGTTAAAGTTAAGACTTAAGCTTTGCAATGATCACTTAAAAAATGCATGGAGCCACAATAAATTTTGAGATATTAATGATTATAAACACAAATAGCAGACGATGTGCACGAGAGCGAGAAAGACAGAACCACGCGCATGCTCGCTGCATGGTATAGTTTATGTTCTCGCTGAGCGCATAAACTATAATGTATCATAGAACCACCTTAAATAATTTAGTAGCTAAAAATCAATACTTAATATCTTTATTCCTTTGTACTTCATAAAAAAATAACTAAATTTCGTTTCGTAATTTAAATTCGAGCTTAATATTTTGTAGAATGGTAGATTGTTAAATTACACTTGGTAAATATTTCATAATGCATAACTGGATATATTTTTTGTATATAATATAGAATTTTCTACCTTTGTATCTGCATGAGTAACACATCCCCATGAGTAATATATTCATTAAAAATTCATAAACCCTGTAGAATTTTTAAATAAATTAATTATTCTGTATTGACGCTATTAAAGTTGACTTTCTTACTCGTAACTTTTGGCCTAAACTACAAGCATTATCTATCTATTGGTGAATGATCAGCCTAGGGCTATGGTGTATAGCATTCTTTAACATGGTATGGTGCATCATTAAAAATAACTAAAAAGCGTTGTAGTTTCTCAAGTATTTGTTTACAAAACATAAATCAATGTATTTTTCTCATAGTATAGAATCTTTAGTCTGAAGTAACTGCATGATCATTGCGTCTCCTTAAAAATTTTTAGCGGTCGATTATCTTCTGGTGAGGTTGGGGGTTTTTTCAGAGAAATCTTTCGAAACTTTTACTGCGAAATAACTTTTTTATTAAGGAAATTATCAATGATTTTAGTAGTAGTAAAATAATGATCGGCTATTGGATTTATAAAATTAATAGCAGATGAAAGATAAAAGTATAAATAAGAAACTCTAATTGGAAAATTAAACATACTTGCACAGTTAATAATAAGAAAAGTAATCAAGCTTATCTGAAATTATTAATTTTAGAAAATTGCATTTTCATATTCTAGTATCTGCAAATTATTTCAGTCAATTAAGTTATACATCTGAAGAGCAATAGTTACACGTAGTTTGTTAAAGGTAAAAGTTGACTTAGTTTATGCTCAAATATTTTACATATTCTAATTATTTAAATTAATAGCACATGTTTACATGATTATTTTAGTAACATTTCATTAATATTCAACCATGAACTCAGTTACCCGCAAGAGCTTCTTACAACTAACAAAAAGGCAACAGTACAATCGCATTTTACATCGAAAAGCAGCTCTTCAAAAAGCCCTTCAAAAAGAAAGAAAAATAAAGATTTATTTAATCGTAAAATTGTTAAGGATACAATCAGTGACGGTGAAAAGAAAGAAGTTACAACAGAACGTGAGGATGTAGTAGATGACAAAAGACCAGATGATAATTCATTTGAGATACCCAGCCCTCAATCTAATGAAATTGAGCAAAGAAAAACTTGTCATAAAGATGACAGTTTATCGAATTGTAATTTCGTCGAAAATATTGATATAGATTCATTATCTAACTTTCAAAATGCTTTACAGCAATGTTGTTTAGATATGGATATAAATCATATTCAAACAAAAGCTCTTTTAAGAATACTACGCATGCACAGATGTTTTAGACAGTTGCCTAAGGATAGCCGTACATTGCTAAAAACACCTCGGCTTCGGATTAATTTCGTACCCCTTGGCCAAGGCGTATATTGGCATGTTGGGTTCGTAAGAATTTTAAAAAAGCATTTATTGTTTTACGACGTACTCCCTGATATTTTGGAATTAGAAATAAATACTGATGGCTTATCATTAAGTAGAAATGATCCGACCCAATATTGGCCTATACAATATAGAGTTTTAAACATCAAAAATTTTAAACCGTTAATAGCAGGAATTTATAAAGGTCTTGAGAAGCCATCAGATGCTGATTCATTTCTTCAAGCATTTATAGAAGAAGTAACAGAAGCTGAACGTTTAGGAGGAATACTCGTTAATAATCGACGAATTGCTTTTATTTTTAAACGATTCGTAGCTGATGCACCTGCTCGAGCATTAATTTTAAATCACAAAGGTCACAATTCATCACGTCCTTGTTCTAAATGTAAAGTTACTGGATATCGATTTGAAAATAGAGTAATGGTATATCTGGATACAGACCATGAAAAGCGTACAGATGAAGAATACGCAGCTCTTGCAGATGAAGATCACCACAAAGGGAAAAACTCTCTTGCGGAACTATCAATATCTCCCGTTACGAATGTACCATTTGAAATAATGCACCTTGTATATCTAGGAGTTACTGGCAGATTACTAGAAGGGTGGTTTCTAGGAAAATTTGGATTTGGAGCAAAATTACAGAGTTTCTCAATTCAAGAAATTTCTAATAGGTACGTGGAATTGTTGAAATCATGCCCAAGTGAATTTGCTCGCCGTCCTAGACCACTAACTAAATTTGCTCGATTTAAAGCTACTGAAATGAGACATTTTCTCTTATATGCATCAGCAATAATATTGCATGGCATTATTGGACATGAATATTATTATCATGTTTTGTTACTTTATACGTCAATGCGCATTTTAACGTCTCCAAAATTAACGGAAAAAAATATTAAAAAGGCTGAAAAAGCTTTAAGAACGTTTGTTGTATTTTCGCCAAATTTGTATACGCCTTCTTTCGTCTCTTATAATGTTCACTGTTTGCAACATCTATGTGATGATGCGCGAAAAAATGGGCCCTTAGAGGAGTGCTCAGCTTTCATATATGAGAATAATATGCCTCTTTTTAAGAAAAAACTGAGAAATCATCCAAAGCCACTACAGCAATTTGCCAATCGTTTAGCAAAAAATAATGGCATTCAACACAAACCTATAAAAATATCTTGGGACAATGAATACATATCAATGATGCATGAAAATGCCCCAATACCTCCAGTCGTAGAAAATACAATTTGTGTACAGTATAAAAA
Organism: Torymus aiolomorphi; assembly: GCA_036365515.1. NCBI lineage: Eukaryota > Metazoa > Arthropoda > Insecta > Hymenoptera > Torymidae > Torymus > Torymus aiolomorphi. The sequence goes on along the minus strand of CM070875.1, from coordinate 150,705,988 downwards.
ATACGAATCAAATAAATTTACTTTTATTATATAGATAATTCAAATAACTATTGTAAGCTTGAAGACGATACTATATGTAAAATAGAGAATATATTGGTTTTTAATTCGACAACTTACTTTGTAATACGATGTTTTAAAAAGATTGAAGATTTTTTTGATATACCATTAAAGTCTTCATCTGTTGGTGTATATAAATGCAAGAATTTATCTACAGAATTAAGATTAGTAACCACAAATTGTATTTCAGCGAAATGTTATTGTATGCCTAGTTGGAAAGAATCATTTAATTCAGTTCAGATTTCGTCAGTGAATTTCGACGAATACATTGTTTCGACCTTACTTCATTCTAATAAATGAATTAATGAACGAATCTAATAAATGAATTAGCAATAACATTAATAAAGACGTGTATTATATTAATCCATGACAAAGTAATACTGCATTCAGATGTTAAATATTTTCTATTAGACGCATATTATATTAATCCATGACAAAGTAATACTGCATTCAGATGTTAAATAATTTCTATTAGACGCATATTATATTAATATACACGCTAAACATTGCATTCAGATGCATAGATACTTTCTATCAAACGTATATTATATTATTCCATGACAAAGCAATACTATGCCCAGATGCTTAGATATTTTCTATCAGACGCGTAAAGTGATACCACGGTTTAATGCTTAGACATTTTGCATTAACAAATTTACAAAATTAAAACTTCAGTCTTGCGTAATCTTATATGCACTGAACAACTATGAAAATAATTTTAGCATTTAGCATGCTTTTCTTATGAAGCAAAATAAGTTTAATTGATGCTACTCACTTTTTAGTTATCTTAACATTGATCTGGAATGACTGAAATAGGTAATAATAACATAGGTAATAATAATTAGACTATATTAATAGTAATAAATTTGTCTGCAATTAACTTGTAATAACTGCGCTTTTAAGTATTACTTTTATTTAACGTTAATTGACAGACTATTTTCACTTCCCTAGCAAAAAATTTTACGTTATAAATCACATGATTAAACATATGCAAAATTACATGCTTTATCACGTAGAAAAGCACGTGTTTTTCTACATGATAAGTCACCTGATATAAAAAATTTTTTTATTTGTTATATAAATAAATAAATTTCTGCAAATAAATAACGAAAAAATATTAAGTGCAATAGTTATACTTATTTATGTACACAAAAAATAGAAAAAAATAATTGTACCGTATTTCCCAGTTTTGTGAATTCTTTGCACGATCGGGATTTGATCTCACGATCTTTTGGTTATGAATCTAAGATTTGCTCACCCGAACGGAAATTGACTTAGGGCTAACACTAGAGCCTTGTCCGATGCCATACAAAAATTATAAGTAGCTAAAGCCTGCCCTATCTTCGATATGTACATATTATTAAAAGAATTATTATAAATTTTGTACATTTAACATGTTATTTCTTTAAATAATAAGAATAAATATAGTAATTAAAGTGATTAAAATAATCGATCAATTTGAGATTTCGCGCTTTTTTCGAGAACAACTAAGTACAAACAACTTTATAGTGTCTCACTTAATAAGCCATAATTTTTTTAAAAGAGGATAAAAGTTTTCCTTAACTTCCTAAACAAATGGCTGATATAAGAGTGATATGAAATTAACTGTTGATATTGGGAGATCATAAATACATCCTTATAATTTATTTATTAAAATTATTTCTTTACACATTACGGGTTACTTTACGTTATTTAAACTCCGTTCATCAGACTAAAAGGATTTCTATAGTATTTTTTTATGTGCTGAAAAAATGATTTCATATATGACATCCTTAATAATAATTTAATCTTTATAATAATAATTTAATTTTTGATTTAGCACTAATGGAGTCTCATTCAAAAGAGAAGCAGACCTTAAAAGGTCGTAAAATTTCCAAACCAAAAAAGTATTGTACTACTGAAAGTAGTGATGATAATGCTAAAGTCTCAGAAAAAAGGCAAAAAAATTTAACAATAATGCAAGAATTTTTAGAACGTAGCTTAAGTGAAAAAAGTCCACCTAAAGAAAACCATGAAATAGAATCTGATGATAGTGAGGACGAGTCATCTGATCAATCTGATGAAGAAAATGAAGTACAAATAAAGAAAAAAATAGTTGAAAATGTAAAAGAGAAAAATGTAAATGATTCTAGTATTCAGAAAGCCGCTGAAACAAGTTCACATGAGCCACCAGTAATTACAAATAAAGTTGTGAAAGGTAAATAATACTGAAATTGAATGCATACTTTTTAAAAATACTTAAAAACGTGGTATTAGATAGAGTTAAAAAACGTTGATAACGACCGTTTCTACTTTTTTATGTGATTTAAATTTTACACACTTTCTGTATATAATCTACTTTTATTGTTTTTTTTTAACATTTTTTGACGATTTCAAATGTTTTCGTGACGTTTTAAGGAACAAGCCTGGATTAAACACTGAATGTGAATAATTTTACATATTTCATAGTAAAACTATTTATTTTTAATATTTAACTACAAAGAAATTTTACCTACTTAAAGCACTACTCTAAAATCTACATTAGAGCCCTTTCAGTTTTTAGTTTTTAATGTAAACTCAGGTCACGTAGGCTTCTTCTTGAACCACTCAATGAAATGAGCTAAAACGAGAGGTAGAGATCTTATTATCATACTTCAAGGACGGAGTGAACGGAGCACATTTTTAGAAAAAAAAATAGATTTATTTGCTGAGATAAATTTATCCTTTTTTTACTTATTTTTATTATTTATTCCCTTATCATGGTTAATACAAACACACATGGACCTTTTTTCTAAAATGTGCTCTGTTCATTCCATGGAGAATCATACCAAGAAGATCCCTACTAAATTTCAGCTCATTTAATTGAGCGGTTCCAGAGAAACTGTAAGTGGCGTATCAAAAAATATAAAAAAATAGTTTTGAGATAATGAGCTTCGAAGTTTGTTAATATATCATTTAACTAGTAATACTTTCACTTAATTTTTCTATCTCTACAAGTATATTTGCTTCAAAGTGACGTCAAATAGCATTTTCTTAGTCCCGTGATTTATTTGTTCATTAATGTCTTATTCATTTTGATTAATAATACTAAGTTACTTCCTGGAATTTTATCTTCATGTATTTATTCTTTATTATTTAGTTGCCAAATAATATACCCGTGATAATAACATCTTTGTATTGTTGCCAAATAATATAATTCAAGAATAATTTTTATTGTTTTATGTCATCAGCATAATACCCATCCAGTACAAGTAGCTACATAGTCAATGAAAAACTAAATTCAGTCGAAACATTGGAAAACTCCTTTTTATATTAATCAGAATGTTGATATCCCTTCATTATTTTTCACTCCTCTTCAAATTATTTATAATCTTTACTAAATTTTTTATATTATATTTTATTTGGAACAAAAAAGCCACCGTCAATATAAATATACACTTATCGATAAATTATTCAGCTGTTTAAAATATAGTCAAGCAACTGTACATTTGATTATTTTAATCTTCAGTAATTATTGTTAAGAAGCAATGACAGAAATAAACAATACTGAAAGCCATGTAGACATGAGGCATTGCCATGAGATGACTTGACAGCTTTTTTATACTTCCAGAGTAACGTACGAAAATGTATATTTTCGAATTCAGAAAGTGGTCTAGTTTTGGCAACAAATTTTATAATTAAATACAAATTTCATGGGAAAAGTTAAAGTACATTTTAACAAACATGTTTCGGTTAATAATAATATTTTGCAAGTAAAACTACAGAATAGACATTATAAATAATTAAATAAATACTTTTTCTAATAAAATACTGCATTTTTATTTTATATTTTTAATCATGACTTAATAACGAAATCGAATTTTAAACAATGGTTTCAAGGAAAATATTGTCAATATAATATGCTATAAGATTAGAATATAATTTTTTTTTTCGAACTTTTAACCCAGGCTTGTCCCCTTACATTATGTCTATTCAATTCGACTTTTCATTATTAAGGTACTTGACCTAATAGTTAGGTAGTTTTGATAATACCGTATTTTAAATGAATTTTTGAATGAACTTTTTTTCTTTCAATATGCAAGTTTCATATGCTTACAGATACAACAAGCTCAAATTTGACATCATCTAAGGAATTTTTTTCATCAGCTGACAAACAAGAAGTCAATACAATATTAGATTCAATACAAAATATAATTTCTGAAAAAATAAAATCAAATAATGAGAATTTGAAATCTTATTTAGAAAACATGGAAACCCGTATTCATACCAGATTAAATTTCTTACAAGAGTAAGTATATATATCTTCCTATATTATATAGATGTTAGCATTATTTATGAACATCAGCCCCCCCCCCCTGTGGCCCCCTCTTGCCACCCCTCATGCCCGCCCTTTTCATTAATCCCTTTTCATTAATCGAATTTATCATCTCAGTACACTTGTGACAAACATCTTTTTTTCTCACATCACGCGTAAAGTATTGTGTTTATACACCCTGACAAATTCGAAAAAAGCTTAGGTATTTCTCAAAATTGGAATTCATGGGTTTTGGATGTCACTGATCACGATCTTGCTGTCAGACTTTTAAAATTCAAAATTGCGGTAAAAAATTCGAAAAAAGCTTAGATTTTGTTTAAAATTGGTATACAGGGGGTTTTGAAGTTGCTGATCAAGTTTTTCTATTAGACTTTCGAAATTCAAAATGGGGGATCCAATAGGGCGATTGAAACTTGTAAACGTGCTTAGAGCTGGCTGAAAATTGGTATACATGGGGATTCGAGGTCGCTGATCAAGATTTTGCCATTGGACTTTCTAAATTCAAAATAGCGAATCCAATATCACGGGGAAAAATTTAAAAAAAGCTTAAATTGTGCTCAGAATTAGTATACGGGGATTTTCAAAGTGTATATATATATATATATATATATATATATATATATATATATATATATATATATATATATATATATATATATATATATATATATATATATATATATATATATATATATATATATATATATATATATATATATATATATATATATATATATATATATATATATATATATATATATATATATATATATATATATATATATATATATATATATATATATATATATATATATATATATATATATATATATATATATATATATATATATATATATATATATATATATATATATATATATATATATATATATATATATATATATATATATATATATATATATATATATATATATATATATATATATATATATATATATATATATATATATATATTCTATATTTATTTCTTATAATTAACAATTATTTATATATGACAGAAAACCTTGCCTAGGTGTAATATTGTTTGAATCGCTAATTATGAATCCATTATCAGGTTTTTAAAATTTAAAATTGCGAACTAGATATAGTCTACAAAAATTAGAAGAGAAATATAAAGTTTGACAAAAATTATTGTATAAAGGTTTTCAAGGTCATGAATTTATCCTGAGATTTTCAAAATTCAAAATGGTAGATAGATCCTTTATCGCTCGGACATGTAAATATCGAATTTTGTGAATATATCTAATAGTGGATTTGGAATGTCTAATCCCCAAAACATTAATGATATTAGTTAGTACTGTATCTTAACCCTCATATTCCTTCGTTAACAAACAATTTTCTACATCGATTTTTTATAACAATTATAAATACTTGTAAATTTGCAAAACTAAATAAAATATCTAAAAAGTAAAATTATTATTTACCTAAAAATATACAAAAGAAATAATGAAAAATAAAGAAAAAGGGATGCCAGTATAACGGTATTGCGTACGTGACCTAAACAGCTAATAAAATAAACATCGCTGAAATAGTATTTAATTACGATTTTAATATAAAACTAAAATTAAATAGAAATTATGAAGGAAATATCATAATATAAACACCATAACTTCAAACACTTTGTTATACCAGAAATACATTGAAAAAAAAATTTTAAACTTTTCATTATTTCGAGATTTGTCCGTATTAATTAATTTTTCACAAAGAAAATCTTAAAAAACTAGTGTACGTAAAATAACCTAACCTATAGTTAATATAAGAAAGTATTTACTTTTTAAAAAGACTTATCCGCACTTTGTATAAGAATTTTACGCATTTTCTCAAAATTTGAAATAAATTGATGAATTATTCGCACTTTAAAAAACGGATACAGTAGAGTTCAGCGTCCTTTTAAGTATATCCTCATATATCTTACAGAAACAACCATAATTATTCTTCCAGCTTATCATTCTGCATCTTTCTATAAAAAAAATTCTAATTTCAGAAAAAGCACAAATTTTGATCCAAACGACGTGTCTCACACGATACCTGATGGCTTTCCTCTGAAAACAATGAACGATTTTGTACGTTTCGAAGCAAACCGAGACGCCCAAGGACAGTTGGTAAGTAAAATAAATTTAATACTTCATGCTATACAGAATACAAAATCAACCCAATTTTATTATTTTATTAATTAGCTTTTAAGGTTTGTTTGAAAAACGCGATTTTTATCCCATCCGTATGTGTAAATAATATATTCAACATTTTTTTTATCTTTCCATAACTATTTTCATGAGTTATACTTATTCAAAAATTAAGTACACGGTATTTATTTAGATTAAATAAGTTATAAATATTTTTATACATAATTATCGTTCCTCTGCATTTCGAATACTAAAGTTAAATTTCCTTGTCTAGTTAAGAAGTTCGAAAAGATTCGGAAGAAATCACAAAGGTTTTTCTCCGACCACTTATAACAATGTAATGTTCCGTACAAACATGAGTTAGCCTAACCCGATAACTTTGATCGACTATGTATATTGGGCTGAAATTGATCACTTGAAACATTTTTTTTCAATCAATCGCAAATTTTCTCAGAAATATAATAGTTTTATCATATTTGTAATACTTTTTCATTGAAAAAAAATTATTGTTAAAAATATAAATACTTCTTAAAATTTTATGACTTACAAAATTCGCTCGCGTTACGCTAATTGAGTCCATACTCTGAAGGTTAATTAGTAAATATTTCATATTTTTCAAATTCATTATTGATACATTGATACACTACAAGTATTTTTTATAGAATAAAATTTAAATATGGAAACACAAATTACTTTTCTTTTTTTTTTAGATAAAATATTTTAAATGGTGGGGAGGAAATGATGTAAAATCCACTGCCCGTCAATATTTAAAAGATGCATTAAGTGATGAACTTGCAACTCATTTTAAATGGTCTCGTATGCCAAATGAAGATGGTGACCAAAGTGAAAGAGTATTATACAATACGTTTTTGAGCAAACTTATGTTCGGTGAGTAAAACAAATTTCGAACCTTTTTCATTAAGAAACTAGAATACATAAGTAAACACATAAATCCACAAAATTGCAGTTTACGTTAACCGTTAAATGATACACGGGGTCCAAAATACCCCAAGTGTTTTAAACGAAAATTTTCAATTTCAATTTTTTCGAAAATTTTTCAATATCTTAACAATAATTTTGGATCTCAAAAACTGTAAAATTCTTTAGTAGAGACTTTAAGGCACTTGTAAAAAAATTTTCAAATAAAAATTTTTATAAATGAAAAACTTATAAGCACTTTTTTACACTGGGGTCCAGAAGACCCCGTGTGGCACTTATGTAATTATTTTGACGTGTGTAATTAAAGTTTATTGTATTTAAATTTGTATTGATATTTGTTTAAAATAACTACAATCATCTACTATTTACGAATACTTAAGAAATATTGATGACTCGTATAATTGTAGAATCGTCCTCTAAAAATGTCATTTTATGAATAAATACATTTATTTATGCACTATTTCGTTTATAAGATTAATGCAATTATTATTTTATTCATAGAGTCAATGCGGAATACGTTTCAAGATTTAAGCATCATCGATTTTAGCAATGCTATGCAATTTGCATTGCGTGCGTCTAAACAACGCCAGCGTGATCCCAGTCGAAGAAATAAATCAAGGCCAACCAATAACACGTTACATATGCGTGAAATGGAAAATTTATTTGAAAATCAAAATTAGCTTTAGAAAAAAGGCCAAAAGTAAATAAAAAAAAAAAAAAAAAGAAAGTATTATTTATGTTTCTACGGCCAAGATTGAATTAAAAAAAGAGTATTTCTTATTTTTCTATGACAAAGTCTGAATAAAAAAAAAAAGTATTATTTATTTTTTAAAGGAAAACTTAATGTCAAATTACGACATACAAAACTAGATTATAATTAAAGTAAAAATATGTTTATTTATTTCTTCAGTGTTGAAGCTCACTAAAGGCATACTTACATTTATATTTAGGATTAACGAATAAAACCTCAAGTACTATTATAATTTAATTAATTTAAATCATCGTTGCACATAATTATGCATTGTCTATAAAAAATAGATCATATACAGATGTGATATTAACTTTAGCTAAGCTGGTAATGTTTTTCTAAGCACGTGTGTCTTAATAGCACAAAATAATAAATATTAAATATGAAATGAATGAGAATTTCTAATAGATAATATAAAATTCTACTACTTTACGATTGTTGTTATAAAGGTTTATAAAATGTAATTTTGAAAAATTAATTTATGATTTTGAATAAAAACTTTAACCTTTCAGATATTGTTGTCATTAAATATAACTAAATATTATTATATTGTTGTCGGTTATTTAGCGGAAGTACATACTCTATATACTTATATTCACTTTTCCAAGAAGAGAGAACACGCTTCTACTGGTAAAATTTGTCGCCTTTTTATCGTAATACTCAAAATTGCACTATTAAATTACAATTCTGCTGTAATTCTAGTACATAATACTGCTTGACGAAAGTGACACAATTCTGCAGCAATTCTTGCGCGCACATAACACGTGCATAATATTACCCTAACAATTGCACTGTTATTTTGCAATTCTTTTGCAATTCTGCTGCAACAAAGTGGCTTGATTCTGCTCAAATTGTTGCACATGCATGCGTAATCAGGTTCTGAGAATTGAACTTTTCACTGGCAATTCATTTGCAATCCTGACGGTCGATACTACTGGAGAAACGTGACATAATTCCGCTGCAATTTTTGCACATGCATGCGTGCATAATTCTGATCCCAGGGTTGCATTTTTTACTTACAATTCTGTTGCAATCCTTACGGACGCTGCTGCTGGAGGAACGTGCGGTAATTCTGCTGCAATTCTTGCATACGCATGCGTGCATAACCAGGTTCCGAGAATAGAACTTTTCGCTCGCAATTCTTTTACACGCCTGACGAACGATGCTGGTGAAGGAACGTGAAGTAATTCTGCTGCACTTCTTGCGCACGCATACGTGCGTAACCAGGTTTCGAGAATGGACCTTTTCACTCACAATTTTTTTGCAATTCTGATGGACGATCCTGCTGGAGGAACGTGACGTCATTCTGCAGCAATTCTTACGCATGCATGCGTGCATAATCCGGATGCCAGGGTTGCCTTTTTTACTTGCAATTCTGTTGCAATCCTTACGGACGATGCTGCTGGAGGAACGTAACGTAATTCTTCTGCAATTCTTGCGCACCAATGCATGCGTAACGAGGTTTCGAGAATGGACCTTTTCACTCGCAATTCTTGTGCAATTCTGACGGACGATGCTGCTGGAGAAATGTGACGTAACTCTGCAGCAATTCTTGCGCATGCATGCGTGCATAATCCGGATCCCAGGGTTGCCTTTTTTACTTGCAATTCTGTTGCAATCCTTACGGACGATGCTGCTGGAGGAACGTGACGTAATTCTTCTGCAATTCTTGCGCACGAATGCGTGCGTAACCAGGTTTCGAGAATGGACCTTTTCACTCGCAATTCTTGTGCAATTCTGACGGACGATGCTGCTGGAGAAACGTGACGTAACTCTGCAGCAATTCTTGCGCATGCATGCGTGCATAATCCGGATCCCAGGGTTGCCTTTTTTACTTGCAATTCTGTTGCAATCCTTACGGACGATGCTGCTGGAGGAACGTGACGTAATTTTTCTGCAATTCTTGCGCACGAATGCGTGCGTAACCAGGTTTCGAGAATGGACCTTTTCACTCGCAATTCTTGTGCAATTCTGACGGACGATGCTGCTGGAGGAACGTGACGTAATTCTGCAGCAATTCTTGTGCATGCATGCGTGCATAATCCGGATCCCAGGGTTGCATTTTTTACTTGCAATTCAGTTGCAATCCTTACGGACGATGCTGCTGGAGGAACGTGACGTAACTCTGCTGCAATTCTTGCCCATGCATGCGTGCGTAACCAGGTTTCGAGAATGGACCTTTTCACTTGCAATTCTTTTGCAATTCTGACGGACGATCATGCTGGAGGAACGTGACGTAATTCTGCAGCAATTCTTGCGCATGCATGCGTGCATAATCTGGATCCCAGGGTTGCATTTTTTACTTGCAATTCTGTTGCAATCCTTACGGACGATGCTGCTGGGGGAACGTGACGTAATTCTGCTCCAATTCTTGCGCACGCATGCGCGCATCATCCTGTTCCCAGGATTGCACTTATTACTTGCAATTCTGTTGCAATCTTGACGCACGATACTGCTGCAATCAGAGTGCAGCAGAATTACATATAAACGCGGAAATAGACCACGCGTGTTCTGCGCAATCAGACATGCGTCAGATTGTGCTACCAGGGTAAGATCTCAAATCCAGCAGGTTGTCGAAAAAGCCCTGATCGATGTTCGCAAACCCACTTGAAAAGAATTGTTTTTTTTTTTAATGTCAGTAGAAACCAATAATTGGTATTTTTGACAACCTGCTGGATTTGAGATCTTAATATTATTCATATATCTTATGTCATGGATCTTGTCGCTAAATTTTCTCAAAGCATGAAAAATATATTAAACATCTATTTTCAACAATATTTTCAACAGGCATTTATACTTTCCTAAATTTTCAATGGGAGATGCTTACACTGTTAATACACTCTATTTGTAAACTTCATACCTATTCGAAACTGAATTTTATAAGTAATCTATTATTTTGTGTAGCAAAGCTAAAAATAAAATACTATAAAAAAGTTGCAATCAAATTAGTTGAAAGACAATTAACAATTGCATATTCCAATGCGCATACAAATACTTCTCACTCAATAATTTTCAAATAAAATATGGTGTTCTTATTAAAGCTCCGTCTCTTTATTGTTTATTTACAGTTGTAGCCTTAATTTATAATAAAAATATATTTTTATCAAAGTAGTATAAGAAGTAATATTGATTATTATTCGAATAAAATGTTTGTAATCCGAAAAAAATGTTAACTAGTTTTATATCAGTCATATGGGACCCGCAAGGAAAACCCATAGGGCCCATTTATCGTATATCAATTGCCCATCTATACCCAATAACCCAAATATCCCATCTTTTCATTAGGGCAGAATATATTTAGAAGTTCTTATTTTGTCCCATTCTTCAGTTATGTTGGAACATTATAATTGTAATAACAATAAAGTTGTCTATATCTTCAATTAAATTAATTATCTAAATAACTGTAATATACCAATAATTATATTATATTGTAAATGTTTCATTTAACTATTATTTTTCATTTATAATAGCAGTGGGAAACTGCTAGATAATAAATAAATTAAGTTATAAATTCAGCAGAGCATATTCCTGGATTTTGGAAAAATTCATGTGATCAATCATGTGATTAATCATGTGATTAATCACATGATTTTTCCGTCGATAATATCATGTGATTAATCATATGATTGATCACATGATTAACCACATGATTAATCACATGATTGATCACATGATTTATCATATGATTAATCATGTGATTAATCACTGGATTAATCATATGATTAGTCACATGATTTTTTTTCAATAGGGTTGCGAATCTTTTTTTAGATCACTAAGATCAATGGGATCAACATATTCTACCATTGTTAATTTTAGTATGCTAGAAGTTTTACAAAAAATATCACGGATTCAATTCCAAAATGAAGCAGCTTTAATTAATAATAAATTTGAAAATACAGATTTTAGATTTCCAAGATCAGAGAAAAAAAGTAACAAAGAACAAAATTCAAATTATATTTTTCCAAGTGATTTTGATATAAATAGTATTTTACAACTAGGGGGGCTGCGCTCCCCAGCGTGCCTTCGGCACCCCCCCCCCCCCAGCCCCCACACACACCTGCTCCTCGCTTCGCTCGTCGCCCGCCCCCTCCCTATGTAAAAACTTCGTTTTTACATAATAGGCACGACCGCAATACTCAGGAGAACCTTGTATTTTTATAAAAGCGAAAATTGATTAATAATGTCATTACGAAGGGCAATGCACTCATGATTTTGCATACTATTAAAAAAAAATAGTTTTTGTTACCATATGGCAAACAGTAAAGCTAATAATCGAAAAATTTACCATCTAAAAAACATTAGTGACCATCTCTTACAGACATGTTACCACGCAATGGTTATCAAGTCATGACATATTGTTCGTGTATAACGTATTACGTATAATATATAGATGTTTATGCAAAGTGATGACAATGCGAGCTTGATTTTACGCAATTCGCAATAATCGCAATAAACGATATAAAAATTACAACATCATATATTCACATGGGTAACGTGTATAGCATCGCCAATCACGTGATGGCGGTGACACTGCTGGCTTGTTGGCTTTATCCATGTGAGTGTGGGCGCATGCGCATGTGCTGCAGCTCACCTGCTCGTCTCGTCGGGCTCGTCAACTGATAGCTCGTAGCTTCTTTGCGTAAGCGACACGGCGCCGCGGATGATGCGAGAAAAAGGCTGGGCCGAACTTCTAGTGAAAAACTTTCAGTGCCGAGTGAACACAAGAAAGCTGCCTACTACGTACGTATTGTCGCTACAGTGCTTCGCTTCCTATCTGGCTCTCACCCGCACCATGTCAACCATGTGCGCACGGCAGTCCGGCAGACGGCAGTCATCAATGTTTATATCTGCAGTCACTGTGTTTCCTAAATTGCTGTATGGATCGATACTGATGTTGGTCGAGTTCTCTGCTAATTAAGTTGTGGTCTTATCCTTGAGTAAGTATTATTTCAATAATACTAGCTCCTTTCTAATCTTGCAGGGTTTTCATCTCGTTTTCACAAGGACAGTTTGTTAAACTTTGAGCAAGGGTCAAGGTAGTCTTAGTTGGAAGTGCACATGAGCTTTTTCGACTTCCAAGTATACAAATACCTTTCCTTTCTCTGAAAATATCTTCAGCTTTACACACGTCACCATATCATGCATGCTGAGGGATTATATACCATGTTTCAGATCTAAATAATCAGCAAGTGTGGAGTTACAGCATTTTCTGTGTGCTTATTGAGGAAATTATTAAGAAACAAAAGTAATTTCCTCCAATTTGGCTGATTGAGTATATCTGAAACTTAATGTAAAATGCCTCAGCATGCATTGCATTGTGTATGAACATTCTTGTAAACCTTGAGAAAGGGTGAGGAGGTCTTAGTTGAGAATACACATGTGCTTTCTCGACTTTTGAGTGCAAAGATCCCTTCCCATTCCCTACAAGTATCTTCAACTTTCTATACATGATGGAATACATGCTGAGGGACAGTATATCAAGATTTAGATATGCATAATCAGCAAGTCTGGAGATATTGCAATTTCTCTGTCTTTTTCAAGAAATTTTTGAGAAAAATGTGATTTTCTCCGTACAGGCTGATTGAGTCGATCTGAAATTGCATACAAAATCTCTCTGTATGTATTGTATTGTGTATGAACATTCTCGTAAACTTTAAGTAAGGGTGAGGAGGTCTTAGTTGAGAATACACATGTGCTTTCTCGACTTTTGAGTGCAAAGATCCCTTCCCATTCCCTACAAGTATCTTCAACTTTCTGTACATGATGCAATACATGCTGAGGGACAGTATATCAAGATTTAGATATGCATAATCAGCAAGTCTAGAGGTATTGCAATTTCTGTGTCTTTTTCAAGAAATTTTTGAGAAAAATGTCATTTTCTCCGTACCGGCTGATTGAGTCGATCTGAAATTGCATACACAATCCCTCTGTATGTATTGTATTGTGTGTGAACATTCTGGTAAACTTTAAGTGAGGGTGAGGAGGTCTTAGTTGAGAATACACATGTGTTTTCTCGACTTTTGAGTGCAAAGATCCCTTCCCATTCCCTACAAGTATCTTCAACTTTCTATACATGATGGAATACATGCTGAGGGACAGTATATCAAGATTTCGATATGCATAATCAGCAAGTCTGGAGATATTGCAATTTCTCTGTCTTTTTCAAGAAATTTTTGAGAAAAATGTGATTTTCTCCGTACAGGCTGATTGAGTCGATCTGAAATTGCATACAAAATCTCTCTGTATGTATTGTATTGTGTATGAACATTCTCGTAAACTTTAAGTGAGGATAAGGAGGTCTTAGTTGAGAATACACATGTGCTTTCTCGACTTTTGAGTGCAAAGATCCCTTCCCATTCCTTACAAGTATTTTCAACTTTCTGTACATGATGGAATACATGCTGAGGGACAGTATATCAAGATTGAGATATGCATAATCAGCAAGTCTGGAGATATTGCAATTTCTGTGTCTTTTTCAAGAAATTTTTGAGGAAAATGTCATTATCTCTGTACCGGCTGATTGAGTCGATCTGAAATTGCATACACAATCCCTCTGTATGTATTGTATTGTGTGTGAACATTCTGGTAAACTTTAAGTGAGGGTGAGGAGGTCTTAGTTGAGAATACACATGCGCTATCTCGACTTTTGAGTGCAAAGATCCCTTTCAATTCTCTCAACTTATCTTGGTAAATATATAGTGCTATGAATGATCTTATCGACACTCTAACACTATATTGTGAGTAGTTTGTTGTGAGAATGTTTTCTCGTTTACTTTACAGCTAGCATCTATCCTGCAATAATTTCCTATCCCTTTGACAGGAGTGTGGCTTCTCTGTACTTCCTCCGTTGCTAAGTTATTCTTGTTGTAATTATGTTTTTGGCCTAGGGCGAAGAGTTCCTGCAGAAGACAACACGTCTTCATATAATTGTTCTTTTCTCGAGGGCGTCATTATATGACCATCATAAAGCAGGAGACTTTCAAAAAAATAGGACCAAATTGGGAACGGCAACTTTGAGAAACTCAACAATGGCATTACAGTGAGTAACCTTGAGTGAAGGGCTTCCTGATGCACACATCTTGGCAGCTTCATCTTTATACAGATTATCAATGGAAGTAGATCTAGTCTGTATTTATTTTAATTTACTGTGACCACTTTGTGGTCTCTTCTTTGAATAATTATTATTTCAGTAATCTACTACTTTCAACCATTACTATAGCTTCATTTTTTATTTCAGGGTTTTTATTATCCTTTCAGAAAAAGCAGCAACTATAAGAGACTACCGGTCAAATTTAACAGATCTATTCCTCATTCATTGATGTCGTTGATATTTACTTTGAGGATGTCTTTTCAAACTTCATTTAGAAGAACATAAGAATGATAGAAATCTGCTTTTATAATGCATTTCAGGCATCTTATGTATTTTTAAGCTGATTTTATCTTTCTTTTTGTAGGTATAATTTAATAAAAAGAAAGAAATAAGTCATGCAATTTCTCAGATTTAATTCAGGCACTGCTTGTGTATTTTTTATAGAACTGTATTTTTATTTTTTTTATTAAATTACATGTACTTTCAAAAAGATAGAGTCAACTCAAAAATACATGGAATGTCTGAGATGCATTATTGAAGCCGGTTTCTATCATTCTTAGTCTTTTGGATTAAGTACGGACATATCACCTCAAAGTAAATATTGATAACATTGAATGCTCAATACACCTGCTAAATCTGACAAGTGGCTTTTATATTGTAGGAGCCGGATGAATTTTCTTATTAAGTTTTTAATTTTGGTCCGTATACTGTAGTGTAGTATAGTGTGAGTGTGTCTGAAACTTCTATACATCTATAGCTTATCCCGCCATAACAATAAATCTGAGTACGTGTAAAAATTGTGAAAAAAGTTATTTTAATCTGTAAAATTCAGTAGAATTGTAGTAGTTAATGAACAATGAGCTTATCCATTAACTACCAGTATTAATTGGCTTTTAGAGGTTATAGTGAACTTTTCATAATTCTGACAGGTTTCCAGAATATTTATTTAAGCATACTCTATAAATCTTTCGGAGAGGCTCATACTACATGGCCCTTCAGATTTCATAAGAGAAAACCTATTTAATTAATTAGGCTGAAACTTACAACATGAAAAGATAAATTAATCCTACTCCTGTAATGTTATAAAAGCCACCAGTCAGATTTAGCAGGTGTACTCATCATTCAGTGTTGTCGATGTTTAGTTGGCGTAAATGTGTTTAAGTATAAAAATAATAGAACTCTGCTTCTATAATGTATTTCAGGCATCGTATGTTTTTTTAAGCAAATTTCATCTTTCTAGAAGTAGGTATAATTTAATAAAAAAAAATATCCGTGCGATATGTAGTCCATTATTTCACCGTGTTTATCGCACTTGCTACGCTCGTGCGCTAACCTCATGGTGCGATAATGAACTGCTTAGCGCATGGATAGGCGTGACAGCGAACTTAAGGCAGACAGTGTTATAAAAAATTATACGATACTAATGCGTTAAGTAACACATTACACGCCGTGAAAGGATCCTCGCTACGCTCGGGCCTTAACTTTACGCCATGAAATAATGTGCCACTTATCGCACTTGTATCGTAATGTATTAGTACGATAAATTTTGTATCGATATTTATTCATTAATTAAAAAAACCTCTTTCAATTCATTGGCCCGTAGTTTCCTCAACCTTAATATGTTGATTCCTTTAATTAATATTTAATAACGAAATTTATAAATCTACGACTACAAAGAATTTTGAAGCGATTAAGTCATTGTTACTCCTGTAATCGTTGGATATACAAAAATAAATTTTCATTTTTCAATTTTTTTCTAAAAAACTAACCAACAAAATGAATTAAAACATTACAGATTATATTTATTTATATTATCCATTATCATGATTTTTCTCAAAAAAAATTGACCGTTTAGTTTGGGAGTTATAAGCATCTAAAAAAAAAAACACGTTATTGTTAATAATTTTTTAGAAAATATAGGTATTTTAATTCTCTTTCGAACGCTACCCATCCGATTCGAATAACTCGATCCTATCATTAAAAAAAAAAAAAATCAAAAAGCAGTTTTGAGAAAAAGCGAAAATTTGAAAAAAACAAAAACACATCGCCCCAATAAAAAAAAATGGATTTTGATCCGAAAATGAGACCTGCCCGGTCAAAATTGACCGAGTAGAAATTGAGATCTAGGCGTACACACACACACACATACACCCACACACACACACACACACACACACACACACACACACACACACACGTATACCCACACCCACCCACACACACACACACCACACACACACACACACACACACACACACACACACACACACACACACACATTTTTCAAAAACCATGTATTTTGATTCCTAACATCTCGGAACACAATTATAACATGTTTTTACAACAACTCAAAAATTTAATGTCACAAAGCTTCCTCTAGGAGGAAGCAAAATGTTTAATTGAGAAATAAATGAAATCTATGAATTCGTTTTTGAATTCGAATTGTCTACTTTAGTAGCAAGCAGGGTCAAATCTTTCTTATTATAATAATTGTTGTAAAATTATATATATTAAGGAAGTCCATACCAACAAATTGTCAATTTTTGTACCAAGATTGATACCTCGATTTTTTTTCTATCTATTTTATAGCTACAATTTTATTAAAGTAAAATTTCTTTTTTTTTAGTTGGATTAAATAAAGTGTAAATAAATTAAAATAAAATAATTAACTTCTTTAGTAAGGTCGTATTTAAGAAAGAAGTGAATATATATCGCTGTTGATATATATATATATATTTTTTTTTAATATATTAGTCATTTTATTTCAGGTGGGGGGGCTTCGCCCCCTATACCCCCACCAGGGGCTCTGCCCCTGGACCCCGCCCTGCGCCCCACATCAAACTCGCCATACCTCATTACCTACCAACAACAAACTTTATTGTTTCTTTTATTTTGTTTTATTTAGATGGGACATTTCAACATAATAACTATATCCTCAAGGATTTTCATTCATGGTCACAAAATGATTTCGTAGATTCTTTCGTCATCGAATATCATTTAATGTATGATATCAGAAATATGGTTACGAGTCGTGAGGATGGAATATTATATTGGCTTATTCTTTGGCTCAATTTTATATTTAATCAAAAATTTAATCTTTGTTTTTTAATTTTATTTTTAAGGTTTAAATTTGAAGAACTTCTATTAATCACATTGTTAATAGAAGATTAGATTATATACAATATTAGTTGTCTGTCTACGACCAAGTTTTAGAAAAAAATAATTTGTTTCTTGGACCAACTTAGAATAATTTTAAGTAAAAAAACATTTAGGGATTTAATCTTTTAATTTTTGTTACTTCAACATCAATTTATATTTCTTATTATATATTTTTATTAGTGTTTTAGTTTACATAATATTTGGCATTTTGTAAACAATAGATATTTCTTTTTTTTAAATTATGTTTTCAATGTGTTTATCTCATTTTATAGCACAGTGTGACCTAAGTCCGCACTTAAGTCACGCCTACCCGTGACTTAAGTAGTCGATTATTGCACCGTGAGGTTAGCGCGCGAGCGTAGCGAGTGAACTGATTAAGGTACGGATAGGCGTGACAGCGGACTTAGGTAAACGTGGTATAAAATATCGTACGATACATGTGACTTCAGTGGCAGTATCGTAATGTACTATTTTAAAATTGTAATTAAATGTAATTTTATATCTTATGATTATATTTTTATAATTATATGATCTTTCGAATGTTATATTGATTTTTCCGATATTATTTAAAGCTATTGCTTTGAATAATTCTTTGTCAAATCGAATCATGTTAAATAAGCGAAAATTGAATATGTAAAGTGTCGTATTTATAGGTTTAGATAATCAGGATTGATTGTACATTAAAATATTAATTGGGGAAAAGTTTTGTTTAGATGTTATCCATAAGTATATCTTTTGCATTCAATATTTTTGTGTAAAGTCAAATCGTTGAAATAAGCGAAAATCGTCCATTTTATGTATGTTTTGGCGTTAAAAATTGTTTGTTTGGATTTAACTCGTCGGGAATTGATTGTACAAAAAAATGTTTAACAGGAAAAAGTTTTGTTTTAATATTATTTATAACTTTTACATTTAACATTATTGTGTAAAATCAAATCCTGTAAAGATATAGCAAAAAAACGACTATTTTTGATGATTTTAACGGTTTTTTCGCTATTACATTGTTAAATATTGTTCATAGAAAACAATTTTCCATGTAAAAAAGACGTGTTTTAATTAGTTTTAGCAGATGCATTTGTTGTTTTTTGACGTAAAATTAATTTTGTTCACATTATGTTCAAAAATCGATTTTTTCAAATTTTTATTTGCTCTGGCGTTTTTTTTATTTGTTGATCGATTCGGCTCGGTATAAGACTGGAGCTTACTTATAATTAGACGAATATCTGGGCCAAAATTCGTTAAGATCTATTGGAAATTCGCTGAGATATTCCATAAACTTGACTACATACGAACGGACATACACACATACACCATAAAAAACGCCTAAAATGAACTAATTCTGGGTGAAAAATAGTTTTTATGCAACAAATTGTTCGTTTTTGAAGTGTTACAATTTTCGCTCTAGTGAAAATATAAGGCTCTCCCGAGAAGCCGTCGTACCTAAAAAGCTCAGGATGATGCTTTTAACGAAGTTCAATTGTTAGGTATGAACGTTGAAAAAAATAATGCTGATTCCATGATATTATTAAGTAAGTCAGACAAAGATATGTTTGAAAAACAAACTAATGATGATTCTTGTGACTCTGAAAATGAGAGTGATCATGAAATATACGATTCGACAAATAACAGTGAGAATAATCTAAAGATGAGTGATAATAATGAACCTGAGCCGAATTTGCTGCAGTATTTAACCACACTATGTAATGTAAACGGTGTCTTGGATTTAAAAAAAATATAAAAAAATGAAATCTTTCAATATAATAGTACATTTATAAAAGATGATAATGAGCATAATTTTATCGTTAGAAAATCTTCGATTTGTTGGTTACTTAATAAAGGTAATAATAAATTAAGTAGCGACAGACTACAACGAGTAAAGGATTGCGAAATAATAAAATCAAAGAAAACGAATCGTGAGAGTCGAGGTGAGAGTATTAGTTTTACCAAAAAATGTAATGAAATTTTTATAGGAGATTATTGTTTATTTAAGGTTATAGGGAAAAAATATAAATGTTATCTAGGATTAGTGCTTAGTTTTGCCTATCTCGAAGGTAAAAATTGGAAAAGTACTGAATTTTCGGCTGATTTTGCTAGTACTTCCGGCAATAAAAGAGAGATAGGTGTATTGTGCCAGTGTTACACATTATCTAAAAGTAATATTTTATCACCCGTGCCCATGGATGTTCATGGCTATTTTAATATTAACCAATATTTGCTTACTGTAGCCCCACCATCTGTAAATGATAATAATTTATTACTTGACATTGATGTTTTAAAACAAATAAAAAAATATCCTTAAAATAATTTCTTCACTACTTTATTTATTTACTGAATAGCCTTAAAAACCATTAAAATTAATTTTAAAATATGTCATTTTGGCGATTTCAAATCGATATCATTTTGATTCTTGAAATCACTTGAAATCGGAATGAAATCGATTTCATTTTGAAATCACTCATGCACCATTTTTGAAAGTGAGTAGCCCCTCGATATCTATACTAGAAAATGGAAATGACACGTGCTATGCGAGCGCGTTTTTCACTTACTTTTGTTTTTCATTGAGGTTAATTTACAGCGCGCTTCGCCGATACATGAAATTAGCTAAATATGCTGGCGAATTAGAAGCCGAGAAATACGTTTAACAATACTTTTGACTGCACTTCGATATTAATCGCGTTTTCTCTTTTTTTACATTTTATTTGCACGATCAGTTCGTGTTCTATTGTGTTAAATTTTCAAATTTGCCTTTAAAAATTAATTAAATGAATCAATAAATTAATTTTGAGCAAGCCACGTGCCAATGAATTGGCAGCGGTTTTTAATTTATAAAACATCCGCTCGCCTACGCACGAAACTCATGTAGGTGGAAAAAGAGTGCCTGTTTGTTAAGACCCCCGTTACATAAGCACGTGCACGCGTATGCACGCGTATGCATGCGTAAGATATTTAGTAATTGTCGATGCAGCCAACGTGATAAGGGAGTATCTACACTGCGGGGTGCATCATGGAGCGCATCGTGGTGCGCGTTCAAACTGCGCGTTCCAAGCTGAATTTACTTTTAAAAATATAACTGATTATAAAGATTGAGTACTTACTTATGGTATGAGGGGGTTACGATGACAAAATAACCCAAACGAATATTTAAATTATTTTAGAACCCAAGTAGGCGGAGGATATGAGGTCCACGCATATAAGGGAATCATGTAGACATGAAAAATTAAGCCAAATGATTATTTAAATAATTTTTAAACCCAATAGCCGGGGTATGCGAGGTGCACGCATATTAGGGAATAACGTAGACGTGCAACAATAAGCAAGACAATTATTTAAACCGTTTTTAAACCTAAGAAGGCGGGGGATATGAGTTCCACGCGTATACGGGAGCGCGTCAGACGTACATATAAGGCAAAATAATTATTTAAATAGTTCTTAACCCCAAGTAGGCGGGGGATGCGAGTTCCATGCGTATACGGGAGCGTGTCAGACGGGCATACAAGGCAAAATAATTATTTAAATAGTTCTTAACCCCAAGTAGGCGGGGGATACGAATACCACGCGCATACTGGAATAAGATATACATGGCAAAATAATTATTTAAATAATTCTTAACACCAAGTAGGCGGGGGATGCGAGTTCCACGCGTATACTGGAATAAGGCAAACGTGTACACATGGCAAAATCATTATTTAAATCATTTTTAACCCCAAGTAGGCGAAGAGGCGAGTCTCACGCGTACACGGAGGCACGCCAGGCGTGTATACATGGCAAAATAATTATGTAAACAATTCTTAACCCCAAGTAGGAGCGGGATGCGAATTCCACGCATATACGGGAGCGCGTCAGACGTGCATACATGGCAAAGTAATTTTTTAAATAGTTCTTAACCCCAAATAGGCGAGGGATGCGAGTTCCACGCGTATACTTGAATAAGGCAGACATGTATATATGGCAAAATAATTATGTAAACAATTCTTAATCCCAAGTAGGAGTGGGATGCGAATTCCACGCGTATACGGGAGCGCGTCAGACGTGCATACATGGCAAAGTAATTTTTTAAATAGTTCTTAACCCCAAATAGGCGAGGGATGCGAGTTCCACGCTTATACTGTAATAAGGCAGACGTGTATTATAGCAAAATAATTATTTAAATAATCCTCAAGCCCTAGTAGGTGGGTGATGCTCCCGTATACGCGTGGAACTTGCATCCCCCGCCTACTTGGGGTTAAGAATTATTTAAATAATTGTTTTGCCTCGTATGCACGTCTGACTCGATTCCGTATACGCATTGAAACTTGCATCTTCCGCCTACTTGGGGTTAAGAACTATTTAAATAATTATTTTGCCATGTATGCACGTCTGACGCGCTCCCGTACACGCGTTGAACTCGCATCCCCCGCCTACTTGGTCTTAAGAATTATTTAAATAATTTGTTTGCCTTGTATTATTGAAATAATTTTTTTGCCTTGTATTACACGTCTACGTAACACCCGACTCTAGCTTAAATTCACTCGTCATTTGAACGCGCGCGCTACGGTGTGCAGCGCGAGTGCCCAATCCGCGACAGTCTCTACTGCGCAGACTCGAAGCTGCCGTCCGACTTCGACTCTCTGATTTGGTATTGATGAAGCCCTAGAGCAATTGAATTTTTCAAATTCGGATGATAATTTTGATCACTCGAGAACCACTCGTCAATTATCACCCTCGCTAGAAAAAGTCAACTTTCCTCCCTAATTGCACCATGTACTATTTTTAAATTAATTTTAGCAGATGAATTTGTTGTTTTTGACTGAAAGTTATTTTTTTTAATATTATGTTCAAAATCTATTTTTCAGATTTTTATTTGCTCGGGCATTTTTTTATTTTCCGATGGATTCGGCTCGTTATAGGACTACCCGTTACTTATAATAAAACGAGTATCTGGACCAAAATTCGTATGATCTATGAAAAATTTTCTGAGAAAATCCATAAACTTAATTACATACGAACGTACATATATACATACATACATGATAGAAAATTCACAAAAGAACTAATTCTTGGCGGAAAATAGTTTTTATACAGTAAATTGCTAGTTTTTGGGGGTTACAATCTTTTCGATTCGGTGACAAGAATAATGCCAACGTTGATAATGGCCGATTGAAAAACGTCGCACAGTACCAACCACCTCCTGTATACTGATGTCGCCCTTCGAACAAGACGGTATGAGAGCCGCATTTGAATATCACTCTGGAGAAAATATAAGGCTCTCTTGAAAAGCGGTCGTGTTTAAAAATTGTTACCTTTTATCTTATCTTCTTCATTTTTTTTTTTTTTAATAAATGTGAAGATCTCTTTAAAATTATAATAAAAGTTGCTTGTTTCATATCGGGAAAATTACAAAAACTGACCGGGAAAGAGAGGGAAAAACACGGGAATTTTTTCTTAAGTCAGGAGTAAATACCCTGAAATTGTATAAAATCGTTGCGAATCATAGAAAACTGTATTAAAATGCTAGAAACTTTATAAAAGTGAGTCACATATCTACAAACAATTGCTTATAACTTTGCAAGTTTTGAAAATTTTCGAATTTTTTATATTGCTACGTCCCCTGAAATTGAACAAAGAATAAAATGAGACCTTGCAAATTAAAATTGGATGAAAAATGAAAAAGAATTATGGGTTTTGTTGATTTCTTTTTCAATTGTCGATATCTTCTTGAGTAATATTTAAATTTCTTTGAAAATGTTTTGTTTGTTTCTTCAAGAATTATTGTTTCATTCTATATTGTTTCTCAAATTATAATATGTGAAGTAATCATCGTAAAAATTTTTATATTTATATATATATATATCGCTCCGGAACCACCTTAAGTATTTATGTATTTATTTGTACATATGAATTAACCTATCTTTTCATTTTAGTAAAAGTGGTCTTTTTTATATCTATATTTTTGAGAATTATTAGGCAATTAATTTTATAAGTTGATGGCTTTGATATAGCTCTTTTTAAAGATTATATATTCCGATAGTTTTGTTAGAGGATCCTTTTCCTCTCTTATTAACTCGGAGAGGCTCAGGGTTCCGGCTCACGGGTTTTGCTGAAACAAAGCAAGCATTTTTTTTCAGTATTTCCTTAAATGCAGTTAAAAATGTTCATAACTTCAGTTTATCAAAGCGTGAGGGTCTAACTCCGGTTCGTTTCATATTTTAACATCTAAAAACAGATCTCAAAGTTTGAGAAAAATCCATGATCCGGATCTGAGATACACTCCTTGTAAGACTTAAATTTTCCCTCTATCAATCATATATTTCGTTTACATAGACAACTAGACTGGATCATTCACTCAGGCAATGACAATCTTCTTAAATTGGATGACAAACAACTGGAAGCCAAGCGACTTTGCAATGACCATTTTACTGCTGACGATTTTGTAGTCGGTTCTGGTATGACAAAATTGAAAAATATAGCTATACCTATTCAAAAGGCTTCAGATACTGATTCGAATGATTCCGGTGACGTTGAAGAACATGATGGCTCTGGAATTGATCTTCCTCCTACCTCTGAAGACAGATCAGTTATTGATTTAGAAACACCCTTTATAAGAGAAAGAAGTAACAACATGCCACAAAACTTTGTGGGAATTGATTTAGAAACATCTTCTTTAATAGAAACTAGTCATAACATTCCTCAACACTTTGATGCAGCAGAGCCATCTCGTTCAGGAATGCAAAGCAAGTCGAACTTTGATTGTGACTCTACCGGAAAATAATTAAATGCAAATGTTCAAACTAAAAAGTATGAAACTTTAGTTCAAAAATTGCAACATGAAATTGCGAGTTTAAAAGAGCAGTTAAACAAAAAAGATAAACAATGTAAACAAGCACAGTATGTGACTAAAATAATGAGTGTACGAAGAGATGTGTATAAACAAAAGGCTATTAAACTTTCTAAAGATATTCGTAATAAAGATAAAAAAATTAAAAATCTTGAACGTAAAATTGAAAAATCTAAGGAAGCAGTTTCTTTTTATGACGAGTATTTAAAGCTTAATGCAAATGTATTAAACTTTTTTAAAATGCAAATGAATCATGTCAAACTCAGAAAGTGGTCTAATGATGAAAAAGAATTTGCTGTGATTTTATTTTATAAATCTCCAAAAGCTTATTGTTATTTGCGTGACCAAAAGAAGTTTGCCTTACCATGTATTAGTTTGATAAGACGATGGATTAATGAACTTGATTTGGAGCCTGGAAATAACATTAAGTTATTTGAGTTGTTAAAAATAAAATCAAGCACAATGACAGTAAAAGAGCGCGAGTGCGTATTAATGTGGGATGAAATGAGCATAAAAACGTGGTTAGATTACAACCCAAAAAAGGATTTGATTGAAGGTTACACTGATATGGGAAAGCATGGTCGCAATGCAAATCGTAGTAATCATGTTTTAGTTTTTATGTTACGAGGTAGGCAAAATGATTGGAGACAGCCTATTGTGTAAATGGAAAGTTATTGCACAAAATCATTTTAGATGTAATAGATTACGTTGAAGGTACTGGTTTTCTATTAAAATCAATGGTATGCGATCAAGGATCGCCAAATCAATCGGCTATAAAAGAATTGGGAATAACCAAAAATAAACCATTTCTTGAACGAAACAATCGTAAAATTTTCTTCAATTTTGATGCTCCCCATTTACTTAAATGCCTTCGTAACACTTTTCGCAAACGTCAATTTGAAATTAATGAGAAACCCGTCATGGAATGCGATTCGGGAATTAAGAAATCGTGAAAAAGATCTTCCAACTAAATCTGTCCCTAAACTAACAGACAGACATCTAGATCCTAATGCTTTTCAGTTAATGAACGTTAGTCTTGCGGCTCAAATTTTTAGTAACAGTGTTTCTTCAGCTTTATTAGCAGGCGCGGTCGCATCAGAAAAACCTTTCATTCATCCCGATTGCATTGCAACAGCAAATTTTATTAAAAAAGTAAACGACCTTTTTGATTGTTTAAATAGTAGAAGTTCTCGAGATGTTAATCCTTTGCGTCGTCCTTTGTCAAACTTAAATCCTCAAGTAGTACAGTATTTGAAAGATTCTTTGAATTGGATCGAAACCTGGAAATGCGTTGATAAAAACGGTAATCCGCCATGCTTTGACGGTTTTTATTTGACGATTAACAGTATACTTTTGCAATGGGAAGATATGGCATCAAACGAGGGAGTATATTTGTTAACGACGCGTTTAAATCAAGATCCGTTAGAAAATTTATTTTCTGTTTTAAGAAGTCGTTCTGGTCACAATCAAAATCCAACTGCGATGCAAGTGAGGCATAATTTACAGTATAGTCTTACTGCAAATTTAACGTCTTCATCGAAATTAACAAACTGCGAACCTGACGAAACAGTAGCGTTACTAGCAATTTGTACAAAAAGTACTAAGCTTGATTTACAAGAATCGTTAGAAAATATGACCAATCCTGTGCCCGCGTTTACTGAAGACATTGACGATAATACCGATCATATTACTTGTAATTTTCTTGCAAATGATAACAGTATCATCGAAGTAAATGCAAGTAATGAAAATGACGAATTAATTAACGATGATATTGAAGACGTTTGCAGTGAAATTTCATTCGATGGAGTAAATGAATCTGTTCATTTCGATGAAAATGAAGATACTTTTGTTGAAGAGATGTCTGATTCAGACACAGTTGTAGGTGATGTTGATGATAATGAATTTCAAGAAGTATCTAATTCATTAAATGAAGGGAGTGAGAATTTGAATAATATAGATAGGAGCTTGTCATCCGAAACTTATGATAAAATGAATAGTGTTTTGACAAATACTCACAATCGCCAAGATTCATGTACTCCTTTACGGGGAGCAATAAAGTTTGTTGCTGGATATATAGCTATGAAATGTATTTCAAAATTTAATTGTTCTGATTGTAAAGCTTCTTTCACTAGAGTTAATTGTAACATGGAAAGTAACGATGATCTATTACTTTTTTTTAAAGCGTATAAAGTATTTAATGTGACCAATGAACTTGGAAATCTTTGCGTCCCTTCTGACGCTTTTTATAGAATCATTATAACAGCTATTGAAACTTTTGATACACTATTTTCTGAAGTAAGTTACAAGACAGAAGTTAGTAAAGTTTTAATTGATAAAATCACAGCTGAAATTCTTAAATATCATGCACAGTTTTGGATTACTGACGAACCTTGTAAATCGCATCGTGAGGCTTTAATTGTGTTTTTTGTTAGAGTTCATATTTTTAATAAGGTGAAATGGATAAATTATGATTTGCGAGATGCTAAAAGTTCAAGAAAAAGACATTTTGCTGGTAACAAGCTTAATGCTAAGTTGCAGAAATTGAGTCATGAGTAAAAAAAGAACATATTAGATTTTATTAACGTCTATATTACTTAATGAGAAACTAAATTAGAATATGTATTTTTTAACACAAAGGAAATAATTTTTTTTTTCATGATGAAATTTCAACAAGTTGTTATGCTTATTGTATTGTCTTAAGCTAATATGAATATATATTTATTTCCTTACAGACAATTATTTTTGTGATTCAATAAAAGGTGACATTTAATGGCCATTTATTAATATAAAGCATGATTTTTAATTATAATATTTATGATTATCTTCAAATAAGTAAAATACTAGTTATTAATTTTCAATTTCATTTTTCTTCATAGAAATTTTTCACTTTTTTCAATGCTGTGTGATAATTTATTTATAAATCATAGATCTTCATGTAAAAAAAGTTTGTTTAGTTGTATTTAATTGTATAAACATTTTTATTGCTAATTTGATAATAGTAATTTCCATTTCGTAGTTACAATATTAATTCATTTTGTAAAATTATTGAAGTAAAATTATTAAAAATATAATGTCACTTTTTATACACTACGATTTTTTTTATATTGCATGTATATACTATATTAAATTGTAAGACAGCATTTATACTAAATTATTCTATAGTTCTTAGGGTATGAGCGCTGCCATGCCATATCAATTATCGTCTTTTTGTTTATAATCCATATTTACGTTCGTAAATGATTCAGATTATAATAATTTGTTCGGATAATCAGAAAGTACTTGAATTCAGTATTGATTCACGTAATAGATATAAACTTAAAATTAATAACAATTACTTGTAGTAACGTGCATAAAGCAATATAATTTATAATTTTGTTTTATCTTTTGTAATAAATTGTGGTGAATAGTTTCGCATGGTAACTAATTTGCATTTCTTTTTGTAGATTATTGAAATGAAAAAATATCTGATTACAGGCAAAAGATTTTAATTTTTAGTGCATGTTAGGAATATTTAAAAATATTCATCACCCTTTCTTCCTGTGTTTCCTATCCTATCCTGATGGAAAATATCTGCCACCTTCCCGCTCGGTTTCCATCGAATAATATCGAGTTTGCATATTATTTCTATTGTTTTTAAATAATTAATGAAATTAAATTACTAAAATAATGTGTAAAACATATCCCGGTCAAAAATATCCAGTTGGGAAATCCAACTGGATTTTCCAAAAGGGAAATTCAGCTGGGGAAGAGTGGATTCCAGCTGGATTTTGGTGGATTTCCCGTCGGATTCCCAGTTGATAATACCAAATATTCCCACCCATTTTTAACTGGATATTTAAGTGGATTCCCACCTAGATATAACAGGATTCCTATGCATTATTAACTGGATTTCCATTGAATAGAAAAGCGAAAGTTAGATGGATTCCCATCTATATTAAACTGGATTTTTACATGGATTTCCGCCGTCACGCTGGGATTCCCATTTATTATTAAGTAGAATTTTGAGTGGATTCCCATTTAATAGAAATGCGAAAGTTAGGTGGATTCCCACCAACATTTAACTGGATTTTTACATGGATTTCCGCCTTCGCCCAGGAATTCCCATTTATTATAAGTGGATTTCCATTTAATCCAGTTAAAAATGGGTGGGAATATTTGATATCATCAACTGAGAATCCGACTGGAAATCCACCAAAATCCAGCTGGAATCCACTCTTCCCCAGCTGGATTTCCCTCTTGGAAAATCCAGTTGGATTTCCCAACTGGATATTTTTGACCGGGATGTTAAAATTATTTATGTAAACACGTATTAACTGAGAGCAGAACATATTAATGAACATTCCATGAATTTAAGTAGAATTAACAATCATTTTGGTAACGCAGGGTCGATTTTTGTGTTTTTCAATTTTAAAAATCGATACTACCTTTTTTTATGCCTGATCCATTACTTTGAGATTGCTGCAGCATATTTTTATCCACAGGGGAGGTATTTTATCAGAATGGTGAAATGTTATATAGATATTTTATTAAATATAATGTGGCTATTTCCTTCAAGGAATATCTTAAATATAAAGTCGTTTAAAATATTTTCCAAATCTGATACTGTCAATTACAAATGGGAGCTATTCAGAACACGAAAAAAATTCTTTTCAAAAATAAATAATAGAAAAATTCTCGTCTATAAAAATTAAAAACAAATTGCATAAACTTACAGACTTTCAACTAGAGGAAAAACATTCCGAAAAATGTAAAAGATGTATTCCCATAAAATTTTTAGATCATGTGTCGACGTAGGGCTTAATTCCCTTAATCACCGCATTTTCTATAGTTTAATCGTTAGGTGGAAATGGTATTGGAAATACCGATATCACATATCATATTAAAATAATTTAATGAGAATATTATGGACTTCTTGCCACGTTTTTTTAAATTTTTATATACTAAACTTTAAACATTTTATACCACTGTAACCTCAAAATCATAACTTTAACATAATTATTCGGCTCTCGTGGTATGAAATACGGTTCGAAACTGGTGCGTAATATGATTTTTAGCTCGTGTGACTTTTCTCACTCGCATCGCTCGTGCGAAGAACGCGTTACATCCCCGATGGAAATAGAAAATGTATATAAATGTAAAAAATGTATACAAACTTATATAATAAGTGTTTATAAAAGTTGTAATTAGAACATTTTTTATATACGTTTATATACATTTATATAAGTTTTTTTTTACAAAAATTTTCACTTATTTACATTTATATATTTTTTCTTACATTTTGAATAGTTCTATTGAAAATTTGTATTTTTGTAAATATACATATATTTAGCTTTTTACAGATATATACATTTATATACATTTATATATTTTTTTTTTAATTTTCGCTATATAAGACTTTTTTTTCTTAATTTTATGGAAGTGTATATAAATGTATATAAATGTAAAACAATATGTATAAATTTCAAAAATTTCTTTAAAATCACCCATCTGACAATTTAGTTGTCTGATATAATACCCCCGCGTCTTTCTTCTTAAACCTTTATTGATACATTGATTATGATGAATAAATTACTCGAAAATTAAAAACTGTCAGAAAACATAATATCATGTGCACCCAAGGGTTGGTGGGCTTTTTTATATCGCGAGTTTGCAGAGACTCGTGCTAACTTACCTTCGACTTGTACTTATAAATACTCGGTCTGCTAAATCCAACATTGAGTACACCCTTGATACACAATGTATTATTTTACAGTGAATATGAAAATTAATATAATGGTTGCATACAGTCGAAAAGTGATATGTCAAGTGATATATCAAGTTAAATAACTGTACATATATGACTACATAACTAATTATTACTATTTATTTTCTTGTATAACAATTTATATCTTTTTTATTTCTTTCAATTATTATTTTTTTAATCAAATAATTGTAAGAATTTATTAACTTTTAATAATATTTAATATAATTTATTTTTAAATTAAATTTTATTTAATCATTATTAAATTGTTATTTATAAAAAAATTTTATAACATGTAAAATTGCAAATCATCATGCAGTCATGCTTTACGGCGCTTGCGCCCGGATCATCGTGAACGGCGCGGGCCGGAGGGCCGCGGACGGCGCGCGCCCGAGCTGCCGAGCCGCGATTCGCAGAAGTGAGAAGAGAAGCATACAAAGTCAATGCTAGCGCCATCACTCGGTCAAGGCGGAACTAATTGTTTTTCGTCCTCGCCCCCTATCTGACGTACGCTTCTATATGCGTTACTGTAAGAAACTGGCGTTCCTTGGAGTATGAAACCGACATAGACCCGACTTTGAGCCCCTTTTACAATGAGTGCAATCGGTCGAACCCTTTTACACTACTCATTCATGCGGATTGCTGACATGAGAATGAGTCCAACTGAAATATTAGAGTAAATAATAAATAGGATAAAATAATAACAAATACTGTGATTATTATTAACAATACTACAAACTCTATTAAAATCTTGGATATAATTGGTGTTCTGATAATCATTTGGATAACAGATGCAGCGATGTTAAAGAACATAATAATCAACAATATGACAGTAATTAACAAATCATGAGCATCGCCGTCGCTGATAATTAACTGTTAAAATATAACGCTTATAATTATTTAAGAATGCGCGGTATTGTATAGCAAACGTTGCGCGACGTGTAATCGGAGGATAATAACGTTGTGCAACGTTGTGTAAATAAATGTATATAATAACTAAAAATAGTTAAGGAATTGATTAGCAACAATCATCATAACCAACTAAGGATATTAATAATATTAACAACAATAATTTATCACAGGGGCTAAAAATAAACAATAAAACGCAATCTCGAATTATCCGGATAATTGGCTATTTTTGGAGGTACTGACGCGTAATAACAACAATTGTTTATAATTAAGTAGTTTTCCGGGACAATAGTAACCAAACGTTGCTCAACGTAAATTGAAGGTTAATGATATCATGCAACGTTATAAAGTTAACGAACTACGACCAATTCGGGGATAATTAATGTCAATTGCAATAAATAAATAAAGTCTTTGTTTATACAAGTTGTCAACGACTAGCAAGAAAGTTAAGAGTTGTGTAATAAAACATAATTGAACGTATAATTAATTAATAACATTATGACTATAGAAATGTTAATAGTAAATGCATCAAGGATGTTTAATAATTGCCATGTAAGTAAGGATAAACAATTGTAGAATCCACGTGATTTGATAACAAATTTAGTAACAAATTCCAATATATTTTATAGATATAACTATTATTTTAAGGTATTGATAAATAATATTGAAAATAATTGCAATTTAATAGGCAATTGAGACAATATGCAGCAATGTTATGCAACGTATAGTTAATAATGATAACATATAAATCTAACTTGAGAGGTTAACAATTTATTGTTTTAAGCACTTTTCATCAATAAATTGAGATCATTTTGGTTAATAAAGAAGAGACCGGGTAAATAAATAAAGTAACAACAAATTACCGGTGATACAAGTTGCATAAATTGTTGATTAATATTATTATTAATAATACGTCATTAAACGTAATCTAACATACATGACAATCTGTTGCAGAGTATTCTAACGGATATTTTATTCCAAGAACGCCTAGGTAGTAAACAATTCCATGAAATTACGTAGTAGGTAACCGGCCAAAAGGGGAACCAATGAGAGAAGCAAAATCTCCTACCACAGAAGAAGGGGGCGGAGCCTCCTTTCAGATTTTGAGGTCCTACAGGCTACATTACAACAGCACCTCCACAGGCTATAAATGTATTTCAAGTTTTCACCACCAGAGCGAGAGGGATCATCCTCAACGGCTTTCAGATCCGCGCTCACCATATAAAAGGGAGCCCAGCACACCGACGGGCAGTCTCGCTTAGAGAAAGAATTCCAACCTTGGCTTATTCAGCACCGACACCGAATTCATATAGTTACACCAGGATCAACGTATTTCAACGAATTATGTCAAGTTCAACGAATTCCATCAAGTTAACTGTTAACGTGTATCAACAAATTACAACAAGCTACAAGAGTTTGAACGAGCTTTAACAAGTTTCAACGAGTTTGGACGAGCTTCAAAAAGTTTCAACGAGTTTTCAACAAGTTTCAATTACCTTGACGATCTTTCAACGAGTCAACTACATTAAACGACACCAAGTCAACAACAACGAAAGGATCAACAACCTCACCAATCAGAGCAGGGAGAGCTGTCCTGCCCAAGGTTTTTGAGGCTGTGGTTTTCCTTGGGACTTCAGGGTGAATACCAGGACAACGGGTGATTGAAATTGGGTCCACGGCCATCCATATCGAAGGAATAAGAGCCCCAATCAACACCGAATCCGACGGATAAATCAGATAACATATATATATATTTGCAAATCGTTTCGTCATTAAGTCGATTAAGAGATTCGAGTAATAATAACGAATTTAAGGATAGAT
Source organism: Torymus aiolomorphi (assembly GCA_036365515.1). Taxonomy (NCBI): domain Eukaryota; kingdom Metazoa; phylum Arthropoda; class Insecta; order Hymenoptera; family Torymidae; genus Torymus; species Torymus aiolomorphi. Next base: position 150,672,273 of record CM070875.1, on the reverse strand, counting down.
AATTTACTAATTAATTCACTCTTTATATTTATAACTCTGGTTTTAAAGAATAAAGAATTAGATAAGATTTTAAGAAGCTAGGATTATTAAAATTATTAAGATCATTTAATATAAATTAGACTTTATTTTAAAATATTTCAAATCATAATAACTATATTCAAGGATAAATAATTTACGATTTAAAGTACAAATCAATTAACTGTTTATAATCAATTCTATATTTTAATAGCATAATAAGGTAGATAAGTCATTAAGAATTTAAGATATAAGATTAGTAAGATTACTTAATATAAATACGTAATAGATTCTCTTTATTAATTTCAATTAAGGATTTTGAAACGCAATAACAAATTCAATTCATTTAATTAACTTTTATATTCATTTTCGTACTTTTTAGGTAGCATCTAGTAAAAGATAGATAAGATTTTTAGAAACTCTTAAGTCAACCAGTTAATATTTAATAATTTTATGTAATAACTAACCATCCACGAATGTAACATTAATTATACTCTTGATTAATTTTATTTAAATTTATATTAGTGCATAAGATGACAGCGTAGAGTCTTTATTTCAATTAAAACTATAAAACAATAATATATGTCCCTTAGTTTATAATTTGAAGAAGTGTAATAAATTTATTTCTTGTGCTATTTGTACTTTTGTACTTAATTGGACGACGATCCCGCTACCTATATAAAACCCTAAGGCCATTCTAGAATTTCCTTAGACAAATATTTCATTCGCTTGCAGCTCTATATTAAAGACTTTAGTTTATGGCCACTGGGTTTGTAACATTACTGTAGTCTAGCGCCTGCGCACTAGAGGCCCCCGCCGATTGGGCGCTCGAGCGGCTCTCGGCATGAATATAGCACGCGCGTTCAAACAGCGAGCGCACGAGCAAGCGGGTAGACCTGAAAAAATAAGCAAAACGATTATTTAAATAATTTTTAAACCCAAGTAGGTGGGAGATATGAAGTCCACGTATATAAGGGAGTTATGTAGACACGAAAAAATACGCAAAACAATTATTTAAATAATTTTTAAACCCAAGTAGACGGGGGATATGAGGTCCACGCGTATAAAGGAGTCACGCAGACATGAAAAAATAAGCAAAACCATTATTTAAATCATTTTTAAACCCAAGTAGCCAGGGAATATGGGGTCCACACATATAAGGGAGTATTGTAGGCATGAAAAAATAAGCATAACAATTATTTAAATAATTTTTAAACCCAAGTAGGCGGGGGATAGGAGGTCCACGCATATAAGGGAGTATTGTAGACATGAAAAAATAAGCAAAACGACTATTTAAATAATTTTTAAACCCAAGTAGCCGGGGGATATGGGGTTCACCCATAGAAGGGAGTCATGTAGGCATGAAAAAATAAGCAAAACGATTATTTAAATAATTTTGAAATCCAAGTAGCCGGGGGTATGGGGCTTATTGTTACTCGGCTACGTAATTCCCTAATATGCGTGGACCTCATATCCCCCGGCTACTTGGGTTTAAAAATTATTTAAATAATTCTTTTGCTTATTTTTTCATGTCTACATAACTCCTTTATATGCGTGAACTTCATACCTACCGCCTACTTGGGTTTAAAAAGTATTTAAATAATTGTTTTGCTTATTTTTTCATTTCTACATGGCTCCCTTATATGCGTGGACCTCGCGTCCCCCGCCTACTTAGGTTTAAAAATTATTTAAATAATCGCTTTACTTATTTTTCCATGTCTACAATACTCCGTTATATGCGTGGACCTCATATCCCCCGCCTACTTTGGTTTAAAAATTATTTAAATAATCATTTTCGTTATTTTTGCATGTCTACATGACTCTCTTATATGCATGGACCCCATATCTCCCGGCTACTTAGGTTTAAAAATTATTTAAATATTCGTGTTGCAGTTCTATGTAGCTCTTTTACATGCGGGGACCTAGCATCCCCCGCCTACTTGGGTTTAGAAATAATTTTAATAATTATCTCGCTTAGTTACGCACATCTACGTAACTTCATTGTACGTTTAGTCCTCGCGTGACCCGCCTACTCGTGCGCTCGCTGTTTGAACGCGCGCGCTATACTCATGCCGCTAGAGCCGCTCGAGCGCCTAATTGGCGAAGGCCTCTAGTGGGCAGGAGCCAGAAGACAGTAAAGTACCGACGCACTGGTTCACCTTGTTGCGTCTTGCGTCAAGCCAAAAAAAAATCGTTGTTCGATATATAGCATACTCGTTACCCATGGCAGAAGATTAAGGGTCTTCGCACGCTAAAAGAATAGTGATATGGAAATAAGAAATAGCATTGAAACATAGACTTATAGAGATAGACTGCGCACTCTCATGTAAAGTGCTGAAGCTGGGCAAAAGAGAGAGAGAGAGAGAGAGAGAGAGAGAGAGGGCAATAGCTGTGGTCATGCTCTCTCTTTCTAATGTGAGCTTGGTGGGAGGAGCGTGTTTCCTTAGAGCATATACTCCTGGAGGTAGTAAGTCAAATGAGAAAATCGTAGTCGGTTTTCGTACGGTGCGAGAGAGAGAAAAAAAAGAGTGACCCTCGTTTGTCTCTCTCGCACTATGCGGTGATTGGCTACTCGCACTCCCCTCCAAACTAAGATGATAGAACAACCAATCACAGCACAGTGTGAGAGAGATAGACAAGGGACACTTTATCTTCTGTCTCTCGAAAACCGACCACGATTTTTTAACACGACATGCTTCCTCCAGGAGTATATGCTCTAAGAGTGTTCCTCTCAACGCCCTCTCCTTTTCTGCCATCACTGCCGTTTCCCCTCTACCCCCATCACTGTAGGTGTGCGAGAGAGATAGCATGACCACGCGCCGCAATCGTGGGCTTCACGCCGCCCGTAAAAGCGCGCAGTCTATGTCTATAAGTCTATGCATTGAAACTATATCTATATGTATGAGCAATAAGAAACATATTCCTCTTAGGCCCATTACACGCAAAAAGGAACAGTGACAGACATAAGAAATTAATATGCCTACAGGCAAAAAGAAAAAGTAGAAGAACAGGAACAGATATAAGAATAACATGGATAAGTATATTTATATATATGAGGAACCGGAATAGCTAGAAGGAACACCGAGATCTGTTCCTGTAGCTGTTCCTGTTCCTGTTCTTCATATATATAGATATACATATCCATGTTATTCTTATATCCGTTCCTGTGCTTTTGCTTTTTCTTTTTGCCTGTAACGCTCTTAATTCTTGTTCTTTTTATCTGTTCCTTTTTAAGTGTCCGAGCCATAATGGGCCTTATTCTTCACACACACACACACACACACACACACACACACACACACACACACACACACACACACACACACACACACACACACACACACACACACACACACACACACACACACACACACACACACACACACACGCACGCACACGGGGTATCCAAAAAGTATCGATACACGTGTATAACTTTTTAGATAAAATATTTTTTACCCAGGTTAAGGTCATTTCCGTAGTAAATTTTAGCGCTGGATCTAATGGTGACCTTGGTTTTTGACCTTATCGATGACCTTCAAGGTTATTTCAAAGTCACCTTCGTTTTTTTAAATGGGAGGACCCTTTTTTGAACTCGGCAATTGAAAGAACGGAAAAGTTTACATTCAAAAATGTATTCAGATCATAGGTTAGGTGTAACCTTGATGGCCGTTTCGAGGTCGTTTCGTTTTGAACAAGATCTGCCTATCTTTCTTAAAAGGCAGTTAGTCACGTTGATTTGTTTTACCTTCAATGACATGATTGAAGTGCGTCGTAACGTAATCATGGTTCTGACCTTGTCGATGACCTTGAAGGGTATTTCAAGATCTTTGTAACTTTAAACGGGATCGCCTTTTCTGATCTCGGCATTCGAAAAAACGATTGAGTAAATTATGTAAACAATGTTTTTTTTTTATTTTGAAAGGTTTATTTTATTAATATAACCTCGTTTCCTTTTTCTTGTTTATTACGCATTAATTTACTAGATAAAAAAATTATTCAGTAAAATGAAGAAGTACCACTTCAGTGGATAAACTACTTCACTTTTCCTGAGACATTTTGCCTACAAAAATTCATTCATTGTGACACAAATACACTTTTATTACTTCAACATATTTTTTTTTCATTTTATGAATATTTTTCAAATTGGGCCCTTATGCGGACCTAAATAACGCCTTGTCCAACCCAAAAACTTACCCTAAATTCATAATTAGTGACCCTAAAAACATTCCTACGATAAACTTAAGTTTATTTTTATGTAACATTCAAAACATTTTTTAAATCGGACCTCGACCGGGTCCAATTAAGTCCTTCATAGGTCCCAATCTCGACTTTGACCCTAAATTCGTACTCAGGAACCCAAAAATCGACCAAATAGACTGAAACATATTTTATTGTAATGTTAAAAAATTTTTTAAATTTACGCAGACTTTGCAATACCGAATCAGGCCGCTAGGTGGCTACCTACGGCAAACAGCACTCTCGTACTAAAAAAAGCGTTGTGAGAGCATAAGTAACCAAGCGATTCCCGTGGCCCACTAACTCTAAAACTGCGAAGTTTTACCTCGAAACCTTAAATAAGCACTCTTAAGTCTTGTGATTGTAAAATCTACTTCTTTAAATTGTTATTCAAGTATTCATAGTTTGATCGGCGATAAAGTCTGTTTGTAATCCTGTTCAAAATGCAACATCTTACGGAAAGAGAAAGAATCACACTTCTCATGATGAGAGGCTGGGATGCGGCAACGCAACATTACAGGACGGTGATTGATCTTTTTAATCAGACTTTTAGGGCTTGTAGAACTGTGATTTCCATTTCATCTGCTAGGAACACCGTTTCAAAGTTTAAAGAAATCGGCACGATCAATGACAGACCTAAATCAGGGAGACCAAGGTCAGCGGGGGGTCCAAAGTTTAGACGACTCACTTGAAAATTTTATAGACGTGCTCGGTTTCGATATAACAATGTTGAACATACGTAATATATGCACGCGCATTTATTCGAAATATTTTATACATAATTATCAAATAATCGAAAAACTAATAAAAGAAAATGGAAATGTAGATTAATTTATAAATCAATCTAAAAAATGACATTGTTAAAAGAATATACTGTCAATTATTACGAAAATAAAACAAAAATTTTGATATAGTGCTAGTATTAGATAAGTATTATATATATATATATATATATATATATATATATATATATATATATATATATAGTTTTGTTCTCCAGAGTTCGTATATGCTTGACTAAAGAAACAACTCCCTCTCTGCGTTGAAGGTATTGAAATAAATCCTCAAAAGTCCGAAAAATCCTCAAAGTATCGAATCCGTGCTGACATACATCCTCAAAAGCTGCATTTGATGTGTATATATATATATATATATATATATATATATATATATATATATATATATATAATATGTTATATATATATATATATAATATGTTATATATATAATATGTTTGTAAATTCGTACTTTTGAGGAGATGTGAACCTTTCACTCAGAGTTCGGACAATGTGACTAAAGAAATAATGACCCTCAGGTTACCGACTCTGGGAAAAGAGGGTATAGGTTTCTCTTCAAAAGTCGCGATTCTTGCGTTGAGAAATTTGAGGAGTCTCTTCAAAATGCCGACATCTTTTCAAAAGTACCGATCTATACGTTGATATCTCTTCAAATATACCAATTCCCATAGTTATATATATATATATATATATATATATATACTAGGGGGGCTTCGCCCCCTGCTCGCTCCGCTCGCCAACCCCCATTTTTAGTGTGAATTGTTAAAAAAAAATATTATAGCAAAAGCTAATACAACTAAAAATCGTTTTCTAAAATATGTGTGAACTGAATTTTGATTTTAAAAATGTTTTTTTTCTAAATTTGCTAGATATGCTCGAATATTCATTCAGTGAATAATAACGAAAATTTGGATCAAATAAATATGGAAACTTATTTAAGTTTTAATTATATATAAAAATTGATTATTTTAAAAAATATAATAATGTGATTTAAAATTAATCTTATCATTGTAGTTGCGGATTATATTTCATATAAAGATAAATATTGATAATAATGAATAAGGATAACCCCCTATTAAATAATATCATAAAACATTTATTTTTTCTTTTAAATTTTCTGTTGTTACAACTGTGGCGTATCCTTAAATTTAAATGTTATATTCATATTAGCATCAGTAATTTTCTTTGACCCACAAAATTATGTGATTGCGAATTTAAACGACGCAGCATTTCGACAACGCAACAGTGTGACGTAGCGAGCCACCTATTTCGCGAAGGTGTACGCGCGTCAGAACTTTTATGTAGACTCAGCATCTCTCAACTTCGAAACCAAATGATTTATGTCGAAATGTTTATTAAATTTGTTTAAAAAGATGATTTTGATTCAACGTTAAAATCATCTTCAACCTAATTATTTTGTATTATAACACAGTAACAACCGTAATACAGGTGTACTGGCGAGCTCCGTCTGCCCCAGACGACATACGAGGGCAAAATTCATTATTACGGAGCAACAAATACACTAAAGTATACTAACATAAGCGGAATAATTGTACGCGCGAATATACAGCGATAGCATATATTGTGAGGGAAGTTCAATTGACTAAAAATTGTACATCGAAGGAATTGCAAACAGCAACAATATTGGTAATCATTCCTTTCCAAATAAAATAAACTTTAAACCAAATATTATTCGTTATTTCCTTTATCCCGGACTTCACATTGGTTCCGGTACGAATCGAACATTATCAAGGAGCGTGGGAGCACTCCGAAGGCAAGTATAGAAGAAGCCTGAGGGTCGACCGCGCTACATATACATTGAAATGGATGACCGAGAAATTGAAATATTTACTGCAATTTTCAATCGCTTTTATAATCACTCAAATTAAAATAACAGCATGCTATTTTATCATACTATGTTGCACAAAAAGTTTCATGTAAAAAGATGTTCTCATATTAGAGATATTAAATAGTGAACAATTTTATGTCTGGTTTCCGATTCTAAAATTTCTCCATGTTTCTCCATAAGATTCATAAACTATACATTTTTCTTCCGACCGTATATATTATAGCATTTTTGTCCGACCACATATACTAATAATGAATGAATGGCGATGACGACAGAACAGAGAGAGAGAGAGAGAGAGCCAGCGTCAGCGCCAGAGTATGTATAGATTAGAAATAGTAGTTATTCAAAGATCTAAGAAAGCCAACTAAATTAATAAGAATGTACCTACGTGCATCAAAGGGGCAAATAACTTTTATTAGATAAGTATTGAACAGTTAAATGTTAAATGGCTACAATCATTTTTTAAAAATTGATACTTTGTGTGAATTTTTTTATATTTACAGATTATACAAGATTGTTTTACAGTCATTGATATTCGATTTTGAATTGACTTGGATGATTGTACAATGTAGACAAATGCTGAAAGCCTTATTCATTCTATTTTGAATATATAATATAGCCAATAATGTTGAGGTGTTCTAATTGTGTACGGTCTGAAAAATCTAATTTTGAATTAGCAAAAATGAACGAGTGTCCTCATGACTCTGCTGGTTATTTTATTATTTATTAATGGACAAGAAAAAGTTATTTTAATACAAGAACAGACGCTTAGGAATAGAATTATATTAAAGAAGATAGTAAGAATATAGTACTACTCAAGAAATAAAAACCAAACCAATATTAGCCTATGGAAGAGCAGGCAAATACTATTTATAACAATATTTTTCAAGAAATGTATCCTAAACATGAAAATTTTTCATGAGATAGAATTTTAGATGAATATTCAAAATTTGTCTTCATATTTGACAGGACGAATAGAGGACTTGGATGTCAATGAAGAAAATGACAGTTTCATTGCTTTCAATGAATAACACATAAAACAAACAACCAAGATGTTTATTTAGACAGTATTGGATTCAAAGTACGAAAAAAGTATTATGTATTGAAGTAAGTTTTTCAAAATAAGAAAAGAAAATTGTGATTTTCATAGTTCGTCTATCTAGTTGAAAATTATATTGGTACTAAAAATGTTGTGATTATTAAAAAATGACATCTAATCAGTGCTTTGTGTAATAAATAAAATAAAATACCGGTATGATGTGCTGCATGAAGTGCATATATAATCAAATGTTATTGATAACAAATAACATAGTGATTAAAAAATGACATCTAATCAGTATTTTGTGTAATATAAAAAAAATAAAATACTGGTAAAATGTGTTGCATGAAGTGTTATAATAAATTTTAAAACTTCTACTTAAAATCAGTTTGAAATGTTTTGAAAATAGAACAAGTGTGTACTAATAAATAATTATATGTTATGAGGTTCATAAACTTCATAATAAGCTTTTGCATAGAAGAAAATATTGCTGAGTGACACGTGAGGTTATAAATGTACAATATAATTTTCAGTGTTTTGTCTAATAATAAATAAAATATAGTATTGGTATGACGTGTTACATGAAGTGTTTATAAAATCAAATATCAAAATTTCTCTTAAAAATCAGTTTCAAATGTTTTGAAAATAGCTTAAGTGTGTATTAATAAATAATTACATGTTATGAGGCTCATAAACTTGATAATAAGCATTTGCATAGAAGAAAATATAGCTGAGTGACACGCGAGGTTATATTATAAATATACAATATAATTTTCAGTGTTTTGTGTAATAATAAATAAAATATAGTACTGGTATGACGTGTTATATGAAATGTTTATAATCAAATTTTAAAACTTTTATTAAAAATCAGTTTCAAATGTTTTGAGAATAGAACAAGTGTGCATTAATAAATAATTACACGTTATGAGGTTCATACACTTCATAATAACCTTTAGCATAGAAGAAAATATTTTTGAGTGACACGTGAGGATATAAATATACAATATAATTTATGATGCCTATTTGAAATATTGGTCTGAGTCTTGGTTTAAAAAGCATCTGTCATCTTTAAAAAACTTAGTCGATAACAGTGTGTGCTGTTGTACATATTTATTCAAGTGCCAATAAAAAAATTATGTCTAATGAACATGGAAGTAATGAAAAGAGCAAAAATGATGTGTTATTGCGAAAATTTCTAGGAATTAAAGTGCTCAGTTAATCGATTTTATGATTTTTTCACGGTAGGAGATGTCAAAATTTTTCATAGAAGTTTTCAGTACATAATTTTGTATACAAGATTCAGATAATAATAATGTTTAATTCATCAACTGGTTGTGTTTTTAATTTTACAAGATTATGTATATGATGAAAAAAAAAATATTATGAAAAAGAAATATGTGGATACCAAAATAATGAAACTAATTCCAGCTTTAGAATGTGCAATAGAAGGCTAGAGGTAAATTTTAGCATAATGTAATAATAATTTGTCAAAAAAACAAGAGCAAATGGATGCATAAGAGTGTTTTGTGAAAAAACTTAGTATCAGGTGCTCTTACGTAAGGGTAGTTGACTTGGCAAACTTTGAGCTTCGCATTTCGTAAAGGCTAGAGAATTAGGTGATTTCAGAGAAATAGATGCGAAAGTTTTATAAGCAACATATTTTATATCCTTTTCCCCCGTGCAAATATCATATAAGATCTCATATGAAAATTCCAGATAGCGCATATCTCGTATGAGATCTTATATGTGATGTCATATGCAATTTTATATATTATGGGATCTCATATGAGATTTTATATATTTTCACGCGGGTTTGTACTTTCTATTTAAAAACAAAGTGATAGATTCATAGATCAGTAGTTAATATGTAGAAGCAACTCATTTATACATTTTGTCTCTTTAAACATATGAATATTTATATGAAAATGACCATGTTATACCTTGAACTGCAAACCGTCGGGCCCGCCAAGTATGTACGGGAGATCGGAGGATCAACCCTGCTAGAGCAGCTCTAGACTTCTCTTGTACTTCCAAGATGCGTAATATTATAGAAAGTTCAAAATTGAGGAGGAATAATGAAAAATAGTGATGTGTTGGTAACTATGTAATTTTTTATATAGGCTTTGACTTTTCGTAAATACCTGAAAAAATTCTTATGAATTTTAGAAATAAAAAGAAGGCATTATAGTTATATAATTAAAATAATTTTCGGCCACACTGGCGTAAAGTACCTAGGTACTATAAAGTTTTGTAGGAGTGTGTGAGCTATTGGGCCTCTTGGGCATTATGTAGTACTTTATGTAATTAAGTAAAATGTAATTTTATACGCGAGGTACGAAAAGTTCTTATGGCCGGTACTTGACTACAATTAAGTAATTGATTTCAGTACTTTTTTGTGTTTAATTTGTATAGAAGAATGAAGAAATTTGAATACATTTCTGAGAACATAGTCATACAGTTTTTCGGAGAATGGTTTGCATTACTTGACTATCTATAATTGATTTCATAACTTTCGTTTGTTTGATTTGTAGTGCCCGGTCAAAAATATCCAGTTGGGAAATCCAACTGGATTTTCCAAGAGGGAAATCCAGCTGGGGAAGAGTGGATTCCAGCTGGATTTTGGTGGATTTCCAGTCGGATTCCCAGTTGATGATATCAAATATTCCCACCCATTTTTAACTGGATTAAATGGAAATCCACTTATAATAAATGGGAATTCCTGGGCGAAGGCGGAAATCCATATAAAAATCCAGTTAAATGTTGGTGGGAATCCACCTAACTTTCGCATTTCTATTAAATGGGAATCCACTCAAAATTCTACTTAATAATAAATGGGAATCCCAGCGTGACGGCGGAAATCCATGTAAAAATCCAGTTTAATATAGATGGGAATCCATCTAACTTTCGCTTTTCTATTCAATGAAAATCCAGTTAATAATGCATAGGAATCCTGTTATATCTAGGTGGGAATCCACTTAAATATCCAGTTAAAAATGGGTGGGAATATTTGGTATCATCAACTGGGAATCCGACGGGAAATCCACCAAAATCCAGCTGGAATCCACTCTTCCCCAGCTGGATTTCCCTCTTGGAAAATCCAGTTGGATTTCCCAACTGGATATTTTTGACCGGGTGAACAATTTGAATGTACTTACATATAATTTGTTGAGCATACATTGACTCAAAGAAGTAAAAGACTTTTTTACTAGTATTTATTTGACTTCTTTTAAAAAATCATAAATATTATTTTATAGATTATACAGAAAAAACTTCTATACTTGCCTTATTTTATACTTTCGTAGGAAGTTTTATTAACAATATAATTATTATTTGTACAGTCATGAACAAAATTATTACCATTTGTAGAGAGTGCTTATTGAATAGATGAGATTAGAATAAATAAAAGGACTATAGACAAATAGAAAATACTTTAAAAAATAGTTTTTAAAAGTGTTTATAATAATTGTTTCAAAAAAACATTTAAGCTTTCAGTCAAGTTCTTTGTAGAGAGTTGGGCAGTTATTGAGAGCAAGATTGTTTAGATAAAAACATTGAACTTTTATTAGTATTTCAACAGAGGATTTAAAGTTGTTAAGAAAGATAACAATAATATATTTTTTCTTTGTAGCTATCGCAAGGAATAAAAGAAAAAAGTACAAGTTCTCAGAATTACAATTCAAATCTCTGTATCACCTGATTCTCTTGCTTTTATAAAACTCGCAGCTCAAAGTTGGCTGAGAAGTTGCGTTCTCATGTCAACTACCTTCTCCATAGCAGCCGGTGGTACAAAGTTTTTTAAAAACTACTCTTTTGCATCTATTTCTCTGAAATCACCTAATTCTCTAGCCTTTACGAAATGCGAAGCTCAAAGTTTGCCAAGTCAACTACCCTTACGTAAGAGCACCTGATACTAAGTTTTTTCACAAAACACTCTTATGCATCCATTTGCTCTTGTTTTTTTGACAAATTATTATTACATTATGCTAAAATTTACCTCTAGCCTTCTATTGCACATTCTAAAGCTGGAATTAGTTTCATTATTTTGGTATCCACATATCTCTTTTTTATAATATTTTTTTTTTCATCGTATACATAATCTTGTAAAATTAAAAACACAACCAGTTGATGAATTAAACATTATTATTATCTGAATCTTGTATAGAAAATTATGTACTGAAAACTTCTCTGAAAAATTTTGACATCTCCTACCGTGAAAAAATCATAAAATAGATTAACTGAGCACTTTCATTCCTTCAAATTTTCGCAATAACACATCATTTTTGCTCTTTTCATTACTTCCATGTTCATTAGACATAATTTTTTTATTGGCACTTGAATAAATATGTACAACAGCATAGTACTGTTATCGACTAAGTTTTTTAAAGATGACAGATGCTTTTTAAACCAAGACTCAGACCAATATTTCAAATAGGCATCATAAATTATATTGTATATTTATATCCTCACGTGTCACTCAGAAATATTTTCTTCTATGCTAAAGCTTATTATGAAGTTTCTGTAAATAACTGTAAATAACTACAAATAACTGTTACTAGCGTCTCAAATCAAACACTTATAAACTGTTATTTACAGTTATTAACAGTATTAACAGTTATTTACAAAAATCATTTCCGCTAGAGATACTTACGTTAACGTACCAATTGACTCAAAAACAGAGGAAGAAACGGAAAAAGTTTCAATTCCAACGACTTCAAAAGCAGATCTTAACGTATCAGAAAGAACAGATTCACAATTTTCAGTTAATTTAAACAAAAAACCGAATATTACAAGACCCACAAAAGAACAAGATATACCTGAAAAAAATATTAATAATCTTTTAATTCCGGAATTAAAACAGGATATTACATCACCAACTAATTTTCATACACCGAATACACCAAGTCAGAGCCCTGCATTTTTTGAGGATTCAATATATTTTGGAAACGGCAGACACAACAACTACACGGACATAGAAGGATTATTTAATGAACAAAGTTTGATTTTAGTTAGAGATAATAATACAAGTAATAACGGACAGCCAGAAATTCAAATAAATAAAGATTTAATAAATCTCGAAACAGAAATGGCAAACCAAAAGCTTAAACTACCACTCAAAGATGTCGCAAAAATAGTTCCGGAATTTGATGGAAAAAATATGGAACCAGAAGAATATATAGAAAGACTTCAACAGGCAAAAGACATTATTGACAACGCAGATGAAGAAAACTTAGTACGACTTTTGAAAATAAAATTAAAAGGAAAACCATATAAAGCCCTAAAAAAGCAGATATTACTACTATTGATGTTTTAATTCAATCCATACGGAAAATTTATCCGAGTAAGGAAGAGTAAGAATACATACACTATATGGAAAATTGATTAGAATAAATCAAGAACCATATGAAACAGTATTGGAATATGCTAACAATATTACAGAAATAGGTACCAAAATTAAAGAACTAAAAGCATTAGAACCACCTATTACAGAAGAAAATTTTAGAATTTTTAAAACTCAATTAGAAAAAGACATATTGAATAATTTTAAAGACGGCCTAAAAAGTGAAATACAATTTGCGTTAGGTGAACACGAAACCGCAAAAAGTGCAATACAAAAAGCAATATATCTAGAGGCAAATGCAGAAAAAAGAAGTATGATGAGGAAGAATAACGCAAATATATTATATAACTTTGAAAAACCAATTACAAACACCGCAAGAATATATCACTGCCAAATTTGCAGAGATATCAAGCATGAAGCACTATTTTGTCTCAACGCATCATGTGTGTATTGCAAAAATAAAGATCACATGTCATATCTTTGCAATGTCGCAAAAGATAAAATAGAATTAATTTGTAAGTTTTGCAGCTCAAGGGGACATTCGATAGATACTTGTAAATTAAATCACTTAAAAGGAAGTCATTGTCAATATTGCCAAGAAATGGGTCACACGGTTACAACTTGCCCAATAATAATAAGATATAAACTCTGCTGGAAATGCAAAGAACGAGGTCACAGTCCGAATGTGTGTGAAGAAGGTGCTAACGTTGCCGAGGCTTGCGAATTCTGTGGTAACACGAGCCACACGATGAAGAACTGCCCGTCGGTAGTATGTCAGAAGTGCAATAAATCCGGACATTTAATGAAATACTACGAGGTAACGAGAAAAAGGAGCTGGTGTACGATCTGTGCGTTAGAAGGACACGAAGCTTCGGATTGCCAGACGGCAGGAATTATGACTATGCAAGGTAAACAGCAGACGTATAGAAATAAAATAATTTGCCAAATTTGCGAGGCGGTCACACATACTGCAGCATATTGCCCATATCGAAATACAAGTTTAAAAATGAATAAAAATTACACGAATATTAACCCAAATTATAGAAGTTTAGAAAACAAATACACGTACCACACACAAAGCAATTCAAGGAATACAAACAGATTCAATAACATCCAACAACAAAATTACAAACCAAGAAACATGATTTTTAATAATCAACAACCCAATACAGTAAATAGAAAAAGAATTCAATGTGATTATTGCAAAAGAATCGGGCATGACATCGACAACTGCAGAAAACTTAAAAATCTTATAATGCAATATAATGTAATGGGAAATCATTGTGATCTTTGTAAAAATCCAGATCATACTACTGAAGAATATGAAGAAATCAAACAATATCCAAGTATTAATACTGATGAATCATACCATAATGTTATAAAAGAAACAATTAACGAATCAAAAATTCAGAAAAACAAAGTTAATACAACGAATATTGAAAGGTATAATGGTAATGAACTAATTACAGAAAATAAAGTAAATAAAAATAAACAGGAAACTAATATCATAGAGGAATCTACAATAATTAATGATGATAAAGAAATCAATTTAATTATCGAACCTTTTATAAAAATACATGAAATCACTGTTGAACCAAAGGATAATAATATAATTATAAAAAATCATGAAAATACTAATGAAATTAATTTTATAGACTTTAACGAAATTTGCAAAAATAATCATGAAATTAAAAAAATTATGGAAACAAATTTAATTGATTCTACTGTAAAAAATTATGAGACTAATGATGAAATGAATTTCAATGAGTCTAGTATAAAAACTCATAAGGATTGTGATTAAATTAATTTAATTGATAATTATAAAGAAGAATTGAAAATAATAAAGAAGATAATAATTCGTTGGAAACAGTAACTTTTTATGATGATCTTAAAGTCATTTTAGACATAACTTTTGCTTTAGCTTAACCATTTGAATCCGAAGATAATCAAATGGAAACTAAATTCCAACAAAACTCACTTGAAAATTCGTTAAAAGAGAATATAGGATTAATACATTCTGAAGAGTCTTTATTAAATGATACAAAAAATCTAAAGAACTTACTAAATAATAGTAAAGTAATTTTCAAAAATGAAAATCAATCAAAAGATAGGTTTGAGAATCAAGAACATAAAAAACATTTAGAGAATAAAAATCATCTAAAAATATTTGATAATCAAGAACACCAAGAACAGCTTGAGAATAAAAGGCAACTAAAAGAAACTTTGGGTAATCAAGATCATAACGTAATAATCAATCTAAATACAAATCCTAATAAAGTACACCAATTGTAATTAGTTTTTAACTATCCTATCAAAGTAAAATTTAATAAAAATGTCAGAAAACTAAAATGGATATCTAATTTTATATTTAAAAGAATTATCAAAAATTACAAGATTAAAATTAAAATCTAAAGGTTACTACAATAAATTTACTATCAGAAAAAAGTTTAAAAAGGGAGACAAAACATGGCCTATTAAAGAACCAAATATAAATAAATTTCAAAAGGATCAGCATAATAATCAGCATAATTTCAACGCTATTAAAATAAACAAAATAATATCTTAACTAATTATGAAAAACAAGCAAAGACAATATTATAACAAATAATAACAAAACATTTTTGTTTTTGGATATGCATAACATACTCAATATTAACATCTATCATAATCTCTTCTTACTTTTCCAAATTTAATACAGCAATAGAGAATTATAATTCCAGCTGAACTTTTTCATTTGAAGCAAACCCATCCTACTGCTTGGTCAACTAGAATATAAACCTAAGGTGATCCCGATTTTACCTTACAATTTAAACCACTTATGATTTGTCTACAATTGTTCGTATCAACTTGTTAGTATATTTCATGAAAAGCAACTATACTCCCTAAGAAGGTTAATAATTTTAGAAAAATGCGATCGAAATAAGATAAATTTGAAGAATGAAATTATAAGAATCTTTTATGAAGACATCATATATATTCATACGTGACACATTTTAGAAACAATACTACAACTAACAATGACATCGTTAATTGCGATTGTTTAACGAAAATTCCGATTGTTGCGACTTTTTATATTAAACAAGTAATTATTATGTATTTATTTTATAAGCGTTAATTAAGATTAAATTATTGTATTATTTTAAGAGTAACCCATAAGCGAAAAAGGTATTTCAAAATTCTAAAATGTAACAGATGCAAATGATCAAACTCAATCAGAGAATTATGCTTATTGTTACAATTAAAAAATTCTGTAACAGAAAATTACTAATGGTTTAACTATTCTTATACTTGTTGAATCTCTACGATATTCAACAGTCTAAGGGGGGAGGTGTTACGTCTGTGGTGTATCCTTAAATTTAAATGTTATATTCATATTAGCATCATTAATTTTCTTTGACCCACAAAATTATGTGATTGCGAATTTAAACGACGCAGCATTTCGACAACGCAACAGCGTGACGTAGTGAGCCACCTACTTCGCGAAGGTGTAGGCGCGTCAGAACTTTTATGTAGACTCAGCATCTCTCAACTTTGAAACCAAATGATTTATGTCGAAATGTTTATTAAATTTGTTTAAAAAGATGATTTTGATTCAGCATTAAAATCATCTTCAACCTAATTATTTTGTATTATAAAAGAAGCGATGTATGTCACCCAAATCCGTCACAGTCACAACCGTAATACAGGTGTACTGGCGAGCTCCGTCTGCCCCAGACGACATACGAGGGCGTAATTCATTATTACGGAGCAACAAATACACTAAAGCATACTAACATAAGCGGAATAATTGTACGAGCGAATATACAGCGATAGCATATGTTGTGAGGGAAGTTCAATTGACTAAAAATTGTACATCGAAGGAATTGCAAGCAGCAACAATATTGGTAATTATACCTATCCAAATAAAATAAACTTTAAACCAAATATTATTCGTTATTTCCCTTTATCCCAGACTTCACATTGGTTCCGGTACGAATCGAACATTATTTCACTAGACTGTTTAAAATAAAAGAATAAAAATAACTATTTTTCGGAACGTCACACTGTAATGTTTTTTAAAAAAATTATTCTTAACATTGATTAATTTTTAAAATATTAGGTATATTTATATTTAACAAAATAATGCATAATATACATGTAACTCATTAAGTCAGCTCTGATATTATATGTTATTTATTGACTATAAACTAATTTTTTAGCAAAATCCAGTAATATTTTAATTCTTGTCCGCCATTTTGAATTTTCAAAATCTGAGTTCAGATTCGTAATCAGCGAATCCAGAAACCTCCTATATACAATTTAAAAAAAGTAAAACTTTGGTGAGTATAAGTGTATTTATAATCTCTCTCTCCCCCTCTCTCTCTCCCTCCCTCTCTCTCTCTTCTCTCTCTTTCTCTCCCTCTTTCTCTCCATCTCTCTCTCTTTCTCCCCCTCTCTCCCCCAAAAGAATATCATAGTTTAAAACAAACACATGAAAGAAGTGGAATCAATTATTATTTTATATAGACAAGTATATTTTTGTAACATAGAAATATGGAATTATTTTTATAACAAAAAATCGTACTACTAAAAATAACTCGTGAAACTGGTGGAATCAATTAATTGCAGGCAAGTCAATTATTATAATAAAGAGAATTTTTAAAATAAAATTTGTTTAATATATATTTACTATAAAAATGTGTATAAAAAGTAATTACGTCTAACAAAAAATATTACAAAAATACTAACATAATAACTATAATTGAAACACAAAAAGTTAAAAAATTTTTGCGTAAACATTTTCGAAGTATAGATCATCATAGAAGTCACCACCCTGTAAAATAGTTTAACCATGAGCTGTTATACATCATAAATTCATGTAAGTTTTTCTTACACATGTCAATCTACCTATTATCTGCAAATATGAATTTTAATTAAACATCTTCTTAAACTGTTAATGTAATTTTTTAAATTTTGGGAAATTTTCTTTTAAAGACAGAAGATACTTGCAGGACGCATCGATTAGTATATTAGCATATGATTAGTAGAGCTATGTGCGGTACACTATCCAGCATATTCGCAGACGTGTTTGCCTAATACCTTTTCCCGTTCTCGAACTCTGTTAGTGTAAACGCAAAGAACTACGGAGCGCACCACCTAAACTCCATCATCAGGCACCCAGAAGAGCTAGAGCACTCATTCGTTGCGTTCCAACATCTAGAGGCAAAAAACTACGGAGCGCACCATGTAGACATCGTCATCGGCTACCTCTAACACCAGGACGACGTATTAAATGCGCCCTGATATCTTAACACAAAAAACTACGAAGCGCATCACCTAGACTCCATCATTGTCCACTCCAAAGACCTAGACTGCGCATTCGATGAGTTCCAACACCTAGAGGCAAAAAACTACGCCGCGCACCATCCTGACATCGTCATCGGCGACCCCAAAGATCTAGACCGTGCATTCGATGCTTATAATTATCGATAGTTCTTACCCACAACCTACATCTTTGACGTTTGCGCATATAAATTTCAGGTTATATATATTGTGCTCAAAAACAACTTAGTATTGTCGTCACAGCAATACTAAATCTTTTGAGAGCGAAACCGAACTAACAAAACCAGTTTAGTTGTCACAACTATTCGGTATCGGTATGAGCCTCACAGCTATACTTCTATTGCTATCAGACCAAAAATATTGTCAGATTTCATATACTTTTTTTTCAGTGCATAATAAAAATAAGTTTACTTTTGTAATATTGTATAAATAATATAATCAAATCATTTCCAACTACCTTTTCTATGTCACACACTGTTTTGTTAATTTCTTTATTAGTTTTATAAACTTGAGAATGTAAATCACAAATTTCTATATTTAACATTCGAAACATTAGATAATCAATAAGTTTTTTCTGTTTATATTTACAAATATGAGAGAACATATGATTGTTCTTTATATTCTTTGTAATAAAATTTAAATGGTTAGGTAAAACTTGATAAAACCGGCATTAAATGAGAAATTTTATACGTTCTCTCAACTCATTTTCTTTATATAACATTTTAGTTAATTTGTAATGTAATTTTCTAATATCAAAACCAAAAATAAAAAATACGAGATGCATTATTAAATTAAGATTAACATCTTTTCGATTTTTTAAAAAATAAATCAAGAGTTCTTTTTTTGTCTCATGTTGGTTTAACATACGTGTTGTATCCCTTCGAAGTTGCAGTTGAAGTTTCAATGTGTTTTCGATGGCGAAGTGAAGATGGTAGTGCTGGATGATATGCACTTAAACAACGTGTATTAGGCCAAACGTTGTGTATAACTATTTTTGTATAATGCAGCTAATGGTAGATTTCTTCTAATATCCAAAATCTTGAAGCTAATGGCCAAATTTACTACCACTCCGGTGTTATTAATTAAAAGGTAATTAATAAAACAACACCATTTTTTCTTTTTATCCGTCGACGTTTCGGACAATTTATTTTTGTCCCTCTTCAGGTATCTAATATATACAACCGTAGTTAATATTATTTTAATAATTTCCAACAGAGAAATATTTTTCACATGAAATAAATAAAACAGAATACAAAACTTACAATTAAAATGTTAAAAGTCCAAGTGTTACGTGGAAAACAGTCCACCCGTCAATAGTCACATAAACCATTATTTCTCTTTATATAGTCTAATATTTAAATACGTGTGTGTAATAAAGGGTGTGAACGTACATACATAAGACAGTATATGTAAGTACAGGCCTGGATTTAGGGGGGGGGGGGCTGCAGCCCCGGGCCCCACCATACAAAGGGGCCCCCGGGGGCCTCCAGCTCCGACATATAATAAAAAATTAATCTATCATTCGTCGTACACATAAAATCTTTTTTAATAGAATTAACTTTACAGCTGTAAGTGCATTTTTTAACACTTTTTGTATCTATTTTTTTATTTTCATATGGAATTATTCTTAAATATCTATCAAGTAGAAAATCTAGTATCAAGTAGAATTCATTTAATTCAAAACTTTATGGAATGAATAAAATTTATAAAATGAAATTAATTCTTCTTTAGTTAGCGTAGAATCACTTACAATCTAGTAGATTTTCTGGTATGGTGTGGTTTATGCACATAAGAATGGTACACATATTCATTGTGCACACTTTAGCATTGGTATATATATATACATATATGCATATACATTGTGCACACTTTAGCATTGGTATATATATACCAATGCTAAAGTGTGCACAATGAATATGCATACAATTCTTATGTGCATAAACCACACCATGCCGATTTTCTGCTTGAGTGCTAATATTCTGCTATTCTGCTAATATACATTAGTATTAATTTTTTATATTATTTAAACTAATACGTGAAAGTAAAATTTATTGATTTCTGACAATGAAAAATGGCATATAATTTATAAAAAGAAAATTCGATATATAACTTTAAATACTTGATTAGTTGTAAAGAAATTATCCATTTCTATAAAATAATAAGCGAGTTATCGTTTTAGTGTTCCACGTCAAGAAA
Source organism: Torymus aiolomorphi (assembly GCA_036365515.1). NCBI lineage: Eukaryota > Metazoa > Arthropoda > Insecta > Hymenoptera > Torymidae > Torymus > Torymus aiolomorphi. The sequence goes on along the minus strand of CM070875.1, from coordinate 150,651,481 downwards.
AACAAATGAATAAATACATCGCCGATACGAACAATTTTTATTTTTAATATAAAAAAAATATGAGACTTATAAACATTTTATATAACTAGCTAAAACCATGCACGCTGCGCGCGCTCCATGTACTTTTCTTATTAAACTTGCTAGGAATAATTTATTCGTTATAATCCGAAAATCTTTTTCTTTTAATTTTAATGCATCTTTAATAATTGATATAATACTGCAGTACATTTACCCTTATCCAATACTAAATTTTGAGGTTAGAAACTATAAAGCTATTCGAATTTTTTTTTTCATAAAGTATTAAATAAAGAATAAAATCTTAACATAATATTAACATAATTTATTTTAAATAATCTCTTTTACTTTTCATTCCAATTCTCGAAACCTTCTTTATTGCTAAAATTAAAAATTTGCTTATTGTTTTGAATTTTACGGCCCAATTCAATAACTAATCGTATTGTGTTTTACTTCTAACCATCACTTTAATAAACAATTATAACGTATGTTATTTATTTTTCCTCACGGCGTACGGAAAAACGAACTTTCGTAACTTGTGAGGAAAAATAGTGTACGCTACGCGTGCGTAAAGCAGGCGATCGCGCAAGCGCGTTGCCGCTCTGGCTGCGCTCAAGCGGCAATCTCCGTGCGTACGGTAATCGCCTACTTTCCGCACGCGTAGCGTAATGTACTATTTTAAGCTACAACCAACATTATTCTAATTATTATTTATTTAATACTTTTCACTTTAATCATTTTCATTGCAGTAAATAATAATCATCAAATAAAAGTGCATATTTAATTTTAAATTCTCGCGCCTTTTATCCAAGAGCCAACCACAAATCACATCTATAGAGGCTTCACATTTTCCGGTCATCACTTTTTTAAGAAGGGAAAATCTTACTTGAATACATGCAAAATCAATTTTATATATTTGAAAATATTCGAAATCAAAATAAGAGGGTGTAGATACAATTTCCGAATATTCGGCGGACTACCTATATAGACTGCGACTATCACCGCGCCCGCAGCACCGCTTCGCCGTGCCGCCGTGACTTGTTTAGCCACGTACTGCGTGCAAGTTGAAACTCGCGGAAAAACGAAAGAAAAACAAGGCGGCTATAGTTATTAGATCGTCATTGCATGCGCAGGCCCAGGCGCGACTAGTACATATTTTAGGTTTTCTTTCTATCCTTCGAACAATATTTAACGTTATATGGTGAATAGTGAATATACATATTTTCCTATATTGTATTATTGAAAGATGTCGCGAAAATATGAAAGTGGTGCACATAAAAGAAAGGTAAAACAGAATAAAGAAATGTTTGAAAGTAAACTTCCAAAATTGACTACATATTTTTCGCGTGATGAGCCAAGTACAAGTGTGTGTGAAAGTGAAGATACAAGCGAAAACTCTAATAATACATATGCAAATAAAAGTGATTGTGCTACAAAACAATTGAGCGAGTCCGAAAATCATACAGCTTCAGATTTTTTAGAATCAAAATCTGTTGTTATTTGTGAAGGTATGTTTTAATATTTTTTTTGTAACACATGCACGATTTTCGGCGTTTTCCGACCTAAAAAGAGGTCCTAAAGTGACTTTTTTTGGACCGGTCGGATGAAAAAATCCATTAACGCCCGCTGGCCGAGAATGAGACTCCATTCTCGCCCGCTGCTTTAAATTTCTGTAAAATCGCGAAAATCAAACTTAATCCACTATAAATTTGTGAATGCCTGATTTTTTATGACTTTTTTTATTCAGAGATAAATCCAATATACTATTTTTATTGAAAAATAAACATCTTCACATTCGCACAAATTTATGGCGGAGTTTTTATTGTTGTTAAAGATTATTAAAATCAATTAAGCCTTGCTTTTTAGGTTGAAAAACGCCGAAAATCAATACATGCGTCACAAAAAATATGGTGTGCACCTAGGGCTTAGTGGGCCTTTTGACCTCGTGTGTTTGCAGTACTCGTCTTCGGTTCGCAAAACGCACTCGCCTTCGGCTCGTGCTAGCTCACCTACGACTCGTACTGTAAACTCCACACTCGGTCTAAAATGACCCACTTTACGTCCTAGGTACACAATATACTAATGTATATTTATTGTGTATTATTTTTATAAGAAATAGTGCAGAAGAGTTCCGTGCTTTTTTAATTAAATATTGACTTATACAGCAGTATTTGAAATATTGCTGATATACTTATTATATTAATCAAGACCCAGCTTTATGGCCAAAAAGTTTACATGTAAATACAAATCAACGAGTGAATTATTTGGATAAGGGATATGAATTTTTTCAAAATAAAAATTCTAACTTTACAACATCGAAACGAGTTTACAAAAATCAAAGCAGATATTTTTCATCTAATTATTTTTATAGAAAACTAAGTAACGGCGAAAAATGCGAGAGAAAATGGTTAATTTTCTCAGAATCTACTGGCAATATATTTTGTTATATTTGTAAGTTATTTTCAACAAATCAGAGTAACGTTTTTGTTCAAGAAGGATTTTCTAATTGGAAGAAAGGTGAAGAAGTTATAACTGGTCATGAGAATAGCGTAGAACATTGCAGATGTATGCTTATGTGGAATGATTATATGCACGTATTGATCGCGATTTAGAAAACATGATAAATAATGAAATCACATACTGGTGCAAGGTTTTAAAGAGACTCGTAGCAGTTGTTCGCTTTTTAGCTGAAAGAGGCCTTCCGTTTCACGGTACTCATGAAGTAATTGGATCATCCAATAATGGTAATTATTTAGGAATTATTGAATTACTAGCAGAATTTGATCCTTTTTTGAAAACCCATATTGAAAAATATGCAAATAAAGGAAAAGGTTATGTGTCATATTTGTCAAAAACGATTTATGAAGAGTTTATCGAGTTAATGGCACAAAAAATTTTGAATAAAATAAAAGAAGAAATTAAAGAAGTTAAATACTGGGCACTCATAGTAGACTCGACGCCAGACATTACGCACGTTGATCAATTATCCATTATTTTCCGATATTATTTGAATGGCCATGTTCATGAACGCTTCTTTTCCTTTATACAAATAAAAAGTCATAAAGGTAAATCTTTAAGCATTGAAATTGAAGATTTACTGAAAGAACATTCTATTGAATTAAAAATCTGTAGAGCTCAAAGTTACGACAATGCTAGCAACATGTCGGGCAAGTACTTGGGCTTGCAGGCATGTATAAAAGAAAAAAATCCACTATCCTATTATGTTCCTTGCATTGGACACTCTTTAAATTTGGTCGGTGAAAATAGCGTAGATGAATGCGTTCAAGCATGTAATTTTTTTGGTCTATTACAACGTTTATATGCTTTCTTTAGCGCCTCTACGCATAGATGGGATATGTTGAAAAGTTATGAAAATAGTAAATTAACAAGCTTGTCAAAGACCCGATGGTCATGTAGAATTGATGCCTTAAACAATTTAATTACAAATTATGATAGTATTCATAACGCGCTTCATGAATTAGTTACAGATGAAACCCAAAAATCAGAAGCTAAACACGAGGCTCAGTCTTTATTATATAAATTAGTGAAATTAGAAAATGCGTTTATGGCAGTATTTTGGCACAGAATTTTAGGTCGCTTCGATTCCACGAACAAATTTTTGCAAAAAGTTGAATTAGATTTAAATACTGCTTGTCAGATGCTTTTTCCATTGATTGATTTTGTTAGAAATTTGCGCAATGATTTTTCAAAAATAGAAAACGAAGCCAAATCCTTGAGCCGTTTAATTGAACAAGAATATTCAGATTTAACAAAATGAAAAATTATTAAAAAACTTACAGATGGTGGACAACAAGGTGAAAATTTTCATGGTTCTGATAAATTTCGAATTGAAACCTTTAATGTCATTATTGATAAACTTACATCAGAATTACAAAAGCGAAGTGAAGCTTATAGCTATATAATTCAGCTATTTGGTTTTCTTTCTGAAGTTTTAACGATGGATATGGAAACTATAAAAATCAAAGCAAATGATCTTCTAAATATTTATAAAAATGATTTGGAAAAAAATTTATTATTTGAATTCGAGCAATTTATTCCACTAATTAAATCGCAACCAAGTGGTTGTTTTTCCAGTCATTCAAATGAAACTGAAAACATCCAAGACGATAGTTTAAACCCATTTAAAATATTAAATTGGATGGTTAGCCGTGAATTAACAGATATTTTTCCAAACATTTATATTGCATACAGAATATTTGTAACAATACCGATTGCGAACTGTGAGGCGGAAAGATCTTTTTCGGTACTGAAAAGAATAAAGAATATGTACAGATCAACTATGCTAGATAATAGGTTATCGGCGTTATCGAGATTAACGATAGAAACAGATCTTCTACGCTCACTAGATTTTAACGATATTATACAAGAATTTGCTGAAAAAAAATCAAGAAAAAAATTAGTTGTTTAAAATTAATATATTATGATATTTATTGTATGAATTTAAAACAATGTAATTTAATTTAAATAAAGATAATTTAGTTATTCTACGAAATTGATGATTTTGTCACTTCAGAAAAGGGCCCCCAACGTCTGTGTAGCCCCGGGCCTATCCTACCCACAATCCGGGCCTGCGTTTAGGTATCAGGGCGCATTTAATACATGGTCTAGGTGTTCGGGGTAGGCGATGACGATGTCTAGGTGGTGCGCTTCATAGTGTTTTGCCTCTAGGTGTTGGAACGCATTGAATGCGCGATCTAGGTATTTGGGTGGCCGATGATGGAGTCTAGGTGGTGCGCTCCGTAGTTTTTTGTGTTTAGATATCAGGACGCATCTAATACGTGGTCCAGGTGTTCGGGGTAGCCGATAACGATGTCTAGGTAATGCGCTCCGTAGTTTTTTTGCCTGTAGGTGTTGAAACGCATTGAAAACATGGTGGTCGATGAAAACTACGGAGCGCATCAACTAGACACCGTCATCGACAAGTTTTGTATTCTGTTTTATTTATTTCATGTGAAAAATATTTCTCTGTTGGAAATTATTAAAATAATATTAACTACGGTTGTATATATTAGATACCTGAAGAGGGACAAAAATAAATTGTCCGAAACGTCGACGGATAAAAAGAAAAAAATGGTGTTCTTTTAATTAATAACACCGAAGTGGTAGTAAATTTGGCCATTAGCTTCAAGATTTTGGATATTAGAAGAAATCTACCATTAGCTGCATTATACAAAAACTAAAATTAACAAACTTTACATTTGTTATTAAAAACATTATCTTCCATAATATAAGTTAAGCGAGAAGCTCCAAAACCGATTTCATTCATCATAAAGGATTTTCAATGTTTTATGTTTGCAACATGACCAGTCGGGTGAAGGCTTTTCTTGAGACAAAGTTTATATTCTTTGTATAAATGGTTTATAGTTATGATTTGAAAAGTTCCAAAAGTAAAATTTGTTAATTTTACTTTTTCTCATAATGGTAAAGCTTTAACCATTTAACAAATGACTTACTTGAAATATTTTATTCAAGTACAACTTTCTGAACCAGAACTATAAATTAAATATAAGGAGACTGTAAGATGAGTTTAGTAAACGACTTTGCTTCCATTCTTGAATAGTGTATTATACACGGTGACCCATTTTAATCGCCGCACCCGGATTTCTCGCAACCTAAGCCAGATAGAGAAAAATGGTTCAGATAAAAATTATAGGGGACGAAGGGGGCCACATAATGGCGCTAACGTCTTTGACCTTGAACTTGACCTTTGAGGTTATTTCAAGGTCAAAGTGGTTTTTTCTTATGGAAACACCTAGTTTTGACACCGGATTCGGAAAGAGCGGGAAATTTTACGTTCAAAATCATATTGAGAAATTTTTTCCAAGGTCATTTCAAGGTCAAATCTAGGTCAAACTCAGGAAAGTCCGTTTAAAATCGTTTATACCGAAATAATCGACTTCCCCACCCGTGTCGAAATGTACTATTTTTTCCATGAACCACAGGCTAAGCTGGTTCAAATTGATCGTAGGCTTAATAGAGGAACCCAAAACTTACACATCCTAGTAAACAAAACTCAAACTCGCACATCCTAACCCCATACACTTCATGCCCTCACATGCTGAACTGTTACACCCCGGTCCCACAACCATACCCCACACCCCCCAGTCCCACACATCCCTACCCCACGCATGCTAATCCCACACATCCTGAACCCTGAAAAATTTTTCTCAAGGGCAAAATGATTTTTTAACGGATACTTTAAGATCGTTGAAGCTTCTGTTATAAATGTATTAACCTTACTTTTTGCGCTACCCAGAAACAACGACGTGGACGTAGTAAGGATTGTTTCCTTTGGGGTGCTTAATTAAAGTGAGTCCCCTTGCCTCTCACTGTTCGGGGTGCTTGATTATAGTGAGCTCCCTTGCCTCTCACTGTCCGGGGTGCTTGATTATAGCGAGTCCCCTCGCCTCTCACTAATGTAAATAAATTTTTATTTAACCTCGAAGCAAGTGTTCGAAATTACGACCATTTGCTTCAAGGCACATAGTCAAACGCCTTTGAAAATGGCGAACTGTGTTCTGCAAAGTTTGTCTCGGAATGGCAGCGCATGCTCGACGAATCCTATCCTGCATATCTGCTCTTGTAGTGGGTTGTTGCTCAAAAATAGCATTTTTCAAATACCCATACATACATAAACAATATTAATACATAAACAAAATTTAATTATTCATATTATTAATACATAAACAAAAGTCTGATGGTGAAGTATGGGATGAAGAAGCAAGCCACTTCACCGGACCTCCTCAGCCAATCCATCTAATACAATAGTGTTTATTAAAAAATGCTGTTATTATGAGCGTGAAATGTGGTGCTCCACTATCCTGCTAGAACCTGAAAACTAAATTTAAAAGAACCATTGACGGAACCTATTTTCTTCGTAGATGTGTTTGTAATGATTACATTATCAAAATTAGTATTTCTGAAATTCGAACGCTACTAATTCATATTATTTACATAAAACAAAAAAATAAAGTTTTAGTTTTATTTGCAATTAAAATAAGAAATAATGCTTTATTGAATTGAATAACTTTAATGTTTTAACGATTATTTTATTTTAAAATTTAAAATAAAAAAATTGTGACAAACAAAGTATTTATGGCAATTACAGTTAGCTAATTAAAGTTACCGTAATTTTCCAACGTTTTTCCTTTTTAGGCGCGACCGTATACGGGCGAGCCTTATAATTATTAATATTTTTGATACCATTTTACTATTTAAATTTAATAGTAATTAATAGCTGGCTCTGAAATGGCTGACTATCCGCCCAACGAGATCGTTGATATGATTTTGGTTTCAGGAGCAAGCCAAAATAATTATCGTGGTGCGGCAAGAATGTATGCTGAACGCTATCCTGACAGACGACATCCTGACGATAGAGCTATCAGACGTTTAACTCAAAGAGCTCGTGGTGGACACATGGTTCGCCAACGTAGGCGCCATGAGTATGATGAAAATGATAATCGAGTTGTAACTATCCTTGCAATAATTCATCTTGACCCACACATTAGCGCTCGTCGAGTCGAAAGGGAAATTGGTATTCCAAGAAATACTTTTTTAAGAATTATGAAGGTGCTTCAACATCACGCGTATCATATTACTTTGGTTCAAGAGCTACAGTTTCAGCATTTCCAACAGCGTATTGTGTTTTGCCAATGGGCTTTACAAATGATAGAAAATGATCCAGACTTTTTTAACTTTGTTCTTTTTCCTGATGAGGCACAATTTCAAAGTGATGGGGAACTGAGTAGGCATAATTGCCATTATTGGTCTGATGTGAATTCTCATTGGGTCAGAACTGTAAACCATCAAAGACGTTGGAGTATTATGGTATGGTGCGGAATTATCAATGGATATTTGATTGGCCCTTATTTTTTGAAGCAAATGTAAATCAACATACCTATTTGACGCTAATAAGAGATGAACTACCTGGATTGATGGAAGATGTTGATTTAGAAACGCGACGAAGAATGTGGCTCCAGCAGGATGGTGCAGCACCACATTTCGCTCGAATTGTAAGAGCTTTTTTAAATGAGCACTATGGTAACAGATGGATTGGTCGAGCAGATCCGGTTAAGTGGCCTGCTTGCTCACCCGATCTTACATCACCAGATTTCTATTTATGGGGGTATTTAAAAAATGCTCTTTTTGAGCAACAACCCACTACAAGAGCAGATATGCAGGATAGGATTCGTCGAGCATGCGCTGCCATACCGAGACAAACTTTGCAGAACACAGTTCGCCATTTTCAAAGGCGTTTGACTATGTGCCTTGAAGCAAATGGTCGTCATTTCGAACACTTGCTTCGAGGTTAAATAAAAATTTATTTACATTAGTGATCTTCATCCCATACTTCACCATCAGACTTTTGTTTATGGGGGTATTTGAAAAATGCTATTTTTGAGCAATAACCCACTACAAGAGCAGATATGCAGGATAGGATTCGTCGAGCATGCGCTGCCATTCCGAGACAAACTTTGCAGAACACAGTTCGCCATTTTCAAAGGCGTTTGACTATGTGCCTTGAAGCAAATGGTCGTAATTTCGAACACTTGCTTCGAGGTTAAATAACAATTTATTTACATTAGTGAGAGGCGAGGGGACTCACTATAATCAAGCACCCCGAACAGTGAGAGGCAAGGGGACTCGCTATACTCAAGCACCCCGACCAGTGAGAGGCAAGGGGACTCACTTTAATTAAACACCCCAAAGGAAACAATCCTTACTACGTCCACGTCGTCGTTTCTAGGTAGCGCAAAAAGTAAGGCTCATACATTTAGAACAGAAGCTTTAACGATCTTAAAGTTTCCGTTAAAAAATCATTTTGCCCTTGAGAAAAATTTTTCAGGGTTCAGGATGTGTGGGTTTGGGGTGTATGGGATTAGCATGCGTGGGGTAGGGATGTGTGGGACTGGGGGTGTGGGGTATGGTTGTGGGACCGGGGTGTAACAGTTCAGCATGTGAGGGCATGAAGTGTATGGGGTTAGGATGTGGGAATTTGAGTTTTGTTTACTAGGATGTGTAAGTTTTGGGTTCCTCTATTAAGCCTACGATCAATTTGAACCAGTTTAGCCTGTGGTTCATGGAAAAAAACGATTTTAAACGGACTTTTCTGAGTTTGACCTAGATTTGACCTTGAAATGACCTTGGAAAAAATTTCTCAATATGATTTTGAACGTAAAATTTCCCGCTCTTTCCGAATCCGGAGTCAAAAGTAGGTGTTTCTGTATGAAAAAACCACTTTGACCTTGAAATAACCTCAAAAGTCAAGTTCAAGGTCAAAGACGTTAGCGCCATTATGTGGCCCCCTTTTGCCCCCTATAACTTTTGTTTGAACTATTTTTCTCTATCTGGCTTAGGTTCCGAGAAATCCGGGTGCGGCGATTAATATGGGTCACCGTGTATATATTTACCTCAGACAGTAAGGCTAACAAGTTAGAAGACTATAACAGTTTTTGATTTTACATCAAATAACCCATTTATAAAAGAAGAAAATATTAAGAATTATTTTCAAGTAATTTGTCACAAAGGAATTATAATATAAGTTAAGCGAAAAGGTCCAAAACCTATTTCATTCATAGTAAAGGATTTTCAATGTTTTATTTATGCAACACGACCAGTCAGGTGAAGATTTTTCTTTAGACAAAGTTTATATTCTTCATATAATGGTTTATAGCTATCATTTGAAAAGTGAGAAAATATAAAAATTTATTGTGAAATGGCATTGTGAAATAACTTGTTTTTTAAAATAATTTAAAAAATTAGAAAATTTTTATGTTTGGTACTATTCAAATCATAACTATAAACCATTTATACGAAGAATATAAACTTTGTCTTAAGAAAAGCCTTCACCCGACAGGTCATGTTGCAAAGATAAAACATTGAAAATCCTTTACAATGAATGAAATAAGTTTTGGAGCTTCTCGCTTAGCCTACATTATGAGAGATAATGTCTTTGTGATAAATTACTTGAAAATTATACTTATCTAAACTCTTGTATTGTAGTAGTCGTATAGTTGGGATAGACTCAATTTCTAAGATCTGATCTGACAGTACTTAAAAAAATAAAAACAGAACTACATCTTGATCAATCATGCTTTTACCCAACATTCAAAATGCAAAGATAAAGTTGCGTACTGGACTCTTGCCAGTATTTTCAATGATTACTAGTTTGTTTGGTGATCTTGGTTATATATTTGTGAATATAATTAAATCAATGGTTCTGTCGACGTTCTTGAACAAAAATAACATAAATAAAAATATTTTTGGTTGACAGACAACATAACCCTCTCTCTCTCCGCAATCACACACTGACACAGACTCTCTCTCTCTCTCTCTCTCTCTCTCTCTCTCTCTCTCTCTCTCTCTCTCTCTCTCTCTCTCTCTCTCCATCTCCCCATGATCAAGAATCAAGCGCAGTAGCGCCGCGCTTCGTACGCCGTTAGTACTGAAATATAACTATATTCTGATACGATTTGATATCAACTACAGTCAGGCTGTCTTTCCCCCAGGCTGCGAAAAATTGTCACTAGAGGCTGAAGGAAAAAAATATTTTGATTTCCCGGCGACGAAAACTTTATAGCTTGATAGCTTTAATACGAAAGCATCTTTCACGAAGAAACTTTACAGGTAGAATGTAAATGAAAAATGATTTCTAATTGAGTACCTCATGCACGTATCTCCGTATATAAAAGATGATAAGGTAAATATGACAAAAAAAAGTAGGGTTAGAACATCACACCAAAGAATAAAGGGTGCGCCGACGCCCCGCTTGCTCGTCTGTCACTTCGTTCTTTATACTCGCCAAGCAGGGCGCTGCCGCGCCCTTTGATTTTCAGCAAAAACAGGTAATATTTCAATTTTTGGCCGCCATTTTGTATTTATAAAATCTGAGTTCAAATTCCTAATCAGCGAACCCGGAAACCCACAATATACAATTTTTAGCAAATTCCGGTAAAATTTCAATTTTTGGCTGACATCTTGTATATATATATGATATGTTTGTATATTGGTACTTTTAATTAGATGTGAACCTTTCGCTCAGAGTTCGGACAATCTGACTAAAGAAATAATGACCCTCAGGTTATCGACTGTGGGAAAAGGGGATATAGATTTCTCCTCAAATGTCGCGATTCTTGCTTTGAGAAATTTGAGGAGGCATCTTCAAAATGCCGACATCTTTTCAAAAGTACCGACCTATACGTTGATATCTCTTCAAATATACGAATTCCCATAATTATGATATATATATATATATTTGTTTTACCAGATTTATGGAGCCCTTTTATACACATGAGCATATTTATTGAGCCCGGGTCCCATAAAATATTCTTATACGGCGTTTATGGAGCTCGATCTAGAGTTTCTATACCCAGAGAGGGATTATTTCTTTAGTCACTTGTATACGGGAACTCTGGGCGTAGGTACTAATATACAGGGATGGGCTCCATAAAGGGGTTAAGTGATAATTATATATATATATATATATATATATATATATATATATATATATATATATATATATATATATATATATATATATACACACACACACACACACACACACACACACACACACACACACACACACACACACACACACACACACACACACACACACACACACACACACACACACACACACACACACACACACACACACACACACACACACACACACACACACACACATTTCGGAAACCGGTAATTTTGAGGATCTATAGTTTTTTTCTCCAGAGTTCGTATATGCTTGACTAAAGAAATAACTCCCTCTCTGCGTTGAAGGTATTAATATAAATCCTCAAAAGTACCGTTTCATACCGAAGGAATTTTGAGGATGTCCTCAAAAGTCCGAAAAATCCTCAAAGTATCGAATCCGTGCTGACAGATCCTCAAAAGCTGCATTTGATATATATATATATATATATATTTATGTTTTATGTTAGTTTCCGGGACATTCCAGATGTTTAACGTTGGTTTCGGGGACATTTGTTAGTTTTGGGGACAGTCCCTGAATCTACATATGTTTAACGTCAGTTTTGAGGACATCGGCCCCCATAAGAGACATTATTTCTTTAGTCACGTATAGGTATACAGTAACATGGGGTCCTGGGAACTAACGTTATACAAGTTTTTATATATATATATATATATATATATATATATATATATATATATATATATATATATATATATACAGTCACACACACACACACACACACACAAACGTATACGTTTACTATACTTCTGGGACATTACCGGAGTACGGACAGTACCGGAGTACCGTCCCCATAATAATATGGACGAAACCGCTATTTCGGGGCAAATCTAGAGTCAATACGCTGAGGGTCCTTATTTCTTTAGTCACGCTATCATAGGCAAACTCTGAGAAAAAGGTGTTGATGTCCTTGTAATACAAGTGAGCGCATATTTATGTGTGTGTATGTGTGTGTGTGTGTATGTGTGACGACTGTGGTGTCTGCGAATGCACATAAATGTATGTGCGCGCGTGTATGTGTGTGTGCGTGTCTGCGTGTGTGTGTGTATGTGTGTGTGTGTGTGTGTGTGTGTGTGTGTTTGTGTGTGTGTGTGTGTGACGACCATGCTGTCTGCGAACGCACGTAAATGTATGCGCGCGCGCGCGCGCGTGTGTGTGTGTGTAACCAGTAAAATAAAAATATATTTATTCTTTTGGAAAAAATTCATTCTTTTCTCCTCGCCCCAGCTGTTACAGATGAAAAAAAAGTCATAATTGTGGTATTTTTACCGCTTGAAAAGGCATTCGTGTGCTTATCGCTGGTAATGTGCTAGTAGTATATTTTCTACTATGGCGAGACATAATAAATGACGTCAGCGTGTCCCACCCGGGCTATCTTATCTTTGTTTACATAAATATTAATTAAGATATCTTAATTGGTGTTATTATTACTTGTTTACATCAACAAGCAATAAAAACAGCAATTAAGGTATTTTATTTACCCTTTTATATCAACAATGATAAAAATCGGCCCGTACCGGGATCGGTGACGTCATGATGGTTCCCACCATAGCAGAATAGTATATCGCGGCATGACTTTGATATAAACAAATATGAAAAAATTATTTTTGTATATATAAATAGTAATTAAGATACCTTAATTGATGTTATTATTACTTGTTTACATCAACAAGCAATAAAAACATTAATTAAGATATGTTAATTACTATTTATATAAAAAAATATAAAAATCGGCCCGGGGAATCGGCGGCGTCTTGATGCTCTCCAGCCATAGCAGTATAAACTACAGTATCTTAATTACAGAAAACAAGTAATAAAAAATAGCAATTAAGGTATCTTAATTAGTATTTATATGCACAAAGATAAAAATCGTCGAGGTCTTGATGCTCCTAGTCATATTGTGGTATGCTACACGTCAGCTGAGCGAGCAACATCCGTTTTTATTTTAAAATACATAACGCATCATACTTTTAATATATGGAGGGAATAATGGAATGGAGTTTTGGATAGGTAAATAAAAACAATGAAATAACCTTTTTAATTTTTATGTCAAAAAATTAAATACAAAATTACTTACAAAAAATTTTATAAATTATTTTACATAAAGCACTTGGTCTCGCGTAGAACCCGTAAGCCAGTGTATTCTTTAACGAATATTGGTATTGTGGAAAAGGATCGTCTTTATAAATAGATAGTGAAAAGATTATTTAAATCGTTTGTACGCTTGTTTCTCTGAAAACGAGAAGGTATTCATGGAGAAGCTATTGCGCGATGACGATTTTGAAGCTGATGATGGCACTATAAGCGGCTGCTTGTCTTTATCGCAGCCGTTGGAGTTTTTTGTAGCGTTCTTGTTTTGCGGTGGCCCCATACTTCTTGTTTGTTTGGCGTTCAATATGACAATGGTACGTCTCGTTTCGATCAACGCCTTATAAATGAATATACTTTGTATCGTGTGCTATACTTGCGTTTTACTTTTAATGATGAATGAAAAAATAGAATTTTTTCAACTAATTTGATATTTTTATTATAGAAGTAATATAAAAAATTACAAAAGTTACGCTTTGAACCAAATGTTAGTTAAATCTTTAGCAATATTTATTAGTCCGAAAGCATAGATTTCTACGAGAGCAATATCAAATAAATCTTTATTATATTTAACGAATTCCATTTGCATATTGGCTCTATTCATAATATTTATTTTATGGATAGTACAAAATTATTTAAAAGCTGCACTGTCTTTTAAAATGCATTTCGCTTTTTCCATACTTTCTCCTTGCAACTCTTTTTTCAAATACACTAGTGTATTATCAATACCTCGATTTATAACACTAGCATTTTCTTCAATATGTTTTAACCACTCGTTAACACAATCGCGTAGATCTCGTAGTCCGTTCAACGTTGTTTGCTGCATAACGATACCTGGTGGATTATCGTATTTCTTTTTCTTGCAAGGTGTTTCAATAATCGAAGAATCTGGAACCTGCGTCTCCCCATTCTTTTTCTCGTCGGATGTTGCAAACATCGAAGAATCTGGAAACTGTGACTCTTCATCTACTACCTGCGCTTCGGGTTGGTTTCCTCTGACTGATTTTGATTGCGATACGTTCGGTCTCTCGTCGATGCCGTCGAAAAGTTGATATCGTGATTCGGTAGATAAATCTTTGTAGGTTTATCAAAATTGTTGTAAAAACTGAAGGAATTCTCCAAATAAGCTACCATCGCTTCCATTTGGTCGCAGATGAGTTCCCAGGCGTAGGATCATGCAGGAGGTACGATTCCTGTGCGACTGTGCTGCTGAGAACGCTACGCTTTAGCTTTTAAAATGACCATCCCCACTTAGTACAGCTCCCCTTCTGTACTGATATTCGTCAACGAAACCATGGTGGGGTAAGCAACTGACCAATCACGAGGCGTCGTTACCAAAGTCTCCAATGTCGGTTACTACGAGACATAACAAAGATAAAAATGACGTTCCGCGAATGCAAGTCAATACAAGATAAGAACTTTGTTACCGAGAAACGTTAACCAGAATAAAAGGGTACCCACGTGTAATAAGCTGAATAACAGGATGTTTATTTTTGAAACAGAATACCTTGCGATAAAAATGACGGTTGGACTCAAGAAGCTTGTAACACTACCCAATATAAGATAAAAACTCGCTTACCGAGAAAACATAAAAATGTACCGTATTAAAACACAAAGCAGGAGGTGTATCTTGAATATAAAATATGATTAGATAAAACTGACGCTTGTGGTGGTGGTGGTGCTGCATGCATGGAAAATGGGGTAGAGTGATTTGAGGTGAAATAAAAACGTAACGCAGGAATAAATTTTTAATCACATTTTATTACATCAGAAAAGTATATAACTACAATAAATGTATGAAAAATGTTTCATACTTATAAAATACATACAAGATTTGTTTATAGATTTTATAATTTTGCGAAACATGACTGATTATAAAATCCTGACTCTCTCGAAGACTCTCGCGGAAAGACACCTACGCGAACCAGTTTCCATTTGTCTTTTAATTTACGTATAATATTTTTATAAAATTGAGCAGCTATTTCGTCGTTGATATTCGAATTACTTGAAAAGATCCGACAAAACGTGCATGTAGAATCACCATTACACATATGATGCAAAAACATAATGCAATATTCACCGCACACTTTGTAATCAAAACTTTGAAATAGTTTCTTGTTCCACTGGAAACGCACGCAGTTCCTTCGTAGGCGATCAAGATGGTGTGGTGAGGTGGGGGCGAGCCCATAACTGTCAAAATATACTCCGTATCCATTTTTGTCTATGTAAATGGCGACCCAATGCGATTCTGGTTTATTTGCTGTATTATCTAGATTGGTTACGATGGCCACGGAGGGACTTAAAATTTTTGGAATATGATCAGCAGCATACACACCTATTGTATTCGCTCTTATCGCACGTATCGCAAGCATTATTGTTCTCGTGTCCATCTTGTAATTGAGTATCTCTTCACTGGGCACCTTCTCACTGAATACGATGTTGATCTCGTCGTCGTCGTTGTCGTCGTCGTTTCCTTTTTCCGTATGTGTACTGTTATCTTCGTCGTCGTCTCCGTCGGTTACATCTACTCCACCTGGTTGACCAAAGCGAAAAGACTTTCTGCGTTCGTTACGATACTTGCAAAAGCTGCGTAAAATCTTTCGCTTTGTATGGTTTCATTTGCTTCGCGCCATTCTTCTGGAAGTATACTGTACAGCCATTTTCTTATTAGGTTTGCTTTGAAAAGTGCACAAAAGTCTTTCTTATTTTCTATATGTTTTTCGATATGACTTGCACACACTAAGGAATTCGGAAAAAGTACTTCTAATTTATTAAACGTGGGTGACCTCCACTCTTCGAGATCTATCACGCAACGTCCAAGCACGTTCTTGAGATATCTTCGTTTTTGATCACCGCGCACGTAGATATTTCTCGCCTTCTTGACAACTTTGTAGAGATGATAGCGCAAGCGTCGCAATGATACGTCACCTTCGAGCCACTGTATTCCGTGTACGTGAACTGTGCAATAGCTGTTTGTCGTCTTTATGTCTGGTGGCAAATGCAAAAATTACAAGATGGACCTACTATCCAATGGCCGACTATGAGCTCTTGCAATGCAATCACAGCCACTTCCTTTGGCAACAAATTTCTGTTAACGTCGCAAAAACCTTTATGTCGACAACGAAATCCATGATTTAAGGAGTAAGCGCGAGAGTGTATCGCGATGTACAAGAGCAAGTGACAACTGATCCTCACGCGTTGGCATTTCATTTCTTATAAACGCTTACCCCCCACTACTCTTGTTTCTCCTTCTTCTTCTTACACGCTAAAATCCGATAGGATTCGCCTGCTCGAATCGACTTCCAGCACGTTATCGTATTCTGCGTAAATGATGCAATTTATGGTACTAGTGAGAGCACCATCGAATCGCACTTCCACGCGTACGCTACCCGACCATACGAGGTTCCAGTGTGTAGCACAGTGAGCTGATAAATCTAGTGTTAGGTTAAATGCTGTCAGTAAATTTCCTCGCGCGTAATTGTAACGATTGATGCCGTTGCCTTCGTTGAGAAAATATATACCTGTACCCGAGAACAGCGTATGGTAAGCATCTATGTAGAGACCACTGTTGCCGGTAAAGCGAGGTTATAACGGTTTGCTTGGAATTTGCACTCCCTCGACGTACAAAGAACGATAATTTATCGAAAAGTGTTGAAAATTGAATGGGTTGAATTTACGATTTCCATTAAACGCTTTGTTGTAGATGAAATCTATAATTATTCTTTCAGGCAGCTGCCCGAGGATGACGTTGTCGAGAGTGTCCCCGAGAATTCCAGTGTAAAGTGTGAAAGACTTAACTTAACTTCGACACGTGTAATCGGATACTTGACTGTAGCTTTAGCTAAGGCATTGGCGTGCCCAAGTAAAACACCGGGACTTATCTTTACTCTACGTATGATGAGACTGGCTTCTTTGATTTTGATACGGAATTTACCATCATCCGACACATCCATCAAGCAAAATGCATCTTTGCTTCGTACGAGGCGTACTCTTATCTCCACTCCGTTGATGAGCATTTGATCTTGATTAAATACGTCGCAATGCAAATGACCAATCATATCGACGGTTTTCTCTCCAAGTATGTAATGTTGACGATACAGGGCTCCTTTGTTCGCGGTAGCATTTTCTATAGGAATATTCGGAGCAGCTTTAAAGTTGTCAAACGTATCATCGTACCAGACTGCTGTAGTTAAATGCGATTCTTTAGCAGCCGGAGAATAACTCAACAACGATTCAATATAAGCTCTATAGGGGTAGGCGTTGTTGGGAGGCAAAACGAGTTTTTGATTAAAAAAAAACGTCAACTTGATTAAATAGCGAATGAAGAAAATTGTTAACTGGCGCTACTTTGACGTTTTCCGCTTCGCCTTCTATTGGTTCAACCTTTGCTTGAATGTAAAGCATCGTGTGCGTAAGGTCTATGTAATATTCACTACCACTTGGCACCACAAACTCTATGGGAGCATCTCCTTCGTCGCTGAGCGATAATACGGGCTTGTAGTGTAAGAAACTGCTGCTATGGAAGTTTGAGTCACCGATAGAGAAAAAATGTTTAATTCACTGGACATAAATTCTATCGAGTATGAATGTAAGAACACCATTTTTTCTATTTCGAGCCGAAGATGTCGTTAATATTTCTAAAAGTGGGCTTCTTCCTCTTCTTGTTGACTCTGCTGCCTTTTCTTGCAGTTGTTCGTCCTTTCTTTTTCTTCGTTTTTTTCTCGGTGATGCGAACTAACCCGCTTGTCTTCCTCAACTGACGTTTTCATCTGTGAGCAGGCGTCTTATAACCCGAGCCTTTCATCATCTCAGATTTTTTTTCAGCTGCTTTTCTGTTCAAGTTTTTTCTAGATTCTTTGGCTCCGACCTTCACTGCTTCTTTGAAATTGATACCGTTATTCGCTACGTCATCGAAAATATTTAACCCCGCTCGTATGGTTTCTTTTCCTACAGCTTTCGCTCCACTGGAGATGTAAGGCAGCATTTTTCGAAACAAGCCGCCTAACCATGCTCCCACTCCTCGCTCTCTTTGATAAGTAGAGCTAGCGAAAATTCTCCTCACCCCACCTCCAACTTGTTCTTTGTCGTAGCATTGAATGTAGTAATTCATGTTGGCTATAATTTTTTAGCGGTTGCGTTTGAAATGCAGTGTAACCATCAACGTACCATACTCGAATTGTATAGGATGTCTGTGCTTATATCTATGACTATATTGTGGAAATTATGATAAAGTAACGGAATTTAATGTATCGGAGCAAAACGCTGCACGTAGTTACAACCAAATTTGTAATTTGGATCTGCGACTGAAACTATACGTAGGAGAGATACTTGAGTGTCCCCGACTGAGTATGGTTCGTAAATGTCTGTGTAAACGTACATTTGATCAGGGATAGCGCGAGACAATGAAGCAGGTCTAACACCCTCAATGTCTCTGGTGCCCTCGTTAACGGTCGTGAACATTCCTTTACTCACAAAATTTTCAATACCAAAAATACGACAAATTTTATCATTGAATTCCGTTACGTGAAACTCTTCACAACGGCATGTTCGCTTTATGGCGTAATATCCTAAGCGGCTTTTCATCGGTTCCAGTACTTGAGGTTGATAGACGTCATTCGATCTATTTATCTCGTCAGCTAGCTGTTCTATAGTTTTATAAATACTGTCGGGAAAGTAGCAAACGTCTTTTCTTACTACCTTACCTTTGTCGTAGGAACAAAACGAATAAGAAGCTTCAATATTTTGTATGTGATTTATAGTACAAGGCACGTAAATTTCCGCTAGACCTACGAGCCGCTCACCGTGCAGCCTAATCTCACGCTGTAAATGCGTGGTGAAGCAAGTTGTAGTATTATCGCTGAAATACATCATACTGCTGTTACTCGGTAACACCATGTAAAATTCATCTTGGTCCTCCATTTTTCTCAGATACTATCGAGTTCGCTCGCCTTTATCCAAGAGTTGAATTTGTCAGGGTATCCTAACCACTTGACTAGTACTTGTTTATTTGCCCCTCGTCTGCGCGTACGAACTATGCGCTCCACTTTAAATGTTTGATGGTTTGTGATGCGTTCTTGGCCAACCAATACAAGTTCTTCTGTGTAAAAAAATCCGTCGATAATTTCACCGTTTAAGTCTTCGAAAACGTACGTGTAGATATTCTGTCGTCGCTCGAAGGTATTTTTAGTCCGACTGATTCGAACGAAGTCAGTCACCTTGAATTTAGGTATCGCTTGGTGAGCCCTCTTGTGGCCGTTTCTCTGCACTGCGCTTTGTTGAAGACCACGCTTTTGCAAATTTTCACGGGCTTTTGCTGCGTTGTACAGATTTACCTCAGATGGTTCCATTTTTGTTCTACTGTGCAATGTGTGGTTGTAAGAGTATATAATTTTTTGTACTACGTCGACATACGTTTTTGTATTTTTGTGCGAGAAATAGCGCCACATACGCTCTCGTAATGTTCTGTTGAGTCTCGCGACTACAGCTGCTTTGATATCGGAATTTCGCGCTACTCTAAATTGTGTCATATTTTTTTAGAAGGCTTTGAAAAGCTGAGCCGACAACTTCTTTTCCACGGTCAGATTGTAAACACACTGGTACTCGCGGGCTCGCTCTGTCTACAATTTTTTCGAACGCGCCGGCCACGTTGCGCGCTGTTTTATCGCGCAATGGTTCGACCCACGCATACTTGCTGAGCACATCCACAACAACGAGAATATATCAGAAGCCATCGTTGTAGTCTTTTATCAAGGTTAACTGTAGTAAATCACACTCCCACAGATCATCCATGTTCGTGACGTTGTAGCGCAGTCTCGGAAATTTTCGTCTTATAGGATAATGAAGCGTATAAGCGTCTTGGTTACTAAGCCATGCGTATATTTTAGCCTTCTCATTGGATTTACATCTCTTTTTATTCACGCGTACGAGATTTCTTGCACCCGCGTATCCTGCCGCGTGCGTGAGATCGTAATACTGTT
Source organism: Torymus aiolomorphi (assembly GCA_036365515.1). Taxonomy (NCBI): domain Eukaryota; kingdom Metazoa; phylum Arthropoda; class Insecta; order Hymenoptera; family Torymidae; genus Torymus; species Torymus aiolomorphi. Next base: position 150,630,886 of record CM070875.1, on the reverse strand, counting down.
TCTCGTACATCGTGTCTCTGCGCGTACGCGTGTATGCACGCGTGCATGTGTGCGTGTGCGTGTGCTGGTTTTATATTTGGAATCGTAACCACTTTTTTTTACTTTGTTCAGCCTTTCTTCTCCTCGTGAGTACTCTACCAATCTTTAAAACTTCGTTTTTGCCTGTTAAATTCGTTGGAATATCGCCTAGTCTTGACAAATTTAGAAAACTCCATACGGCCGACAGGTGCTTCCTCGACGCCATTTTTTTCCTTCCTTTTAACTACATCGTTCAGCAATTCTATGATATTTGAACGCGCGACTGCTCTACCATCTATGCTCACTGTGCCGGCATTGTTCCACTTGAGACGTTCGGGCGCTACTGTTTTCCAGTGTCGCAGCAAGAGTCGAACCTTGCGTTGATATGCCTTAGGCACCCCGTCGAGAATATAAATTTGGCACATGTAAATTAATATCTTCGCTATTCAAATACGACTTATCCTGACGCGTTTCAAAGCCATAGAAAATAAACAAAGTTTTTTTTTCTTTTCACTATCCACAGCTTCTTCGATTATGGGTTGCATGTAACAATGTTCGTTTACAAAATGACTTTATTGCAATGCTTACACCATATCGTGCCGCATGTGTATTTTTTCGTAGGAATATAATTTATAACTTTGCTACATTTATTACAAAACTTTAAGACATCGCATAATTTTTTGTTATTTTTTTTTATAAGATCCTTCTTTTAAATGATTTTCGAAACACAAATTTCCGAAAAAATCCCCATTACATTGCGTACATTTTATTGAATCAACATTTTCCTTTTTACACGCCGGAGAAACGAAACACTTTGAACAAATTTGTATGCACTTGTGTTGCTCTATAAAATGAAAGCATTTATTACAATGTGAACCAAAAAATCTGCTTCGCCCAACTCCTATCACACTAAGTATAGTGTCATAATGCAGTGCGTCAGGATCATAGCAAAGATTAATTATACCATGTGCCTCAGACCCGCTCTCTAGTTCTACAAAAGCACGCCCGTCAAAAAACGGTGTCTCGCCACTGCCATAAGTTTTTTTATTGTATGCTACTATGGCTATGTTAAACTGTAAATAATAGCGTTGAAATGTTTCAATTTCGTTAAACCCGCAACCACCACTAAGAATTCGTACGTTAGCATTAGTTATCAATTGCTCAGCTCGCTCTGGCTGTAATCGACGGCGACCATCTCTGATGACGCGCCATTCATTGCGAACATGATCCGAAATGGTTGCGCGCGTCTTTAGATAAGCCTCGCCAACGACAAGTGCACGCGGCAAATACAAGTTATCCGAGTTTACGATCGAAACTATAGATCTCTGCGTAACGGAGTCAATAGAAATTTTGTTCTTTCTTCTAGCGCCTGAACCAAGGGGAACACTAACAAAAACTATCTGTAATGTAAAACTTTCATCTACTTGAAAGTTTTCATTGCTTTGAGTTAAATTAAAAATTAAGTCCCACAAGTCTTCATACAAAAAAAATTCCACAGGTCGGAAAGACAAGCCACCAGGACCATGCATAAAATGTTCACTTTTTACGCTAACTCCTAATAAAACATTTTCTTCTGGTGCAAGTGAAATTACATATGCGTGAATATCCTTCATAGCTAATTCTAACCGTACAAGCGGATTGTGACTAGCGGAAGGAGGATTATTTACACGAAGAGTAACGCAATGCCCACGCAGACGAAATCTTTGCACGAAACTTACTCTATCATCGATTACTTGAAATTGCTCCCCAGCCGGCCTTATTTCATCGATGTTGTTATCGCTGGCTGCGCTGGCATTCTCTGCATCGCTAGCATCGTTGCCGCCGCCTACTTGTATCGGCTCTTCTTGCATATGCCCCTCCACCGATTCTGTTCGATGTATGTTATTTTGGCGCCGACAAGGTGATGGCGGAAGTGAAGGCCATATGGAACTCGCTGACGATGGTGATGATGGAGCCGTCGAAGACAAAAGAGAAGAGTTTGAAAAAAAATCGTCTCTCGAAATAGCTGTAATCATTTTTGATTTTATTTAAAAAATTTAAGTAAAAAAATTTATTTTTACAGTAACGTAATTTTTTTTTATTAAGGGGGTGTCAAACTCAATTCTGCGATTTGACCGACCCATAGGTCGGTAAAGTAGGAAGTACATACTATTCATGAAATATGACACAAGCGCCATCTCTGGAAAATCGTAATAGATTTTAACATAGATAGCGCTACATATTTCAAGAATATTAAACATCTGTAGTATTATTATACTGTAATAATAATACACATCTATCTGTATTTTCTATTGTTCAAATCAGTATTTACGTATTTCGCCTATACGCATTTTTTATTATAAACAATTGTACGTATTTCGCGTATACGTATTTCCTATTATAAATAATGATGCGTATTTTGCATATACGAATTTTTTATTGTTATTAATAGTGCGTATTTCACATATACGCATTTTTATTACAAATAATTGTGCGTATTTTGCCTATACGCATCGTCTTGTATAACAAATTTTGTGTGTATTTCTTTTATAAATAATTATGCGTATTTCGTTTATACGCATTTTTATTACAAATAATTGTGCGTATTTCACCTATACGCATTGTCTTTTATAAAAAATTTTGTGTATTTCTTTTATAAATAATTATGCGTATTTCGCTTATACGCACTTTTCAGTGTTAGTAATCGTGCGCATTTCGCCTATACGCATTTTATAATAAATAATTTTGTGTATTTCGCCTATACACATGTTCTATTATAAAGACATATGCGTATTTCGCTTATACGCACTTTTCAGTGTTACTAATTGTGCGCATTTCGCCTATACGCATTTTATAATAAATAATTTTGTGTATTTCGCCTATACACACGTTCTATTATAAAGACATGCATATTTCGCCTATACACATGTCTTCTTATAGTGAGATGCAGGTTAGTCAATTTATTCACGATTGCAACTGCAATCCTAAAAATGGATACCCGTAAAAAAGTGAGCTTGTTCCATAGTACAAAACGAGCAAGACAATTGTGACAGATTATCAACTTACTCGAATCTGCCTTATTTTTCGAAGACTGGTAACTGTTTACCATAGAGAGCAACAAGTGAACGCGGCCGATTATGTACACAGCAGAACAGCGACAGCAGCAACTGAAGGCGTCGCGATATCGTTTATAGTGCGCTTCGTAGGTTTCACAGATCGGATGCGAGGTCTACGCGTTCAAGTTGGCCGATGATGGAGTCTATATGAAGCGCTGCGTAGATTTTTATGTTCAGGTGACGTGGCTGCTCGATTACCAAGTTTAGCTTTTTCAGGCGGCTGATGATTGAGTCCTGGTAGTGTGCTCCGTAGGTTTTGATGCCCAGATGACGGGACGGCTCGATTGCGAGGTCAGCTGTTCTAGGTCGCCGATGATAGAGTGTAGGTGATGCGCTCCGTAGAATTTTGTGTCCAGGTGTCATGACGGCTCGATTGCGAGTTCTAGCTTTTCCAGGCGTCTTATTATGGAGTCTGGGTAGTGCGCTCCGTAGATTTTTGTGGCCAGGTGACGGGATAGCTCGATTACCAGGTCTAGCTGTTCCAGGCAGCTGATGATGGAGTGTAGCTGATGCGCTCTGTAGATTTTTCCAGGTGTCGGCACAGATCGGATGCGAAGTCTAGGGGTTCAAGGTCGCCGATGGAGTATACATGATGCGCTCCGTAGGTTTTTGTGCCCAGGCGACGGACAGCTTGATTGCGAGTTCTAGCTATTCCAGGTGGAAGATGATAGTAGGTGATAGTAGGTGGCCGATGAGTGTAGGAGATACGCTTCGTAGATATTTGTATGCAGATGTCAGGACGGCTCGATTACGAGTTCTAGCTTTTCCAGGCGTCTTATTATGGAGTTCGGGTAGTGCGCGCTCCGTAGGTTTTTGTGGCCAGGTGACGGGACAGCTCGATTACCAGGTCTAGCTGTTCCAGGCGGCTGATGATGGTGTAGGTGATGCGCTCTGTAGATTTTTGTGTCCAGGTATCGGCACAGGTGACTGATAATGGAGTCTAGATGATGCGCTCCGTTGGTTTTTGTGACAAGATGCGACTAATTAATTTCGTACTTGAAGAATGTGCCGTACCCCTCACAGAATCCCACCTCCTTACTATAGAAAGCGGCAAGTGAACGCGGCCCATGATATAGCAAAACCGCGATAGCAGCAGCTCAAGACGTCGTGATGTGGTATAGTGGGGATTTTCGCCCTAGGCAAAATAAAGCAGAATTAAAACATGAATAAATTAGTAGCGGAAGAAGCACAGAGAAGCCACGCTCCCGTGAAAGGGAAGGGAATAGTTGCAGGATAGATGCCAGCTATAAAGTAAAGCGTAAACCTTCTTACAGCAAACTACTCACCAGAAAATTTTTCCAAAAACTTCAGAGGTTGCCGATGTCCACATAAAACACATACCTCCACCATCTGATCCCAGTAAAAAGAATCCGGTAACAATAACAGCTCAAGACGTCGTGATGTCGTCTACAGGAGCTCTTCGCCCTAGGCAATATAAAGAAGAATTAAAACATGAATAAATGAGTAGCGGAAGGAGCATAGAGAAGCCACGCTCCTGTGAAAGGGAAGGGAATAGTGGCAGGATAGATACCAACTGTAAAGTAAAGCAGTAATAGTATATTACGTTCCTAGGCCGGGAAGTAGGATATTACATTCGCGTGTAGATTGCCGTCCGAGGCGAAGTCGAGGACGGCAAACACGCGAATATGATATTCTACTTTCCGGCCGAGGTGCGTATACTATTTTTCATCATACCCTGGCTCGAAAGGGCGCCGAAATATGTATGTTTTGCAGCCGGAAATTTGCAGGTTATAGTCACGTCGTATGCTAAAAACATGTGACTGTAATGTGCAACTTCCCGGCCGCAAAACGCGCATGTTTTGGAGCACTTTCGGCCGGGGTATGATGAAAACCTTTTTACAGCAAACTACTCACCAGAAAATATTTCCAAAATCTTCAGAGGTTGCCCATGTCCAGATAAAAAAGATGCCTCCACCACCTGATCCCAATAAAAAAAAAAAAAAAATCCGGTAACAGCAACAGTTTGAGGCGTCGTGATGTCGTCTACAGGAGCTCTTCGCCCTAGGCAAAATAAAGCAGAATTAAAACATGAATAAATTAGTAGCGAAAGAAGCACAGAGAAGCCACGCTCCCGTGAAAGGGAAGGGAATAGTTGCAGGATAGATGCTAGCTGTAAACTAAACCGGTAAACCTTCTTATAGGAAACTACTCACCGGAAAATTTTTTCAAAAACTTCAGAGGTTGCCGATGTCCATGTAAAAACATACCCCCGCCCCACGTGGTCCTAATAAAAAAATCCGGTAACAGCCACAGCTCAAGACGTCGTGATATCGTCTACAGGAGCTCTTCGTCCTAGGCAATATAAAGAAGAATTAAAACATGAATAAATTGGTAGCGGAGAGAGAACAGAGAAGCTACGTTCCTGTCAAAGGACAGAGAAATTTTTTAGTTGACTTTATCTTTTTAAAGTATACATAATATAATTTAATAAAAAAATGAAAATATGTAACTTTTCAATCTGCCACTTCTAAGGAATACACAAGCAGTGCATCAACTAAATCTGGAAAATTGCATAACTAAATTTTTTTTTCATTAAATTATATACCTACTTACAGAAAGATGAAATCAGCTTAAAAATACATGCGATGCCTGAAATGCATTATAGAAGCGTATTTCTATCATTCTCATACTTTTTTAATGAAGTAGTAAAACACAGCACCTTACAGTAAATATCAACTACACTGAATAATGAGTTCACCTGCTAAATCTAACTGGTGGCTTTTATATATATAGGAACAGCATTAATTTCTCTTTTCAAGTTGTAAATTCAGCAAATTTAATTAAATGTATTTTCTCTTATGAAATCTGAACTTGGTGGTAGTTGATAATAGGTAAGCCACCTCATTATTCATTAATTACCACAAATCAAACTGAATTTCACAGGTTAAAATAACTTTTTCACAATTTGTACCTGTTCTTAGATTTATTGCTCAACTATGCAATCTTAATTTAAATATTGGATGCCTTGCATTTTGTGAACATATCTGTTACAGCAGGCCTGACCATAGATTTATAGATCTTTTGACAACACTCACTACACTACACTACACTATAAGGCCAAAATTTAGAACTCGAAAAGAAAAGTCATCTTGTTCCTACGATAAAAAAGCCACTTATCAGATATAGCAGGTGTATTGGCCATTCAATGTAATCGATATTTACTTTCAGATGATGTGTCCGTACTTAATCGAAAAGACTGTAAGAATGATAAAAATCCGCTTCATTAATGCATCGCAGACATCGCATGTATTTTTTAGTTGATTATCTTTCTGAAAATATACATAATATAATTTATAAAAAAATGAAAATATGTAACTTTTCAGTCTGACAATTCTAAGAAATACACAAACAGTGCCTCAACTAAATCCTAAAAATTGCATAACTAAATTTTTTTTTTCATTAAATTATTCCTACTTACAGAAAGATGAAATCAGCTTTAAACATGCGATGTCTGAAATGCATTATAGAAGCGGATTTCTATGATTCTCATTCTTTTTTAAATTAAGTACTAAAACACAGCACCTCAAAATAAACATCAACAACACTGAATAATGAGTACACCTGTTAAATCTGACAGGTGGGCTCTATATAGGTGCTGCTTTTTCTCGAAGGATAATGAAAACCCTGAAACAAAAAAAATGAAGTTGTAGCAATTGTCGAAACGTAGATTACTAAAAAAACAATTTCTCTAACAACAGGCCACAAAGTCGTTACAGTATATTAAAATAAATACCTACTACAGATCAGGTTCCATGGATAATCTGCAAGAAGATGACGCTGTCAAGCTGCGTGTCTCAGGAAGCCCTTCACTCAAGGTTACCCACTGTGATGCCGTTGTTGAAAATTGTAGTTCCCCATTTGGTGCTATTTAATTAAAATAGCTCCTGTTTTATTGGATGATGAAGAACTGTACTGAGAAAAAAAATTTGGTTTAGTAAATTATGGTGGTTATTTTATATTTGAACACCCTGACAAGTGTAGAAAAAAAAGGAAAATCAGAAAATTTTCTATCAACCTGGTATCTTTTGCCGGGAAAACAAGACAAAAATAGAAATTACGACAAAAATAGAAACGAACCTATGTACAGATACCATAACCATAAACTATATATAAATAATATCTATACATAACTGAATGCTAGCATCAATATTAACACAGCTGTCATCACATAAGTAGTAACCATGATTTCAAACTTCTTTATATGGGGTTTCTCAATCAATTTCAGATATCCGACTTACTATACAAAAAATTTATTGATGAATAAAGACACTGCTTAAGGTGAGGCTAGCTCTACTAGAAATTTCATACTAAATACATAGTGCAAAAAGAAGCTGTCAAAAGTGAGAAATCTATTTATAAGTGTACATTGCTTCTTGATCTAGATAACTCAAGATAAAAAATTAAGTTCGCACCAAAAAAATTAGTAATCGCACCATGTTATTTTTCACATTTGAATTAAAAAAAATTCAAAAGTGTACAAAATGCCTTCCCAAAAACAATATTATAAGTTTCTTTATCAGAATGATAATTCTAGAATCCCTATTGAAAGGAGACTTATTTTGTAAACATAACCATACTTTACAAAAACTATATTTTTAGTTTTTTTTTCAATTTCATGCACAAAAAGTATTTTGTAAGATTACAAATTAAGACTCCATAATATTCATAAACTATAAAGGAATAAAAAAAAATAAAAACCCTTTTACAGAAGACCTCGTCTCTGAATCCTCATGTTTTCCTATTTACAACATTGCCTAGTGAGTCCTCGACCTCTTCTCCTTGATCTGGTGTCTTCTTTGCACTGTTTTTAATTTCTCCCATAATGCAAGTACATCCTCTATTTGTGTTACATCGACGACGCAGGTGTTCTGCAGCCTGAAGCACATGCACATACGCTCCTCGTGCAGCCGACGCTGCTGCTCCAGGAGGGACTCTATTGCAAATCTTTTAAAAGGTTGGTTTTTGATGTACGTCATCCGCGGGGAGAGCCCGTGTCCGCCTGGCCAGGACTTACCTCAGTTGCAGCGAGAAGGCGCGGTTGAACGCGCTCGACGGTGCCTGCTGCAGCGCGCCGCTGTGTCTCTCTCTCTCCTTCTTCGCTGCTACGGGCCTCGCCTCTCTCTCTCTCTCCCTCTCTCTCTCTCTCTCTCTCTCTCTCTCTCTCTCTCTCTCTCTCTCTCTCTCTCTCTCTCTCTCTCTCTCTCTCTCCTGCGAGTATCGGCCATGATGCTCTCTCTCACTTGCTTCCGTGAGTGAGCATGTATTGCATGGTGTGTGTAAAGTTAGAAATATGTTGAGAGAATGGCAATGTATCTTTTGAACTCAAAAGTCGAAAAAGCGCATGTGCATTTCCAACTAAAACCACCAGACCCTTGCTCAAAGTTTACCAAAATGTCCTCACACAATGCAATACATGCTGAGGGATTGTATATCTAATTTCAAACCTTTTCAATCAGCCAGTTTTGGGAAACAACTTTTTTTCTTCAAAATTTCCTAAAAAACACACAAACAAGGCAATAACACAACACTTGCAGAAAATTTAGATCTCAAATTCGATATACAATCCCTTAGCATGTATTGCATGGTGTATGTAATGTTAGAAATATATTGAGAGAATGGCAATGTATCTTTTGGAGTCAAAAGTCGAAAAGGCGCTTGTGCATTTCCAACTAAAACCACCAGACCCTTGCTCAAAGTTTACCAAAATTTCCTCACACAATGCAATACATGCTGAGGGATTGTATATCCAATTTTAGACCTTTTCGATCAGCCAGTTTTGGGAAATAACCTTTTTTCTTGAAAATTTCCTAAAAAACACACAAAAAAGGCAATAACTCAACACTTGATAATTATTTAGATCTCAAATTCGATATACAATCCCTCAGCATGTATTGCATGGCGTGTGTAAAGTTAGAAATATGTTTTAAAGAATGGCAATGTATCTTTTTGACTCAAAAGTCGAAAAGGCGCATGTGCATTTCCAACTAAAACCACCAGACCCTTCCTCAAAGTTTACCAAAATGTCCTCTCACAATGCAATACATGCTGAGGGATTGTATATCCAATTTCAGACCTTTTCAATCAGCCAGTTTTGGGTAATAACTTTTTTTCTTGAAAATTTCCTAAAAAACACACAAAAAAGGCATTAACTCAACACTTGCTGAATATTTAGATCTCAAATTCGATATACAATCCCTCAGTATGTATTGCATGGTGTGTGTAAAGTTAGAAATATGTTGAGAGAATGGCAATGTATCTTTTGAACTCAAAAGTCGAAAAGGCGCATGTGCATTTCCAACTAAAACCACCAGATCCTTGCTCAAAGTTTACCAAAATGTCCTCACACAATGCAATACATGCTGAGGGATTGTATATCCAATTTCAAACCTTTTCGATCAGCCAGTTTTGGGAAACAACTTTTTTTCTTGAAAATTTCCTAAAAAACACACAAAAAAGGCAATAACACAACACTTGCAGAAAATTTAGATCTCAAATTCGATATACAATCCCTTAGCATGTATTGCATGGTGTATGTAATGTTAGAAATATGTTGAGAGAATGGCAATGTATCTTTTGGAGTCAAAAGTCGAAAAGGCGCTTGTGCATTTCCAACTAAAACCACCAGACCCTTGCTCAAAGTTTACCAAAATGTCCTCACACAATGCAATACATGCTGAGGGATTGTATATCTAATTTCAAACCTTTTCGATCAGCCAGTTTTGGGAAACCACTTTTTTTCTTCAAAATTTCCTAAAAAACACACAAACAAGGCAATAACATAACACTTGCAGAAAATTTAGATCTCAAATTCGATATACAATCCCTTAGCATGTATTGCATGGTGTATGTAATGTTAGAAATATATTGAGAGAATGGCAATGTATCTTTTGGAGTCAAAAGTCGAAAAGGCGCTTGTGCATTTCCAACTAAAACCACCAGACCCTTGCTCAAAGTTTACCAAAATTTCCTCACACAATGCAATACATGCTGAGGGATTGTATATCCAATTTTAGACCTTTTCGATCAGCCAGTTTTGGGAAATAACCTTTTTCTTGAAAATTTCCTAAAAAACACACAAAAAAGGCAATAACTCAACACTTGATGATCGTTTAGATCTCAAATTCGATATACAATCCCTTAGCATGTATTGCATGGCGTGTGTAAAGTTAGAAATATGTTTTAAAGAATGGCATGTATCTTTTTGACTCAAAAGTCGAAAAGGCGCATGTGCATTTCCAACTAAAACCACCAGACCCTTCCTCAAAGTTTACCAAAATGTCCTCTCACAATGCAATACATGCTCAGGGATTGTATATCCAATTTCAGACCTTTTCGATCAGCCAGTTTTGGGAAATAACTTTTTTTCTTGAAAATTTCCTAAAAAACACACAAAAAAGGCAATAACTCAACACTTGATAATTATTTAGATCTCAAATTCGATATACAATCCCTCAGCATGTATTGCATGGCGTGTGTAAAGTTAGAAATATGTTTTAAAGAATGGCAATGTATCTTTTTGACTCAAAAGTCGAAAAGGCGCATGTGCATTTCCAACTAAAACCACCAGACCCTTCCTCAAAGTTTACCAAAATGTCCTCTCACAATGCAATACATGCTGAGGGATTGTATATCCAATTTCAGACCTTTTCAATCAGCCAGTTTTGGGTAATAACTTTTTTTCTTGAAAATTTCCTAAAAAACACACAAAAAAGGCATTAACTCAACACTTGCTGAATATTTAGATCTCAAATTCGATATACAATCCCTCAGTATGTGTTGCATGGTGTGTGAAAAGTTAGAAATATGTTGAGAGAATGGCAATGTATCTTTTGAACTCAAAAGTCGAAAAGGCGCATGTGCATTTCCAACTAAAACCACCAGATCCTTGCTCAAAGTTTACCAAAATGTCCTCACACAATGCAATACATGCTGAGGGATTGTATATCCAATTTCAAACCTTTTCGATCAGCCAGTTTTGGGAAACAACTTTTTTTCTTGAAAATTTCCTAAAAAACACACAAAAAAGGCAATAACACAACACTTGCAGAAAATTTAGATCTCAAATTCGATATACAATCCCTTAGCATGTATTGCATGGTGTATGTAATGTTAGAAATATGTTGAGAGAATGGCAATGTATCTTTTGGAGTCAAAAGTCGAAAAGGCGCTTGTGCATTTCCAACTAAAACCACCAGACCCTTGCTCAAAGTTTACCAAAATTTCCTCACACAATGCAATACATACTGAGGGATTGTATATCCAATTTTAGACCTTTTCGATCAGCCAGTTTTGGGAAATAACCTTTTTTCTTGAAAATTTCCTAAAAAACACACAAAAAAGGCAACAACTCAACACTTGATGATCGTTTAGATCTCAAATTCGATATACAATCCCTTAGCATGTATTGCATGGTGTGTGTAAAGTTAGAAATATGTTTTAAAGAATGGCAATGTATCTTTTTGACTCAAAAGTCGAGAAGGCGCATGTGCATTTCCAACTAAAACCACCAGACCCTTGCTCAAAGTTTACCAAAATGTCCTCTCACAATGCAATACATGCTGAGGGATTGTATATCCAATTTCAGACCTTTTCAATAAGCCAGTTTTGGGTAATAACTTTTTTTCTTGAAAATTTCCTAAAAAACACACAAAAAAGGCATTAACTCAACACTTGCTGAATATTTAGATCTCAAATTCGATATACAATCCCTCAGTATGTGTTGCATGGTGTGTGTAAAGTTAGAAATATGTTGAGAGAATGGCTATGTATCTTTTGAACTCAAAAGTGGAAAAGGCGCATGTGCATTTCCACCTAAAACCACCAGATCCTTGCTCAAAGTTTACCAAAATGTCCTCACACAATGCAATACATGCTGAGGGATTGTATATCCAATTTCAAACCTTTTCGATAAGCCAGTTTTGGGAAACAACTTTTTTTCTTCAAAATTTCCTAAAAAACACACAAAAAAGGCAATAACTCAACACTTGATGATCGTTTAGATCTCAAATTCGATATACAATCCCTGAGCATGTATTGCATGGTGTATGTAATGTTAGAAATATGTTGAGAGAATGGCAATGTACCTTTTTGACTCAAAAGTCGAAAAGGCGCATGTGCATTTCCAACTAAAACCATCAGACCCTTGCTCAAAGTTTACCAAAATTTCCTCACACAATGCAATACATGCTGAGGGATTGTATATCCAATTTTAGACCTTTTCGATCAGCCAGTTTTGGGAAATAACCTTTTTTTTTGAAAATTTCCTAAAAAACACACAAAAAAGGCAATAACTCAACACTTGATGATCGTTTAGATCTCAAATTCGATATACAATCCCTTAGCATGTATTGCATGGCGTGTGTAAAGTTAGAAATATGTTTTAAAGAATGGCAATGTATCTTTTCGACTCAAAAGTCGAAAAGGCGCATGTGCATTTCCAACTAAAACCACCAGACCCTTGCTCAAAGTTTACCAAAATGTCCTCTCACAATGCAATACATGCTGAGGGATTGTATATCCAATTTCAGACCTTTTCGATCAGCCAGTTTTGGGAAATAACTTTTTTTCTTGAAAATTTCCTAAAAAACACACAAAAAAGGCAATAACTCAACACTTGATAATTATTTAGATCTCAAATTCGATATACAATCCTTCAGCATATATTGCATGGTGTGTGTAAAGTTAGAAATATGTTGAGAGAATGGCAATGTATCTTTTGGAGTCAAAAGTCAAAAAGGCGCTTGTGCATTTCCAACTAAAACCACCAGACCCTTGCTCAAAGTTTACCAAAATTTCCTCACACAATGCAATACATACTGAGGGATTGTATATCCAATTTTAGACCTTTTCGATCAACCAGTTTTGGGAAATAACCTTTTTTCTTGAAAATTTCCTAAAAAACACACAAAAAAGGCAATAACTCAACACTTGATGATCGTTTAGATCTCAAATTCGATATACAATCCCTTAGCATGTATTGCATGGTGTGTGTAAAGTTAGAAATATGTTTTAAAGAATGGCAATGTATCTTTTTGACTCAGAAGTCGAAAAGGCGCATGTGCATATCCAACTAAAACCACCAGACCCTTGCTCAAAGTTTACCAAAATGTCCTGTCACAATGCAATACATGCTGAGGGATTGTATATCCAATTTCAGACCTTTTCGATCAGCCAGTTTTGGAAATAACTTTTTTTTTTGAAAATTTCCTAAAAAACACACAAAGAAGGCAATAACTCAACACTTGATAATTATTTAGATCTCAAATTCGATATACAATCCCTCAGCATATATTGCATGGTGTGTGTAAAGTTAGAAATATGTTTAGAGAATGGCAATGTATCTTTTGGACTGAAAAGTCGAAAAGGCGCATGTGCATTTCCAACTAAAACCACCAGACCCTTGCTCAAAGTTTACCAAAATGTCCTCACACAATGCAATACATGCTGAGAGATTGTATATCCAATTTCAGACCTTTTCAATCAGCCAGTTTTGGGTCATAACTTTTTTTCTTGAAAATTTCCTAAAAAACACACAAAAAAGGCATTAACTCAACACTTGCTGAATATTTAGGTCTCAAATTCGATATACAATCCCTCAGTATGTATTGCATGGTGTGTGTAAAGTTAGAAATATGTTGAGAGAATGGCAATGTATCTTTTGAACTCAACAGTCGAAAAGACGCATGTGCATTTCCAACTAAAACCACCAGACCCTTGCTCAAAGTTTACCAAAATGTCCTCACACAATGCAATACATGCTGAGAGATTGTATATCCAATTTCAGACCTTTTCAATCAGCCAGTATTGGGAAATAACCTTTTTTCTTGAAAATTTCCTAAAAAACACACAAAAAAGGCAATAACTCAACACTTGATGATCGTTTAGATCTCAAATTCGATATACAATCCCTGAGCATGTATTACATGGTGTATGTAATGTTAGAAATATGTTGAGAGAATGGCAATGTACCTTTTTGACTCAAAAGTCGAAAAGGCGCATGTGCATTTCCAACTAAAACCATCAGACCCTTGCTCAAAGTTTACCAAAATTTCCTCACACAATGCAATACATGCTGAGGGATTGTATATCCAATTTTAGACCTTTTCGATCAGCCAGTTTTGGGAAATAACCTTTTTTTTTGAAAATTTCCTAAAAACACACAAAAAAGGCAATAACTCAACACTTGATGATCGTTTAGATCTCAAATTCGATATACAATCCCTTAGCATGTATTGCATGGCGTGTGTAAAGTTAGAAATATGTTTTAAAGAATGGCAATGTATCTTTTTGACTCAAAAGTCGAAAAGGCGCATGTGCATTTCCAACTAAAACCACCAGACCCTTCCTCAAAGTTTACCAAAATGTCCTCTCACAATGCAATACATGCTGAGGGATTGTATATCCAATTTCAGACCTTTTCGATCAGCCAGTTTTGGGAAATAACTTTTTTTCTTGAAAATTTCCTAAAAAACACACAAAAAAGGCAATAACTCAACACTTGATAATTATTTAGATCTCAAATTCGATATACAATCCCTCAGCATATATTGCATGGTGTGTGTAAAGTTAGAAATATGTTGAGAGAATGGCAATGTATCTTTTGGAGTCAAAAGTCGAAAAGGCGCTTGTGCATTTCCAACTAAAACCACCAGACCCTTGCTCAAAGTTTACCAAAATTTCCTCACACAATGCAATACATGCTGAGGGATTGTATATCCAATTTTAGACCTTTTCGATCAGCCAGTTTTGGGAAATAACCTTTTTTCTTGAAAATTTCCTAAAAAACACACAAAAAAGGCAATAACTCAACACTTGATGATCGTTTAGATCTCAAATTCGATATACAATCCCTTAGCATGTATTGCATGGCGTGTGTAAAGTTAGAAATATGTTTTAAAGAATGGCATGTATCTTTTTGACTCAAAAGTCGAAAAGGCGCATGTGCATTTCCAACTAAAACCACCAGACCCTTCCTCAAAGTTTACCAAAATGTCCTCTCACAATGCAATACATGCTGAGGGATTGTATATCCAATTTCAGACCTTTTCGATCAGCCAGTTTTGGGAAATAACTTTTTTTCTTGAAAATTTCCTAAAAAACACACAAAAAAGGCAATAACTCAACACTTGATAATTATTTAGATCTCAAATTCGATATACAATCCCTCAGCATGTATTGCATGGCGTGTGTAAAGTTAGAAATATGTTTTAAAGAATGGCAATGTATCTTTTTGACTCAAAAGTCGAAAAGGCGCATGTGCATTTCCAACTAAAACCACCAGACCCTTCCTCAAAGTTTACCAAAATGTCCTCTCACAATGCAATACATGCTGAGGGATTGTATATCCAATTTCAGACCTTTTCGATCAGCCAGTTTTGGGAAATAACTTTTTTTCTTGAAAATTTCCTAAAAAACACACAAAAAAGGCAATAACTCAACACTTGATAATTATTTAGATCTCAAATTCGATATACAATCCTTCAGCATATATTGCATGGTGTGTGTAAAGTTAGAAATATGTTGAGAGAATGGCAATGTATCTTTTGGAGTCAAAAGTCAAAAAGGCGCTTGTGCATTTCCAACTAAAACCACCAGACCCTTGCTCAAAGTTTACCAAAATTTCCTCACACAATGCAATACATACTGAGGGATTGTATATCCAATTTTAGACCTTTTCGATCAACCAGTTTTGGGAAATAACCTTTTTTCTTGAAAATTTCCTAAAAAACACACAAAAAAGGCAATAACTCAACACTTGATGATCGTTTAGATCTCAAATTCGATATACAATCCCTTAGCATGTATTGCATGGTGTGTGTAAAGTTAGAAATATGTTTTAAAGAATGGCAATGTATCTTTTTGACTCAGAAGTCGAAAAGGCGCATGTGCATATCCAACTAAAACCACCAGACCCTTGCTCAAAGTTTACCAAAATGTCCTGTCACAATGCAATACATGCTGAGGGATTGTATATCCAATTTCAGACCTTTTCGATCAGCCAGTTTTGGAAATAACTTTTTTTTTTGAAAATTTCCTAAAAAACACACAAAGAAGGCAATAACTCAACACTTGATAATTATTTAGATCTCAAATTCGATATACAATCCCTCAGCATATATTGCATGGTGTGTGTAAAGTTAGAAATATGTTTAGAGAATGGCAATGTATCTTTTGGACTGAAAAGTCGAAAAGGCGCATGTGCATTTCCAACTAAAACCACCAGACCCTTGCTCAAAGTTTACCAAAATGTCCTCACACAATGCAATACATGCTGAGAGATTGTATATCCAATTTCAGACCTTTTCAATCAGCCAGTTTTGGGTCATAACTTTTTTTCTTGAAAATTTCCTAAAAAACACACAAAAAAGGCATTAACTCAACACTTGCTGAATATTTAGATCTCAAATTCGATATACAATCCCTCAGTATGTATTGCATGGTGTGTGTAAAGTTAGAAATATGTTGAGAGAATGGCAATGTATCTTTTGAACTCAACAGTCGAAAAGACGCATGTGCATTTCCAACTAAAACCACCAGACCCTTGCTCAAAGTTTACCAAAATGTCCTCACACAATGCAATACATGCTGAGAGATTGTATATCCAATTTCAGACCTTTTCAATCAGCCAGTATTGGGAAATAACCTTTTTTCTTGAAAATTTCCTAAAAAACACACAAAAAAGGCAATAACTCAACACTTGATGATCGTTTAGATCTCAAATTCGATATACAATCCCTGAGCATGTATTGCATGGTGTATGTAATGTTAGAAATATGTTGAGAGAATGGCAATGTACCTTTTTGACTCAAAAGTCGAAAAGGCGCATGTGCATTTCCAACTAAAACCATCAGACCCTTGCTCAAAGTTTACCAAAATTTCCTCACACAATGCAATACATGCTGAGGGATTGTATATCCAATTTTAGACCTTTTCGATCAGCCAGTTTTGGGAAATAACCTTTTTTTTTGAAAATTTCCTAAAAAACACACAAAAAAGGCAATAACTCAACACTTGATGATCGTTTAGATCTCAAATTCGATATACAATCCCTTAGCATGTATTGCATGGCGTGTGTAAAGTTAGAAATATGTTTTAAAGAATGGCAATGTATCTTTTTGACTCAAAAGTCGAAAAGGCGCATGTGCATTTCCAACTAAAACCACCAGACCCTTCCTCAAAGTTTACCAAAATGTCCTCTCACAATGCAATACATGCTGAGGGATTGTATATCCAATTTCAGACCTTTTCGATCAGCCAGTTTTGGGAAATAACTTTTTTTCTTGAAAATTTCCTAAAAAACACACAAAAAAGGCAATAACTCAACACTTGATAATTATTTAGATCTCAAATTCGATATACAATCCCTCAGCATATATTGCATGGTGTGTGTAAAGTTAGAAATATGTTGAGAGAATGGCAATGTATCTTTTGAACTCAAAAGTCGAAAAAGCGCATGTGCATTTCCAACTAAAACCACCAGACCCTTGCTCAAAGTTTACCAAAATGTCCTCACACAATGCAATACATGCTGAGGGATTGTATATCTAATTTCAAACCTTTTCGATCAGCCAGTTTTGGGAAACAACTTTTTTTCTTCAAAATTTCCTAAAAAACACACAAACAAGGCAATAACATAACACTTGCAGAAAATTTAGATCTCAAATTCGATATACAATCCCTTAGCATGTATTGCATGGTGTATGTAATGTTAGAAATATATTGAGAGAATGGCAATGTATCTTTTGGAGTCAAAAGTCGAAAAGGCGCTTGTGCATTTCCAACTAAAACCACCAGACCCTTGCTCAAAGTTTACCAAAATTTCCTCACACAATGCAATACATGCTGAGGGATTGTATATCCAATTTTAGACCTTTTCGATCAGCCAGTTTTGGGAAATAACCTTTTTTCTTGAAAATTTCCTAAAAAACACACAAAAAAGGCAATAACTCAACACTTGATGATCGTTTAGATCTCAAATTCGATATACAATCCCTTAGCATGTATTGCATGGCGTGTGTAAAGTTAGAAATATGTTTTAAAGAATGGCATGTATCTTTTTGACTCAAAAGTCGAAAAGGCGCATGTGCATTTCCAACTAAAACCACCAGACCCTTCCTCAAAGTTTACCAAAATGTCCTCTCACAATGCAATACATGCTGAGGGATTGTATATCCAATTTCAGACCTTTTCGATCAGCCAGTTTTGGGAAATAACTTTTTATCTTGAAAATTTCCTAAAAAACACACAAAAAAGGCAATAACTCAACACTTGATAATTATTTAGATCTCAAATTCGATATACAATCCCTCAGCATGTATTGCATGGCGTGTGTAAAGTTAGAAATATGTTTTAAAGAATGGCAATGTATCTTTTTGACTCAAAAGTCGAAAAGGCGCATGTGCATTTCCAACTAAAACCACCAGACCCTTCCTCAAAGTTTACCAAAATGTCCTCTCACAATGCAATACATGCTGAGGGATTGTATATCCAATTTCAGACCTTTTCAATCAGCCAGTTTTGGGTAATAACTTTTTTTCTTGAAAATTTCCTAAAAAACACACAAAAAGGCATTAACTCAACACTTGCTGAATATTTAGATCTCAAATTCGATATACAATCCCTCAGTATGTGTTGCATGGTGTGTGTAAAGTTAGAAATATGTTGAGAGAATGGCAATGTATCTTTTGAACTCAAAAGTCGAAAAGGCGCATGTGCATTTCCAACTAAAACCACCAGATCCTTGCTCAAAGTTTACCAAAATGTCCTCACACAATGCAATACATGCTGAGGGATTGTATATCCAATTTCAAACCTTTTCGATCAGCCAGTTTTGGGAAACAACTTTTTTTCTTGAAAATTTCCTAAAAAACACACAAAAAAGGCAATAACACAACACTTGCAGAAAATTTAGATCTCAAATTCGATATACAATCCCTTAGCATGTATTGCATGGTGTATGTAATGTTAGAAATATGTTTTAAAGAATGGCAATGTATCTTTTTGACTCAAAAGTCGAAAAGGCGCATGTGCATTTCCAACTAAAACCACCAGACCCTTGCTCAAAGTTTACCAAAATGTCCTCTCACAATGCAATACATGCTGAGGGATTGTATATCCAATTTCAGACCTTTTCAATAAGCCAGTTTTGGGTAATAACTTTTTTTCTTGAAAATTTCCTAAAAAACACACAAAAAAGGCATTAACTCAACACTTGCTGAATATTTAGATCTCAAATTCGATATACAATCCCTCAGTATGTGTTGCATGGTGTGTGTAAAGTTAGAAATATGTTGAGAGAATGGCAATGTATCTTTTGAACTCAAAAGTCGAAAAGGCGCATGTGCATTTCCACCTAAAACCACCAGATCCTTGCTCAAAGTTTACCAAAATGTCCTCACACAATGCAATACATGCTGAGGGATTGTATATCCAATTTCAAACCTTTTCGATAAGCCAGTTTTGGGAAACAACTTTTTTTCTTCAAAATTTCCTAAAAAACACACAAAAAAGGCAATAACTCAACACTTGATAATTATTTAGATCTCAAATTCGATATACAATCTCTCAGCATATATTGCATGGTGTGTGTAAAGTTAGAAATATGTTTAGAGAATGGCAATGTATCTTTTGGACTGAAAAGTCGAAAAGGCACATGTGCATTTCCAACTAAAACCACCAGACCCTTGCTCAAAGTTTACCAAAATGTCCTCACACAATGCAATACATGCTGAGAGATTGTATATCCAATTTCAGACCTTTTCAATCAGCCAGTATTGGGAAATAACCTTTTTTCTTGAAAATTTCCTAAAAAACACACAAAAAGGCAATAACTCAACACTTGATGATCGTTTAGATCTCAAATTCGATATACAATCCCTGAGCATGTATTGCATGGTGTATGTAATGTTAGAAATATGTTGAGAGAATGGCAATGTACCTTTTTGACTCAAAAGTCGAAAAGGCGCATGTGCATTTCCAACTAAAACCATCAGACCCTTGCTCAAAGTTTACCAAAATTTCCTCACACAATGCAATACATGCTGAGGGATTGTATATCCAATTTTAGACCTTTTCGATCAGCCAGTTTTGGGAAATAACCTTTTTTTTTGAAAATTTCCTAAAAAACACACAAAAAAGGCAATAACTCAACACTTGATGATCGTTTAGATCTCAAATTCGATATACAATCCCTTAGCATGTATTGCATGGCGTGTGTAAAGTTAGAAATATGTTTTAAAGAATGGCAATGTATCTTTTTGACTCAAAAGTCGAAAAGGCGCATGTGCATTTCCAACTAAAACCACCAGACCCTTCCTCAAAGTTTACCAAAATGTCCTCTCACAATGCAATACATGCTGAGGGATTGTATATCCAATTTCAGACCTTTTCGATCAGCCAGTTTTGGGAAATAACTTTTTTCTTGAAAATTTCCTAAAAACACACAAAAAGGCAATAACTCAACACTTGATAATTATTTAGATCTCAAATTCGATATACAATCCCTCAGCATATATTGCATGGTGTGTGTAAAGTTAGAAATATGTTGAGAGAATGGCAATGTATCTTTTGAACTCAAAAGTCGAAAAAGCGCATGTGCATTTCCAACTAAAACCACCAGACCCTTGCTCAAAGTTTACCAAAATGTCCTCACACAATGCAATACATGCTAAGGGATTGTATATCTAATTTCAAACCTTTTCGATCAGCCAGTTTTGGGAAACAACTTTTTTTCTTCAAAATTTCCTAAAAAACACACAAACAAGGCAATAACATAACACTTGCAGAAAATTTAGATCTCAAATTCGATATACAATCCCTTAGCATGTATTGCATGGTGTATGTAATGTTAGAAATATATTGAGAGAATGGCAATGTATCTTTTGGAGTCAAAAGTCGAAAAGGCGCTTGTGCATTTCCAACTAAAACCACCAGACCCTTGCTCAAAGTTTACCAAAATTTCCTCACACAATGCAATACATGCTGAGGGATTGTATATCCAATTTTAGACCTTTTCGATCAGCCAGTTTTGGGAAATAACCTTTTTCTTGAAAATTTCCTAAAAAACACACAAAAAAGGCAATAACTCAACACTTGATGATCGTTTAGATCTCAAATTCGATATACAATCCCTTAGCATGTATTGCATGGCGTGTGTAAAGTTAGAAATATGTTTTAAAGAATGGCATGTATCTTTTTGACTCAAAAGTCGAAAAGGCGCATGTGCATTTCCAACTAAAACCACCAGACCCTTCCTCAAAGTTTACCAAAATGTCCTCTCACAATGCAATACATGCTGAGGGATTGTATATCCAATTTCAGACCTTTTCGATCAGCCAGTTTTGGGAAATAACTTTTTATCTTGAAAATTTCCTAAAAAACACACAAAAAAGGCAATAACTCAACACTTGATAATTATTTAGATCTCAAATTCGATATACAATCCCTCAGCATGTATTGCATGGCGTGTGTAAAGTTAGAAATATGTTTTAAAGAATGGCAATGTATCTGTTTGACTCAAAAGTCGAAAAGGCGCATGTGCATTTCCAACTAAAACCACCAGACCCTTCCTCAAAGTTTACCAAAATGTCCTCTCACAATGCAATACATGCTGAGGGATTGTATATCCAATTTCAGACCTTTTCAATCAGCCAGTTTTGGGTAATAACTTTTTTTCTTGAAAATTTCCTAAAAAACACACAAAAAAGGCATTAACTCAACACTTGCTGAATATTTAGATCTCAAATTCGATATACAATCCCTCAGTATGTGTTGCATGGTGTGTGTAAAGTTAGAAATATGTTGAGAGAATGGCAATGTATCTTTTGAACTCAAAAGTCGAAAAGGCGCATGTGCATTTCCAACTAAAACCACCAGATCCTTGCTCAAATTTTACCAAAATGTCCTCACACAATGCAATACATGCTGAGGGATTGTATATCCAATTTCAAACCTTTTCGATCAGCCAGTTTTGGGAAACAACTTTTTTTCTTGAAAATTTCCTAAAAAACACACAAAAAAGGCAATAACACAACACTTGCAGAAAATTTAGATCTCTAATTCGATATCCAATCCCTCAGTATGTGTTGCATGGTGTGTGTAAAGTTAGAAATATGTTGAGAGAATGGCAATGTATCTTTTGAACTCAAAAGTCGAAAAGGCGCATGTGGATTTCCACCTAAAACCACCAGATCCTTGCTCAAAGTTTACCAAAATGTCCTCACACAATGCAATACATGCTGAGCGATTGTATATCCAATTTCAAACCTTTTCGATAAGCCAGTTTTGGGAAACAACTTTTTTTCTTCAAAATTTCCTAAAAAACACACAAAAAAGGCAATAACTCAACACTTGATAATTATTTAGATCTCAAATTCGATATACAATCTCTCAGCATATATTGCATGGTGTGTGTAAAGTTAGAAATATGTTTAGAGAATGGCAATGTATCTTTTGGACTGAAAAGTCGAAAAGGCACATGTGCATTTCCAACTAAAACCACCAGACCCTTGCTCAAAGTTTACCAAAATGTCCTCACACAATGCAATACATGCTGAGAGATTGTATATCCAATTTCAGACCTTTTCAATCAGCCAGTATTGGGAAATAACCTTTTTTCTTGAAAATTTCCTAAAAAACACACAAAAAAGGCAATAACTCAACACTTGATGATCGTTTAGATCTCAAATTCGATATACAATCCCTGAGCATGTATTGCATGGTGTATGTAATGTTAGAAATATGTTGAGAGAATGGCAATGTACCTTTTTGACTCAAAAGTCGAAAAGGCGCATGTGCATTTCCAACTAAAACCATCAGACCCTTGCTCAAAGTTTACCAAAATTTCCTCACACAATGCAATACATGCTGAGGGATTGTATATCCAATTTTAGACCTTTTCGATCAGCCAGTTTTGGGAAATAACCTTTTTCTTTGAAAATTTCCTAAAAAACACACAAAAAAGGCAATAACTCAACACTTGATGATCGTTTAGATCTCAAATTCGATATACAATCCCTTAGCATGTATTGCATGGCGTGTGTAAAGTTAGAAATATGTTTTAAAGAATGGCAATGTATCTTTTTGACTCAAAAGTCGAAAAGGCGCATGTGCATTTCCAACTAAAACCACCAGACCCTTCCTCAAAGTTTACCAAAATGTCCTCTCACAATGCAATACATGCTGAGGGATTGTATATCCAATTTCAGACCTTTTCGATCAGCCAGTTTTGGGAAATAACTTTTTTTCTTGAAAATTTCCTAAAAAACACACAAAAAAGGCAATAACTCAACACTTGATAATTATTTAGATCTCAAATTCGATATACAATCCCTCAGCATATATTGCATGGTGTGTGTAAAGTTAGAAATATGTTTAGAGAATGGCAATGTATCTTTTGGACTGAAAAGTCGAAAAGGCGCATGTGCATTTCCAACTAAAACCACGAGACCCTTGCTCAAAGTTTACCAAAATGTCCTCTCACAATGCAATACATGCTGAGGGATTGTATATCCAATTTCAGACCTTTTCGATCAGCCAGTTTTGGGAAATAACTTTTTTTCTTGAAAATTTCCTAAAAAACACACAAAAAAGGCAATAACTCAACACTTGATAATTATTTAGATCTCAAATTCGATATACAATCCTTCAGC
This sequence comes from Torymus aiolomorphi, assembly GCA_036365515.1. NCBI lineage: Eukaryota > Metazoa > Arthropoda > Insecta > Hymenoptera > Torymidae > Torymus > Torymus aiolomorphi. The sequence goes on along the minus strand of CM070875.1, from coordinate 150,607,104 downwards.
ATATATTGCATGGTGTGTGTAAAGTTAGAAATATGTTGAGAGAATGGCAATGTATCTTTTGGAGTCAAAAGTCGAAAAGGCGCTTGTGCATTTCCAACTAAAACCACCAGACCCTTGCTCAAAGTTTACCAAAATTTCCTCACACAATGCAATACATACTGAGGGATTGTATATCCAATTTTAGACCTTTTCGATCAACCAGTTTTGGGAAATAACCTTTTTCTTGAAAATTTCTAAAAACACACAAAAAAGGCAATAACTCAACACTTGATGATCGTTTAGATCTCAAATTCGATATACAATCCCTTAGCATGTATTGCATGGTGTGTGTAAAGTTAGAAATATGTTTTAAAGAATGGCAATGTATCTTTTTGACTCAGAAGTCGAAAAGGCGCATGTGCATTTCCAACTAAAACCACCAGACCCTTGCTCAAAGTTTACCAAAATGTCCTGTCACAATGCAATACATGCTGAGGGATTGTATATCCAATTTCAGACCTTTTCGATCAGCCAGTTTTGGAAATAACTTTTTTTTTTGAAAATTTCCTAAAAAACACACAAAGAAGGCAATAACTCAACACTTGATAATTATTTAGATCTCAAATTCGATATACAATCCCTCAGCATATATTGCATGGTGTGTGTAAAGTTAGAAATATGTTTAGAGAATGGCAATGTATCTTTTGGACTGAAAAGTCGAAAAGGCGCATGTGCATTTCCAACTAAAACCACCAGACCCTTGCTCAAAGTTTACCAAAATGTCCTCACACAATGCAATACATGCTGAGAGATTGTATATCCAATTTCAGACCTTTTCAATCAGCCAGTTTTGGGTCATAACTTTTTTTCTTGAAAATTTCCTAAAAAACACACAAAAAAGGCATTAACTCAACACTTGCTGAATATTTAGATCTCAAATTCGATATACAATCCCTCAGTATGTATTGCATGGTGTGTGTAAAGTTAGAAATATGTTGAGAGAATGGCAATGTATCTTTTGAACTCAAAAGTCGAAAAGACGCATGTGCATTTCCAACTAAAACCACCAGACCCTTGCTCAAAGTTTACCAAAATGTCCTCACACAATGCAATACATGCTGAGGGATTGTATATCCAATTTAAGACCTTTTCAATCAGCCAGTGTAGGGGAAATAACTTTTTTTCTTGAAAATTTTCTGAAAAACACACAAAAAGGCAATAACTCAACACTTGCTGATCGATATTGACTTTGAGGTCATGTTACCGTACTTAATTCATAAGAGTATAAGAATGATAGTAATGCGCTCCAGTAATGCATCTCAGACATCTCATGTATATCTGAGTTGACTTTATCTTTCTGAGAGTACTAGTCTATGTTTTTATTAAACATAATTAAATAATAAAATGAAAATATGTAACTTTTCAGTTTGACAGTTCTAAAAAATAAACAAGCAGTGCCTTATTACTAAATCTGAAAAATTGCATAACTTCATTCTTTTTCTTATTAAATTATATCTACTTACAAAAAGATAAAATCAGCTTAAAAATGATGCCATGCAATGCATTAAGAAGCAGATTTCTATCATTCTTATTCTGTTTTAAATTAAGTTCGAAAACACGTAACCTCAAAGTAAATATCAAATATGTTAAAGGAGACCACAAAGTGGTCCTAGAGTATTAAAATACTTACAGACTAGATCTGGTTCCATGGATAATCTGGAAGATGAAGCTGTCAGATGCATGTATCAGGAAGCCCTTCACTTAAGGTTGCCCACTGTAATGCCACTGTGTAGTTTTTTCAAAGCTGCAGTTCCCAATTTGGTGCTATTTTCTTAAAAGTCTCCTGCCTTATGATGGTCATATTAATAGTCATATCGAGAGTCCATTATAACTTCCAATAGATGCTGAAGAACTGTACTGGGAAAAAAATTTGGTTTAGTAAATAACGGTTGTTATTTTAGATTTGAATACCCTGACACGTGTAGAAAAGAAAAGGGAAAACAAAAATAGAAATTTTTTGGATTCAATATGAAAAATAATTACATTACAGAAAAAAAAAAAACTAAAGAAATGGATTATCAATAATATCTTTTAGAAAATTTTACTTAGAATAAATTATCACACTGTTACCTATGGGTGGGAAAATCTAGCACTATTTCTACAAAATATTTAAATGTTAAGATAGGTTGCAAATGTTTGTAGTATCGGACTATGTACAGGTACCATAACCATAAATTACAATACCTACACTTAACTGACTGCTAGCAGCAATATAAACACAGCTGTCAACATATAGCAAGTACTGGTGATTTCAAACTTCTTTATATGGTGTATCCTTCCTTCTTGAGCCCCCTGTTGCTGCTGCAGGTTCACTACCTCTTCTCAGCAGTTATCTCACTTCACTTGCACACAATCACAAGCGTACCTCGTACGTACCCGCTCGCTTGCAGCCGAGAGTCCGAGACACCTTCACCTAACATATGCGTGAATGCGTCTCGCGATAATGGAGCTGCGACCCGTCAAAGTGAGGTTATGGCTGTACAGTACGCGGCGTCCGCCTCGTGGGTGTGCTCTGCACGCGGTGCGAACCAGGGTATAGGTACCGTACCTCGTCGTCGTCGTGGTCGGTGATCAGCTCGCATTGTTGTCACTTCAGCGGGGGCTGCGGGGGTGCGTCGCGGCTCGACACCCGGCAGTGCTCAGCGTCATGCTGTCATGCACGATAAACATCACACGTATCTAATACATCATACACGAACAATATGACTATGACCATTGCGCGGTAACATGTCCGTAAGAGGCGGTCACTAATGTCTTTTAGACGGTAAATTTTTCGCTTATTAACTTTACTATTTACCGCATGATAACAAAAACTATTTTTTTTTTTAAATATTATGCAAAACCATGAGTGTATTGCCCTCCGTAATCACATTATTAATCATTCTGCAATGTTTCACGTCGATATTTTAAGGCATCTAAGAATGGCATTTGAACGAAATTTTCGTTCAAATGCCATTCTTAAACGCTTCCGAATATTGACTTGGGATTTTGTAGAATGATTAATGATGTTATTACGGAGGGCAATACACTCATTATTTTTCATATATCGTTATATTTTTTTTTTTCTACTAAAAACAAGATGGTTTTTGCTCGGTCGGTAAAAATTGAGTTTGACACCCCCTTAATAATGAAATCAAGTTTCTGGTAACCCGTTAAAACTTTCGTGTACTCGATCTAATAAATCTCGCAAATCAGAATCGTTGTAAAGAGGCGAATTATCATCCTCGGCTTGGTCGTGAAACCATCTGATTTCTTGCGCGAGAGGCACGTACTCAATCCGCCTCATGTACAATCGTAAATGCGGATCACTAACAGGCAGTAAAGGCGTATCTTCCATGTATAATCGTCTTTGGATATTGTACATTTAAAAAAAATTAAAAATTAAAAAACACGGAAACTATTAGAAAAAACTTGAAAATGATAAGAAAAAACTTACATTCGTTTATTCCGCGGTCCAAAGAGGATTCGCTGTTGAAACTGTTCCACACAAGACGTCTTCCATCCTCCTCCCAATTGTTGAAACTTGTTTCCGCAGTAGGTGCTTCTCTCGAATAAAAGTCTCGCAGCATATCGAAGCGCGCTTGTCTATCCTCGCGCGTAGGTGATGGATCGCTGACTAACGGTCTTTCGACAGCTATGCTTAGCTCCTCGCAAAGCACAGACATTCTTGCTGCTGGATACAAAATCCGTGCAGTAAAATTCGATTGTTCGTCTTCCGATTCTGAGGCGAGGTTTCGGCTTATGTCGCTGTCTTCCTCGTCATTAACATTTTCGTCGTCAATCGATGGTCGACAAGGGGTGGCTCGACGTTGTTTTGCTGTTGTTGTCGTTGTTGCTGCTGCGATATCCCGTCTTCAACATCTGAAATATCGGAAACATCTGGGCTTGTTGAAAGAGATTTATTACTCTCGTACTGTAATTGACGAGCCACCAGATTTTCACGCCCGCCAAGCTGCTCGTAACCAGCAAAAAATGTCGATGCATCGCTCGTCACACTATCATGCAATAGATTCTCTAATGCTGAAAATAAAAAAAAACATGATGTTTCAATTTTTATTAAAAATATTTTTGTAGTAAGTTAAAAAGATATTTATGATTATTCTTTTAATTACCTTGATGCTCTTGGTAGGCAATCATTAGATCTTACAAGACGCTGGCGTGGTGCATTCCTATTTCGCGAATATATTCACCCGCTATCTCTATAGCTGCGGGGATTCCATGAAAAAATCTTGTGTGAAATTGTGCTATTCGACGGAATCCTGCGTATCCGAGCAAAAATCGTAGTTCTCGACGCAAATACGTGAATGACATAGAGCGGATACGCCGTTGCCATGTAGCGTTGCATCGTCGCCACACAGGCCTTATATGGAAATGCAAAGACGTAGCTACGCGTAAAATCACGTTTCGTAAATTATTTTCTGCCTCGATATCCATTGGGAGTAACGATGTATGCACACTCTCAATCACTCTCATCGCAATTGACATTCTAGCATTAACTTTAGCTGGTTTTTATGATGAGTTGATGTCCCCTTCAGCGAGAGTGGGGGTATATTACACTTGTAAAATCCGAACGCAAAATTTTATGTCATGCACAGGTGATGAAAAATGGATTTGGCCGTTGCCGCCCTGTATCAAAAGACGATGCCCTCCTGCCCAACGGCACACTCGCATGTAAGATGATCAGTGGCTGAGTATATCGCCAGTGCTGTCTTGGTTTAGCCGGCAATGACTTCGTTTGTATAGACTATCCTCGCCGTGCCATCTACGTATCGTTCATTTAATTAAAAAATATGCGTCATTTGAGCATGCTATCGCACCCGCTACGGGGATCAGATGATATTTTTTCTTCGAACACAAGCCATTTCGTTCTCAATAGAAAAGATACGTATATGTGACCCTAGCGTTATAGCCAAAATACAAAGATACGTGCGCAATCTTACTGTTACTTTACACCCTTCTTCTTAAAGCAGAGGCAATATTGATTGTAAGATGAAACACACGGATAGCGCTGTACTTTACAGCGTTTTGAACGTACCATTGAATGTTCTCTTAATTCAAAAATACGCGGCCTTTGAGCAAGCTATCGCGCCCGCTCTGTAACGTAATATTTTTCTTCGAACGCAAACCATCTCATTCTCTGAAGATAAAAAACGCGTTCATCATATGATTTTGGCAATCAGTATATACATCCTGTCTGTAAGTACGCGTGATATTTTTCTGTTAATAGCATTCTTTATCGTAGCGCTCATGGATAAAAAGAGTGCTACATTCGGCTGAAGACATCAGTCGTCAAAATGAGTTGGCCGAAAAAGTCACAGGCAGTTCGAAACACTGTGTTGAAAATGGAGGCCCAAGAGGGGCTCTTGATAGAACAGATAAACATGAAAGTGAGGTACGTAGATAAAGTTAAAAGTCTCATAGAGAAGGACCTGGAAGTTCTCCGCGAATTAAGAGAAGAAATCAACGAAAGCAAAAAAATCTTAAAGACGAGGACGACTCCAACATTAATCCTACCACCAACGTATACGCTATGTGGACGCTGTAAGAAGATGATAAAAGTCATCTATAAAAATTGTGCATGAAGGCGGTGCACGTGTAGCGAAGAATGGCTATGTGGTCCATGTTTGTACGAATCCACTACGCTGCTTGCTCGAGGAGAAACTCCGACGACACAGACGAAATAATAGACGTTGAATCTTAAAAATTGTTATTATGTACGTATGTATTTTTAAGCCAAATTATATTATGTCTTCGTGTATCATATAGAAGTTTATGATAATGTATTTTTCACGCAAAAATTTATATAGTATTTTGTTTATATAACTTTGAGATTTTCATTATACTGTACACATGAAACTAAAGCAACGTTGTTTTTACTTTTATACATTTCCAATTTCGCCCTGTAAATCCCCCATATTCCCGTTTATTTTAATTATATCTAAGTTTTATTTTATATAACCTCAATTAATTAAAAGAAATAATTTTATGGAAAAATGCACGAAATTATGCTGTTTTGAAATTTTTTTAACTTGTGACTTTCGATAAATTAGTTAAAAATACATAACGGTTAATACTCTTAATTATAAATTAAATTTTTTTTGATAAATAATAAATTTCAACTTTTTATATTTGAATTATGTAACTTTTTTCAATTTCTTCGCTCTTATATTTAAATCTATAATGCGTGGGTAACTTAAAACTGGCGATGCTTGCCCAGCTCACACAGAGTCATACCGCGCTATACTATATGGCTATGGCAGGACACATGAAGACGTCAGCGCTGTACGTGTATTTTAAAAATGAATGTTGCTCGCTCAGCTGACGTGTAGCATGCTACAATATGATATGGCGGGGAGCATCAAGACGTCACCGATTTTTATCTTTGTGCATATAAATACTAATTATGATAACTTAATTGCTATTTTTTATTACTTGTTTTCTGTAATTAAGATACTGTAGTTTATACGAGGGTCATTTGATAAGTACCTAGCCTACAAATGAAAACACCAAAATTTTACAAAAAATAAAATTTATTTTTCAATGTAGTCTCCTTTTAGTTGAATACACTTGGTCCAGCGGTGTTCCAATTTTTTTAACCCCGTTGAAAAAAATGTTTTCTCTTGGTTTGCAAAATAGGCCTCCGTGGCGGCGATTATTTCGTTATTGGAGTGGAATCTCTTCCCGGCGAGCGAATTTTTTAGGTTCGGAAACAAAAAAAAGTCGCACGGAGCCAAATCTGGAGAATACGGTGGATGGGGCAGCAGTTCGTAACGTAATTCGACCAATTTAGCCGTGGCGAGTGCAGAAGTGTGAGCCGGTGCATTATCGTGGTGGAAAAGCACTTTCTTTTTAGACAAATGGGGCCGTTTTTCTTCTAACACGGCGTCAAATCGGCTCAATAGTTCGGTGTAGTACTGTCCTGTGACCGTTTTGCCCTTCTCCAGATAGTCAATAAAAATCACACCTTGAGAATCCCAGAAAACAGTGGCCATCACCTTTCCGGCCGACGGGACCGTCTTCGCCTTCTTCGGAGCAGGTTCACCGGGTAAGGTCCACTGTTTTGACTGCTCCTTGGTCTCTGGAGTGTAGTAGTGAATCCATGTTTCGTCGACGGTCACGTAACGATGCAAAAACTCTTTTGGATTGCGATTAAACAGCTCCAAACACTGCTCTGAACTGGTCACATGGATGCGCTTGTTGTCTGCAGTCAGCAAACGCGGCACCCACCTTCCTGACAGCTTCCTCATGCCTAAAATCTCATGTAGGATATGCCACACGCGTTCTTCTGAGATGCCTACTATCGCAGCTATCTCGTGCACCTTTAATCGGCGGTCTGACAAAACGATATCGTGTATTTTTGTCACGTTCTCCTCCGTAGTGGCTGTTTTCGGAGCACCTGGGCGTGGATCATCAAAAACCGATGTACGACCACGTTGAAACTCGCTATACCAAAATTTAACGGTCGCCATCGAAGGAGAAGCATCCCCATACACTGTATCCAAGTGTTCTTTAATTTCACTGCGCGATTTCCCTTCCAAAAACAAGAATCGAATCACCGACCGATATTGTTCTTTCTCCATTTTTTCAAAAATCAACGGACACATTTGCTTTCACACGCTCTCAAAAATAAACTACAACTCCGATCCGGCTGAAATTTCGTCTGTAACCGTTTACAGGAAGATACTGCACTGTAGTGTATTTCTGGTGCGATAGTGGCACCATCTGGCGGTGAGGCTAGGTACTTGTCAAATGACCCTCGTACTGCTATGGCTGGGGAGCATCAAGACGCCGTCGATTCCCCGCGCCAATTTTTATCTTTTTTTGATATAAATAGTAATTAACATATCTTAATTAATGTTTTTATTGCTTGTTGATCTAAATAAGTCATCTAAAACATCTAAATTACTATTTATGTATACAAAAATAATTTTTTCATATTTTTTTATATCAAAGTCATGCCGCGATATACTATTCTGCTATGGCGGGAACCATAATGACGTCACCGATCCCTGCACGGGCCGATTTTTATCATTGTTAACATAAAAGGATAATTAAAATACCTTACTTGTTGTTTTTATTGCTTGTTGATGTAAACAAGTAATAATAACACCAATTAAGATATCTTAATTACTGTTTATGAAAACAAAGATAAGATAGCCCGGGCGGGGCACGATGACGTCATTTGTTATGTCTCGCCATAGTAGAAAATATACGACATGTGCTTGTCGCCGCGGTCATAAGCGGGCCACCGCATCCAAGTAGCAAACCACCGCGATGATTCACTCACCCCCACGGTCGACTAGCTGGTCTTTGTTCACGCCGCTGCCGTCGCCATCGTATCCGCCGCTGACGCTAATGTTCTTGGACCACAGCTCTGCACATGCGAGTATTATAAAAACAGTGGAATGTCGAGTAGCTGTGGTACTCTTTGTCTTTCTCATCGCGCACGCGGACCTCATAAACATGGACATTCTTTGGAAACATCCGTTTACCTGCTGTGTGTGCGGGCCCATAGGCTGCGGGAAAATTCTGTTCGTACAGCGCTTTCTTGCGAATCTCCCGCCAATGTGCGACGCCGGCTTTCAGCGTATATTATTTTATTATGCCGAATGGCAGGAAGCATACCGAACAGCCTTTAAGCCACCCGCTTCCACAACCATCGAGTTTCGAGAGGGACTGTCACAGGCAGCCGACTATTCGCGGGACAATGACAAAAAAAAAATTACTAATCCTCGACGATCAGTCACCACAAAAATATAAGCGTCATATTCATACTGTAAACCATAGAATTCTATTAGGTAAGCTTGAACGTTATGGAGTAAGCGGTAGCGCCTTAAAACTGATAACTATCTCTCAGATAGGCGGCAAAAAGTTAAGATTCAAGACTGTAAAAGTGAATCCAAAGAAATTACTACGGGTGTTCCTCAAGGAACTATATTAGGACGATTACTTTTTATACTTTATATCAATGACTTACTAGGAGGTATGCAAAATGACACAATCATGTCCTATGCTGATGACACGGTTATCATCTCAAGTGACAACACGTGGTCCTCAGCTCAGGCAAAAATGTGTGCTTACCTTAATCATGTGGCCATATGGCTTGCCCAAAATAAACTGTCACTAAATATACATAAAACGGTCTATATGACTCTCGGAAACTACTCTGATAGTGTGCCTAACACACTAAACATCAGCATAGGAAAGCAATTAATAAAAAGAGTAGAAAGCCATAAGTATTTAGGGCTACATTTTGACTACAATATGAAATGGGATAAGCACATGAGATACATTTATTAAAAAAACTAAATACTTAATTTTTATTTTTGCTAAGATAAAAAAATATGATGGTCTCAAAAACATTAATGATAATATATTATGCCTTCTTTCATAGTATAGTTAATTATGGGGTAATTGCTTGGGGTGGTGCATACGACAACAACATGAAACTAATTCAATCAACACAAAACCAAATACTGAAAATCAAAAATAAATTATCCCAAATTAATCCACCTCTATAAATAAGAAAAATATTCCAATTAGAATCAATATCTTTCCACTATACAACACTAAGAAATAATTATATAAACAGTACGAGCAAGACCACGAAGAAATCAATGCAACTTTTAAGTCTTGAATGTCGAGGAATCTACTCTTATAATTGATTGTTAGATATATTTTGGCTTATTTACCGTTTTTCCTGTTGGTGTAGGTTCTCGACATGAATAGATTGATGGTTCAATAATTGCACTATTTATTCGTTTATAAAATTAACAATAAATTGATATAGCGTAACAAAATAATTATATTCGATTTGTTCGATTAATATGTGTAATAAATGCGTTACTTGCGCGGATAATTAATACCGATAGATTATTGATTTTATAGATATAAGTATTTTCTCGTAGTCTGTTATAGGCTCGAATTGGCCTGTATAATAATCGTTTCTCCTCTTGTCGGCTGGAGTGGTACGGAGCTCACGACTTTTACACGATTACTGATTTGTGTGTTGAGAGTCGCCGTATTTATTAAGCGGTTAATTTGGGTTAAGATGATTTTGACGCTGAGTCAAAATCATCTTTTTAAACAAATTTAGTAAACATTTAAATATCATCATTTCGATTTCACATTTAAAAGTGCTGATTCTAAACAAAGTTGCGATGAGCGGTTGGTTTCACAAGGTCAGTGGCTCGCTACGTCACGCTGGCTGTTGCGTAGCCGAAATTGCTGTACTGTTAAAATTCGCACTCGCATCATTTTGAGGGTCAAAGAAATGAATAATTTGTCTTGCCTCATCGCGATGCCGCTTGCGTTGGAATGCAACGTTGTCAAAATTCGCATATACGACATTTGTATGTCAGAAAATTACTGGCGATAAATATGTATTGTTAATTTGATTTTAGAGATACGTCACAGACGTAACACAACTACCAAAAAGTGATAAAAGAATTAGTGATAAAAATAGCTATGATGAAGGTATAAGGATCTTTAATAGGCTCACGAAAGATCTCAAAATTATGTCATTCAATAGACAAATTATAAAGAAAAAATTAAAAATGTTCCTATTAAAGTGGTGATAACTAATTAAATATAATAATTTAATTTTAACAAAATTTATTATCTGTTATATGTTAATTTTACGCGTCCACCATAACCTAGTATGTAAGAATATATTATTTAGCTTTTAAGTATTTTCTTTTCTTTTATGTACCAGACCTACACACAGGCAATCCTCGGTAAGATTTACTTACTTATGTAAATTTACTTATGTAAATATATAATAATGTAATTGTAAGTATTATCTGGAAATAAATAAAAAAAAAAAAAAAAAAAATATTCATCACGCAAAAATTTTTTCTCAAAGGAAAGACACAGCGCGACATAAGTCGAAATAAAAAATAACTCGTTCTTTTTTTTAGGTAGGTAAATAATTGATGTTGATGAGTACAATAGTATTATTATTAAAAAACGTGCGACGTTTCGGTAGCTGGTTTGCTACCCTTCTCAAGCACTGAAAGTTTATTTATGAAGTTAACCACAAGTCAAATTAAACTATACATAAACATCACAATATTGCTCGTCATTCTTACCTAAATTTCAGTTGCAACTTATTAACATCGTCGATTTTTATTACAAAATAAGTACTTGTACTCTGTCTAAAAACGAGAAACAATAATGAGAATTTAATATGAATCTTTGCAAAGAGGTTAGTTTTCAAGTGAAATTAATCGTTACCTTCTTCTTTGGTATAAATATTCTGAATTTGAATAAATCCATTCTTACTGTTAACTCAAAAATGGGACAATACTAAATAAATTAACACCAAGGACAAAACAGTTTAATAAATTAACACAGAAGAAAGCAAAAGCAGTCAGAATTTTAAAGAAACGTAAACAGGTAACTGTCAACATGACTTGTCTTAATCAAAACAATTACACTGAGTATAATTAGCATATGTAGATAAGTAATCAACCCAGTATAATACTGTCAAAATTAAAAGTCAACTGATAAGATAAAATCCCTTTTAATTAGTCAAATTGATAAAGAAACGTCCCAATTATTAATTTAATATAAAATGTCATTAATTTAAAACTCTACAATTATTTAAAAATTAATAATAATAATTAAAATTCCACCTTTAAACCTCTGCCTTTTCAAATCTTCCCGCAAATTTTTGAAATTTAGGTAAGAATGACGAGCAATATTGTGATGTTTATGTATAGTTTAATTTGACTTGTGGTTAACTTCATAAATAAACTTTCAGTGCTTGAGAAGGGTAGCAAACCAGCTACCGAAACGTCGCATGTTTTTTTTAATAATAATACTATTGTACTCATCAACATCAATTATTTACCTACCTTAAAAAATCAACAAAATGAGTGAATACAGAAGAAATTATGAAAATTTGAGGTCTAGATGGGACAGTACCTCCACAACATCAAGAAAATCCACCAACTTTTTGGAAAGTATCACAGAAGAGTATGGAGATGAGACTACAAGCCTTCTTAAAAGGTACATAAATACTAACAAAAAGCTCACAGAAGCAAAATCAAAACGACGGTTTTTACTACTTTGTCGAACACGTGATGTTAAACCTAAACATGTAAACGGTCTATCTGATAATTTGAAACATTTACAATTTTATAGCAAGTCAGCTAACAATAAATTTCATAAGAATTTAGAAGTATTTAAAACAAAATTACTTAATGTCGAAATAGAAGATATAATTATACATGTAAAATATTTAGAAAAAGAAATAGTTAATATCGAATACGAAATTGAATTGTTGTTACCACAGAATATAGTTAATAAGTTTGTAGATACACAGCTTAACAAATCAAAAATCGCATACAATAAATTAAAAGAAAAATATGTTAAAAAGTTAAAAATTGTAACTGACAACACTGATTGTGAGAGAAGCAATAATTTAGTTTAGATAATAACAAATGGTTTTACAATTTAACTAATATTAACATTCCTAAAGAGATTACTGATATAGTTTCTCTAGATCAGAAATTTAATGATGTGTTTAACATTAACAGTAATAAAGTAATTGTAGATACCATAAAAAACGTCGAACATATGCTTGATATTAACGACTTTAAAGAAGATACTAGTAACATGATTAGAAAGAACATTACTAACAGCTTACAAGACCATATGAATAAAAAAAACATATCAAGTATGAAGATAGGATCTTTGCAAAGAGGTGAACAAAAACTAACACTTTTTTAAAGAATAATGATGTTTTTCTCACAATGGCTGATAAAGGCAACGTAACAGTCGCCATCGACAAAACACAATATAATCAAAAAATGAATAATTTATTGAACGATAGTAACACATATACACGAATTTCTAGTAATCCTCTTCCAAAACTTCAAAAATGTGTACAGAAAATAGTTGGAACGATAACAACTATTTCAGTAAAAAATATCACAAAAATGAATTAACACAAACATACTATTCTCCCGAAGATTTATGGACTACCCAAGATACATAAAAAAGACACACCTTTAAGACCAATAGTGTCTTGTGTTAATAGTCCTACGTATAATTTATCAAAAAGATTAGATTCACTGATACGTAGTAGTATACCAAAATCGAAGTCATATATTAAAAATAGCTTGGATTTGATAAATAAAATCAAAGATGTTATCGTTCCGCATGATCACGTCATAATATCATTAGATGTGACATCATTATTTACCAATGTACCGCAAGAGTTAGTTATTAAAGGTTTAGAGAAAAGATATCAACATATGTTTCACCATAACATACCACTTAATGAAATAATAGAGACGTCCAGGTTCTTAATGAACAACACCTTTTTTCAATTCAATGGTAATTTTTACAAACAGATATATGGGTCACCCATGGGTAGCCCAATTGGCTCGTCATTCGCCGATATAGTTATGGTTGATTTGGAAGAGGATTGCATAAAAAAACTAGATTTCATACCATTGTTCTACTATAGGTACGTTGACGATATTATCATGTGCTTACGAAAAGAAACAATACAACAAGTACTAAAGACATTCAATTCTTATCATGAGAATTTAAAATTCACACATGAAATTGAAGAAAATAACAATATTAGTTTTCTAGAATTAAGTCTAATCAAAGAAAATAACAGAATTATTATCGATTGGTACCACAAACCTACTTTTCCAGGTAGATTTTTGAATTTTAAATCACATCACCCTACAACGCAAAAAAGAGCAATGGTATTTAATCTAGTTAACAGAGCAATATTACTCTTACATAGAAAGTTTTGGGAAAAAAACATTAGTCTGGTCAAGAAATTCTTAATTAATAATAACTATCCCGAAAAATTCATTGATCATCACGTTAAAAATAGATTAAATAAGATCAATAATAATAATAATAACAATAATAAAAACGTAAATAATAATAACATGAATAAAGAATACACGAAAGTAACATTAAGGTTACCATACATACCAGACAACTTTGAAAAAGTCTCAGTTAGTTTGAAAAAATTTGGTATAAAAACTGTACCACAAATTAATAACAATCTCAGTAAGATAATAATAAGAGGTAAAGATAGGATGGAAAAATACAAAAATACCAATATAGTATACAGGATTGATTGTAATAATTGCAGTGCTAGCTATGTTGGTGAGAGTAATCGTACTCTCGGCACAAGAATAAAAGAACATTGTGCAAATACGAAAAAAAGTGATAAAAAATTCGTCATCAACAATCACATCAAAGAACATAAATATAGCTTTAATTTTGACAACGCGAAAATATTAGATCACGAAAGTTGTTGGAAAAGAAGGTTAATTTCTGAAATGGTGAATATAAAATTACAAGAAAATCCAATCAATATAAAAGAAGACACAAAAAATTTAAGCAATTATTATTCACAACTATTTGAAAAACTGAGGTAAAATGTTCAAGTTTGTAAAGTGAAATCAACCGTTCATAATTTTAAAGTAACATAACCTCAAAAATTTTCGAATTAACCGCGGGGCCGTTCTTCGTTGGTATAGTACTGCTACACGGGCGCTACAGGTCGGCGGGCGGGCATCAAAACTTTGGTGCGCCCATCCAGAGGTGTAGTGCCCGAAAATTTGCGGGAAGATTTGAAAAGGCAGAGGTTTAAAGGATTATTATTATTAATTTTTAAATAATTGTAGAGTTTTAAATTAATGACATTGTATATTAAATTAATAATTGGGACGTTTCTTTATCAATTTGACTAATTAAAAGGGATTTAATTTTTTTTTTTCTAATTTAAAGGGATTTTATCTTATCAGTTGACTTTTAATTTTGACAGTATTATACTGGGTTGATTACTTATCTACATATGCTAATTATACTCAATGTAATTGTTTTGATTAAGACAAGTCATGTTGACAGTTACCTGTTTACGTTTCTTTAAAATTCTGACTGCTTTTGCTTTCTTCTGTATTAATTTATTAAACTGTTTCGTCCTTGGTATTAATTTATTTAGTATTGTCCCATTTTTGAGTTAACAGTAAGAATGGATTTATTCCAATTCAGAATATTTATACCAAAGAAGAAGGTAACGATTAATTTCACTTGAAAACTAACCTCTTTGCAAAGATTCATATTAAATTCTCATTATTGTTTCTCGTTTTTAGACAGAGTACAAGTACTTATTTTGTAATAAAAATCGACGATGTTAATAAGTTGTAACTGAAATTTAGGTAAGAATGACGAGCAATATTGTGATGTTTATGTATAGTTTAATTTGACTTGTGGTTAACTTCATAAATAAACTTTCAGTGCTTGAGAAGGGTAGCAAACCAGCTACCGAAACGTCGCACGTTTTTTAATAATAATACTATTGTACTCATCAACATAAATTATTTACCTACCTAAAAAAGTCAACAAAATGAGTGAATACAGAAGAAATTATGAATATCTCGTTCTGTTCAAAAACCCGCGCGACAAAGCGCAGATACAATCTGCCGCGGCAAATTTACCCGGAGGACTCACTTGTTCTGCGCGACGCGTACGTCGATGCGACCCATTTACCACATTCTTATCTTTTTATCGATCTCTCATAGGACTGCTTGGACGAGTTTAGATTTCGCAGCAATATGTTTTCCAACGACGACGACGAGCCGAACACAACCGCGGGGTAAACATTTTTCCAAGAAAAATCTTGCGCTCCTCGGCGCGCTCTGCCACGGCGATAAGAAACATCGAACGGCTATCGCGCGCGCGGCCGACAAACCACTCGTCAAATGCATATGCGAGTGTGTGTTGAACGTTTTACAAGGGGTCGTAAAATTGAGCGATACAGACAAGAGGCGATTGCGCAAGCACAAACACACGCTTCGAAAGTTGAGCGGTGTGGGAAATACTGATTGGCGCACAAAGAAACGCTCGATTGTTCAGAGTGGCGGATCGTTCTTACCACTCTTGCTGGCCCCCATACTCGGAACGCTAATCTCAAAAATATTTAGATAGGGTGGCGGCGCCGCCGCGCGATAAGATGGAGCGCGCGCACAAGATGATACTCGGACCAAAGGACTCATTTCAATCTGCACAGCTTGCGATGACGTCACTCGTTGCGGGCGATGCAACTCAGACAAAAGGACCGGATGCGAGAGAAAAAAGTTTACAAACACAGGGTGATAATTTTTCACGATTAGAACGTGAAATGTACAAGGCCCTACGCTTAAAAACGGCGTGCAATTATTTCGCAAAATGTCTAAATTATCGACAGATTTTACGCCACTATCTTTTTTTCCGAGACAACGAACGCGTGACGGAGCGCGAGACGAAGCACGAAAGGGATGAAATAGAGGAGACACTCGGACCACTCAGCGAGGAAGCTATACTCGAGAGCCTACCAAAAACACACGCACCCAAAGCACGGCGCATGCTACACATCAGGAAAACAAGAGCGCCCGATCGTCTGAAATGGGACAATACAGGCACTGTGAGCATCGATGGTAGTGTTATACCTCGCATAAACATAACAGAGTTACTGCTCGATGCCCTGCAGCGAAAGAGAAAGACAGCAACAGCAGCAGCAACAGCCGCAGCAGAGGACGAGGCACCCATTGGACGTTACGAATTTGCAAAGTTTCTTAAAGCGAGCGACATGCCCGCCGATTTGATCAGAAATCCAAAAGTTCTGAAAATAGGTAAAAAATTAACCGCCAAACGTCGCTTGCCGGTGCACCAGCCTACAGGGGACTCGCCGTCACCGCAGCGCTCATCGATTCTCACGCGTAATAAAAATCACATCAGACAACTGAAGGAAAAATGGCTCAACTTTGACCTGACCTGAGGGAGTGCGCGTAGCAATGTCTTATGAGAAGCAGTACTACGACCCCCAGCACGAGGCGGCCTATGCGAGTGCGCGAAATCTCCTACGTTTGAACGCTGTAAAAACAAAGGCAAAGAAGAAAAAAATTTACGATTGGCTGAGCAATCAACACGCATACACGCTTCATCACCCGATAAAAAGGCGCTTTCCACGCCTCGCCTACAACGTGAGCAACGTTGATGATGTGGGAGTGTGATTTACTGCAACTCACATCGATAAAGGATTATAACGACGACTACTGCTACATCCTCGTAGTCATCGATGTACTCGGCAAGTTTGCGTGGGTTGAACGATTGAAGGATAAAACAGCGCGCAATGTTGCCAACGTATTCGAACGCATTATCCCCAGAGCACAACCACGTTTACTCTTGTGCGTGCAGTCCGACCAGGCCAGAAATTTATCGGCACAGCGTTTCAAAAACTTCTTGACTGACGGGAAATCGACTTTCGTGTCGCCAGGAATCCCGATATCAAGGCAGCAGTCATCGAGCGACTCAACAGGACACTGCGCGAACGGATCTGGCGATATTTTTCCCACCAAAACACCAAACATTATATCGATGTTTTACAAAAAAATTGTGTACGCGTACAATTATTCTCTACACAGCGACGCACGGATGCGGCCCACCGATGTTGACATCTACAACGCTGCGCAAGCGTGAGAAAACTTGGCCAAGCGCGCACACTCCAATTACCGGCGGCGCCGGCGCACACTGGGGCCATACGGATTTTTTGGTTCAAAGCCACCTAGAGGTCGCAATTCTCAACGGAATCTCAAAATTTTTGCTTAGGAACATTCATTATCAAATATCGAAGAGCCCTACGAAGCCTGATTTTCCAAAAAATTAACCTATAAATCTAAGGAGTCATATAATCCTATCACATCAACCAATCAATTCAATTTTTAACCTGCAAATCCCAAAAATACGATAAACCTTTAATTTGTAAGCCCTTTACTCGTGAACTCTTGACCTTTGATCCAGTAAGCCATGCACTCATAAACTCTAAAGCTATAAGCCCTAACCTCATAAGTCTTAAGGGGGTCTTACACCTAGTGGCTTCTGAGGCCAAAATCAGCTATAAAAAAGAGAAAAATGTTATTTAAACCACATACAATGTATATCCTAAAAATATACACTATTTCTGACAGAATGGACCAAGACTTAATCTGTAGACCAATTTTATGAATCAAGGTTAAGAGAGCATGTGTCAAGGACTTATAAATTGAAGTTTTATAGCATTTTTGGGAATCACAAGTGTAAATTTTGGGGTTATAGGTTATAAATTAGGTTTATAGGTTCATATTTTCAAAATTAGGCTTCGTAGCGGTCTTTGGTATTTTGCCACAAAAGTTCCTGTTTTTAAATTTTCAAATTCGGTTGAGAATTATGACCTCTAGGTGGTTTTGAACCTTTCGGCCCCAGTGTGCGGCGCCGCGTCACCGCGACACATGGTAAATTCAACGTGGGAGACCTCGTGCGCATCAGTCGAACGAAAAACACCTTCGAGCGAGGATACGAAAAAAATTTCGGCGAGGAAATTTTCAAGATAACACGCATATCACCTCGCCAAGGGCTGCACACGTAAATTCTTCAGGACTTGAACGACGAGCTCATAGACTGTTTCTTTTACAAAGAGGAACTCGTGCGTGTCGGCCAACAGCGCCTGGCGGCCGATAAGAATTTCAAGATCGTACGCGTCGTGTGCGAGAAAGGACGCGGCGCCAACAAGCAGCTGCTTGTCAAGTGGCTCGGCTATCCGGATAAATTTAATTCTTGGGTAAAAGCAAGCCAACTGGAAAACATTTGGTAAAAAGCAAGTATGGACAGGTACGAAGATTTTTACATGGTGCTACCTAGCAACAGCAGAATGACTTACTTTTCCGATAATAAGACTAGTTGCTTCACGACGCACTTACTGCGAAAGATGAAATTACACCGCGAATGGTTCGTCGGGCTGGTGGAAATACACGTACCATGCAGTGTCGTACATTTTCAAGAGGCGGATGCATTCTACAAGTTTGCCACGTACGACGGCGCACAACTCATAGAGGACAAATACTGTAATATACCCGTTCGAATTCATGACTCCCTCTTTGAGCTGCCGGACGCGATAAACAGCTCAAATGAAACCTATCGTATTCAAATGCTCAAACCCGTTAAAATACGTCGCGGCTATTATGCGATAAGGCGCAAGTGCGACTGCGCGCAGCTACACGAGACTCATTTCAACGAAGAAATTCGGCTTCGATGACACTCCTGAAAAACAAAAAATGCCTTTTACGACTCTAAACGACGAGGGTAAAAGGGATATAGTTGCCGCGAGATCTGCATCTCTCTCTCGACCAATTCCAGACCAGCTGTATGTTTACAGAGACATATACGAACCCTACATAGTGGGGGATACGCAAGCGGCACTTTTGCGCATAGTTTCCATGGATACCTTTAAATTCAGATATGGCTGTAGCACTGTGCAGCGCTTTGCACCTGCTCACTATATACCGCTTCTCTATCACCATTTTAATAATGTTATTATAGATATAAGAGATCAGCATGGACGGCTCATACCATTCGAGTATGCTACGTTGATGGTAACGCTACACTTTAGACGCAATCGGTAACATGGCACATTATGCCTGCTATTACGACGAGCAGATTGGCGCTGGTGGTGTGAGAAACGTTTTTGCCGGCTCACCATTTCAGAGGGGACGTGCTGTAGGTGCATGGCTAGGAGGCCTCTTTCGTCGCATGCTGCCATATGTCACGAGTAGGGCTAGGGCAGTAGGTATAAAATTCCTCGACGACGTTACCAACACAGGCACCAATTTCAAGTAGGCTGTAAAAACGAGAGCGCGAGAATCGGGCCGGAATCTCAAGCGTAAAGCGGCCGAGAAAATAGCAGAAGTTATGAAAGGTTCAGGCTATAAAACAACCAGGCGCGTCAAACGTCGACGCCAGTCGAGAAAGGCACACGCCACTGTTGGCACCGCGCGTGTCAAACACAAAAGGGCCCTAAAAACACCAGTCGGGCGAAAATCACGCAAAGGCGGTAGAAAAAAGCGCAAAACACCGACTCTTCGAAGCGTCAGCGATATTTTCGGGCCAAAATAAATAGAAAAAAATGTCTTTCTTACACTCGTACTCGTCAGAGTGTATGAACACACCACTCGGGCACCGGTATACATTTCCTCAACGAGAGCCTCGGCATAAACAGAACCAATTATTCACATGGCTATTTTCTCACAGCTTTCGATCTCACGCCTGACTGATCGGCTCACTATCACACACACTGGAATCTCATTCGGTCTGGTAGTATGCGTATAGAAGTAGGCTTCAAAGTGGCCCCGCAACTACGATAAACTGCATTGTTTATACCGAATACAATAACATTCTCGAAATCCACTACACTCGACAAATTTTATCGGATTTCAGTGCCTAAATGCTGACGTCAGCACTACAGACGGCGCTAGTCTCGCCGGGCGCAAAAGTGGGGAGGCAAGAGCGCTAACAGCGCACACTCTATGGCCTCTCACGTCATTTCGTTTTTTCTCTCGCACCCGCCACCATACACACGCGCACTTTGGCGCCATCAAACAGCATGAACTACGTAATAGACATGTTGAATAAAGGTACAACGGGGTGATAGGTAATATACAAGTTTATTGATAGACTTAGCCTAAGTTACATAATAACCGTTCTCGGCGCAGGCTGGACACACAGTGAGTATCGTGGCCCGCGGCAGCGTCGCTCGCTGTTCTCGCATACCTCGTGACTCTCTCACGTACATGGAGTGGGGAGGCGTACATGTGTGTGTCGCGCGCTGTCTGTATCGCAAGTTCCTTTCGCACTATACAATATAATATGTATATTCTCAACACATTCAAGGCTTCCGCGATGCCGAAAAAAAATTTTTGCCAAAGGAGGTAGCAATCATTTGTCTGCAGAAAAAAATTATCGATCACTGGATAGTACAAGCACCATGCAGCTTTGACGACTTGCCCGAGGACGTTAAACAGTCCAATACTTACTGTGCCATTGACATTCACGGAATTCATTGGTTCGAGGGGGAAGTGAGCCTTCGTTAGTTACAATGATCGATAAGGCACACTACATCGAAACACTGTTTGGTCGCCGTAAATGTAACTTGGAGAAATACGCTTCTCCAACATTCGGAAAGTTCAACAGTATTTTTCCAAACAACGCCGTGTGCGCCACGCATTCTCTGAAAAAAAAAAAAGAATTTTGTGCCTCTTATACAAGGCTAATCAAATAAAGAAATGGCTACACTCGATACTACCTGAAGAATGGCGCACTGCTTCCAAGGAAAACGTGAATAGCAAAATGTACTTTGCAGCACTTTACGAGTACGTCATCAAGGAGAAGAAAAAAGCTCTACGTTTTGCAGAGAAATCGGACGATAATAAGTGCAAAGCGAAAAATACAAATAGCAACGATTCGAATAGTTATAGAATATACATCACAGCCGAACACTAGAGAAATAACACGAGCCATCAGTGAACCCGACGCTAATTCGATCGGGGACTACGCCGCTGATCATATACCCTGGCGCTTGAGTCTTCCCGCAGCGATCGTGACTAATATCGACACGTCGGATAAACCTGGTTCTCATTGGGTGGCATTCTATATAGATCGCCATGCAAGCGGCACCTACTTTGACAGTTACGGTCTGGGACCTAAGTTGCGCTGGCATCTCGACCGACTCGGAAGAAATTGCAAGCGGCTCAGGTGGAACAAGAAAAAGTTGCAGAGCATCGATTCGAAAGTCTACGGCGAATATTGTATTATGTTTTTGTATTTTATGTGTAGCAGGTGTACTTTACGCACTTTTTGTCAAGTCTTTACGACAGATTCTCGAGCGAACGACAAATTAGTCGCAAACTTTTGTAAAAATGTCAGGAGAAAAGTAAACGGACAGAAAATAAGAAAACAAAAGAAAATACGACGCGTGAACAACTTTCCGCGCGCAACTTCCACAGGGGCAGGCTTTTGTATGCAATCGTGTAAATCATTGTCGTAATAATGATGTCGCCGTTTTTTGTACTCATGTATGAGGTTAATTTTAATGAATTTTTGTTTGTGTCTATCTATAATAGTTTGTAGATTTTTCTATACGCTTTGTAGTTTTAAACTTTAGTTTCTAATCGTGTATGAGTTTAATATCCCTGGAGTAAAACACATTCAATTTTAGTTTGTTAGTAATCAGTCCCGATTGTCCGCGCTGCTTTAAAATTTATGTAATCATAGTTTGCAAGTTTTTGTGTATTCATACTTTTATTTCTATTATGTAAGTTTTTTCTTAATAATAATCTGATCGATCGATTAAAATTTTTTACCAAAGCAGCTGTTTTCATTTATCGACCTCACAGTAAATTATCCAATCCTCTTTGTTTCCTTGAAAAAAATAATAATAATTTGTTCACACACGCACACGCATGACTAAAAAACCTGACTTTCTTGGAATAGTTATCGATATTTACGCCCTGATCGCGTATCTCTCTCTTGTACAAAACTTATCTACGCGTACGTGACTAATACAAATGAACTCATTTTCGCTGTTACCGAATACTCAATTGTAATAGAATACCTCTTAAACTACTAACACTAGACCTGACTTTCTTGGAAAAGTTATCGATATTTACGCCCTGATCGCGCATCTCTCTCTTGTACAAAACTTATCTACGCGTACGTGACTAATACAAATGAACTCATTTCCACTGTTACCGAATACTCAATTGTAATAGAATACATCTTAAACTACTAACACGTGCATCGATTGATCAAAGGAAACGATAAAATCTCGCGTATCAATAAATATTTCAAAACAAAGATATCTCTCTCTTTGAGAATAATTTTTCCCAACGCCTTCCCTCCACACGCTCCAACAGCATGTATACGTGGCGCTCTATCATTGGCTAAATGCTTACCACCACCATCCGCCGTACAAAGAAGCGGATGGAGGTATACGCTCGCGCGTATAAAGAACGACGGGCCCACGAGGCTGTGATAATATAGTAGAAACGCAGCAACTGAAAGCCCCACATCTCTACTGTCAAGCAGTATTTCCTTAAAACTAAAGTACGAGCCACGCTGTGCACTATCTAAAAAGCACATCATTATTTCGAACGGTGGCGGCAGTATTTTATTAAAAACGGATATAAAGAGTGTTAACCCATTAACGCCCAAATGTACAAATTTTTGTCACGAAGTTTTACATTTTTTTTTTAAATTAAAACTCTATGAGAAAAATTCTGCAGTAGTCATTTCTTATTGGCCAAGAATCGCTCTTTTGATTGGTGCATAAAAAAATTTTGTAATTTGTTAAATAAACAAATTATACACGTTTTTTTATAAAAAAAAACGTGAATTTTTGAGGTTTTTTTTTACTTTTTTAAATTTTATTATAGGTAATGGTTATTGGAATAATTCCAAAAGTCATAAATGTCGTGTCAAAAATAAATATACTATCAGATAGGGGTATTCCGAAAAAAAAATTACAAAATGGCTGTCACAACATAGCGCCATAAGTGAATTTTTATTTTTAACATTCCAGCCATGTGCAGGAAATTACAAAACTTAATGGATTTTGATAAAACTTGATAACAAAGGGTTATCGATGTCGCTGATCAGGAATCCGGAGTCAGATTGGAATAATTCAAAATGGTGGACAAAATTTTTGAAAATTAATTGGATTCACCTGAAATTCGTTACTCGGAGATTTTTGGGGTTACTGATTTCGAATATGAACTTAGTTCTAAAAAATTCAAAATGACGGATCCAATATGGCCGACGAAATTTCTAAAAACTAATTGGATTCACCTGAAATTCGTTACTTGGGGGTTTTTGGGGTCGCTGATTACAAATATGACCTTAGTTTTCAAAAATTCTAATTGGCGGAGTCAATATCTTTTTTATATATATGGATTTATTAAATGATAAAAAATTAATATACCTATTTGGATTAATATGCCAACGATATGTGAAATAGATCTATCTAGAAAATAAGAATCGTAAGTAATTTTTGTTACAATTTATATTTTCTTTCAACATTTAGAAATATTCTGGTTTAATTATATGATATTCTTTTGTTTCTGAGCATGTGGAAGTCTTTTGTTTCTGGACAGTGCTGTGCATTCTTGCATGATATTTTATTTTTAAGTTTTTCGGTTTTACAGAAGTTACTTACTCTTTGTATTTGAATTCTAATCATTCTTGTGTAATCAGGCTATAGTCTTTTCTTTCGAAGCATGTGACCGTCTTTTGTTTCTGAACAGTGTTGTGCATTCTTGCATAATATTTTATTTTTAAGTTTTTCGGTTTCACAGAAGTTACTTACAATTTGTATTGAAATTCTCATTCTTCTCGTGTATTCATGAGAGAGTCCTTTGTTTTTGGATATTTCTGCTTTCTTGCATAATAGTATTTTATTTCCTGGATATTTTTCACATATTATATTTATTTCACATATCATTGACAAGTGAAAAACATTCTCCAATTTGTAAATCAAGGTAAGTAAATAATTCTTATTACGTATTTTTCGCAATGCCTCGTCGAAAACGTTCTGATATTCAAAATGCAGAAAATGATGTTTCCGAAGATAACGGAAAGATGTTTTTGAATATGATGAACGCATTGATATTGCTATAATACCTGATACAAATGATTCAGATGTCGATGATGTTTACGATGATAGTGATGAAGATAGCGAGAATGAAAGTGATTTTATTGATAAACAGACTATAATGTCGTATAGGCATGTTCAGAATAATTATTCTAAGAATCAACAATTTTTGGAACTTAATCATCAATACAACTGGGCTGATGGAGAAAAAGCTCATAACTACAATCTCCAGAATGAAAACTTATTGAAAGAGAAAGATAAAAAATTCATTCGTGAAAGTTCGTTAACAGAACTCTTCGAATTGTTTTTCTCCAAGTCTATGAAAGAATATATAGAAGCTTCTGCTGAAAATGGGTTAACCATTCATTGTCTGAGTTAAATAATTTCATAGGGATATTAATTTTTTCGACTTTTAATAAACGTAGATCCGAAAGAGATGATTGGTCTACTGATCGGTTGTTAGAATGTCGCATTGCTAGGTCGGCTATGTCGCAAAATCGCTTTTTAGCCATAAAGACAGGCCTGAAATGTGCAAAAAAAGAGGATAGAAACGCAAAAGATTCTGCTTGGAGAGTAACAACAATTTTGGAATTATTCAAAACCAACGCAAAACGCTATGGCTATTTTCAAACCGCTCTTGCCATCGATGAAATGATGGTGAAATTGAAAGGACGTTTGCATTTTAGTCAACATATCAGAAATAAGCTAGTACGATTCGGCATAAAAATGTGGGCTCTTTGTGTATCTGATGGCTATATGTACGAATGCGACATCTACTGTGAGAAAAACTCAAAAAAAGATGATAATTTAGAAAATTGTGCTTTGGAAAGTAGAGTAGTCATGAATATGACAGAAAATTTTCTTTTGACAACTTCTCGAAAAAAGGTAGAGCAATATCATCTTTACTTTCATAATTACTTTGCAAGTCCAGACTTAGTCATTCATTTACATAAAATTGATTTGAAAGCGATTGGAACTGTGAAACAGAATCGTGTAAAAGAAAACAATAAGTTAGAGAAGAATGCTTCCCGAGGAACCATGTAAGTAAAACGAAACAAATAGTAGCCTAAATTATATTACTTTGATGGATTCCAAAAAAGTTTCGCTACTTTCAACAGCTGCTGCTGTCAGTTCACCACAAATTGTAACGCGCTACTTCCAAGACAAAAGAAGTAAAGATGATGCAATGCCAAATGTGTTTACAAAGTATAATAAGTGTAACGGAACCGTCTACGATGGGAAAATTTTTTTTTGTATATATTTTTATGCGATGAACCATAGTCATAACCCTGAACACCTATTACCCTACCGACACTATTGCACCAAGGGTTGTAGATGTAACCTGCGCTTCTCGGAGTCTCAAGCTGTCATAAAACACCGACGCGGCGCATGCTTTAAAATTTCTGAATTTTTAATCTTGTAATTTCCTTTTCCTTAAAAGGCTATATTTAGACTTTATAGTAAACGGTCTGTAAACTTTATTTTCTTCGTGATAAAGGACAAATACTATTTTTTAAATAAAATAAAATTTGTAACTAATCATAACTACAACCACGAGCGTAATAAAATATAGTATGAAATAATTTACCGAGGATCATTACTTTTCGTATATAAAATGAGTAACCTACTCTAGTAGAAATTTTAAACAACGTTACTCGTATTTCTTAGTTGTGTACCAATCTGAATAATAGTAAAACTCTTAGTTGAATAATAAATTCCTGCATCACGATTTTTATTGAAAAAATACTCTAGATTGTATTAACACAATAGTTATAAAATATGACTAATTTTCTACTAGGGTATATTCTAAATAATAGCTTAAGTATAAATTACCAAATGTAATTTTTCCTTTATATGTTCGACTGAATATTTTAGTATTTTATATATAAATTAAGTTAGCGTTTAACCAGATATTGTTCATTCGATAAAACACTTTAACTAGCAACCGTTCAGGCGTGGGATGAATAGTTTACACGATATAACATTTGTAAAATAGATTTAAGATTATAATAATTACTTTAAGCCACACTCTTGAAGGACTATTTTCTATACCTGAATAATAAAACTCATCCCATAATTTTTCTTTTATTTCCTTTCCTTACTTCTATAAAGGAAACTCACCAAACAGCAAAATATTTGGTTTATACAAAATATTCTTTAAACAAATAAATAAAATTTTAACTAATTAACAAATAAATAAATTAATGTTTTTCAGTTTGAGATAACTATATTTAAGCGCGAAAATACTCTTTCAAAATGTGAAATTGGCTTTAAGGGACGCTTAGCTCGAGCGGATACATTATCTTGATGCTGCAAAACACTTGACTCATACTAAATATAGATACGACGCTTTCCCACGCGGGGACGCGCTTTTCCAAATCATGAATATATACGACCTATACTGTACATTGGAAACATAATTTTATATTATTAGGCAATATCTCTCTGTTACAGATAAAATTGTTTTAACAATTACAAATAAATAACCACCTGTACTTTTGCAACTACAACTTTTAAGCATGAAATGGATTATAACCAACTAATAATGAATAATAATTATAATAACCACTATATCATGTAAAGTAACAAGCTTATTAACCACTAGCTTAATTTTTACCGACTGTGTTTATTTTTATATATAACTTTATCGAATACAATCTCATTATAATTTAGATTTTTAAGTATTAGTAACTTTTATATCGTAAATAACAGTTTGTTTATCCTTATGTTACCATATAAACACTCATACCAAAAATAAAAAACGATAACTATAATTTTTAATTAACAACATGTATATACAGAATTAATTATTAATAAATAACAATTAATTACTGTAATAGCTATTATATTATATAAATCAACAAGTTTTGATAACAAAATATTTAGGTTTAAGTTTATTTTAGATAATTGACTGTTATTATAAATTATCATATATGATTACATTGTAAATTAGATTATTAAGTTAGTAAAGTTTTGTATTGCGAATAACTATCATTAAAATAGTCGTAGCGTTTTCGTTCAAATTTGTAATGTCTTGCTACATAATTATTTAGTAAGATGAATAATTCAATTCTTGGTAGAATATCTAGATTGTTTATTATAGAAAAAGGCCGAGACAAAGAGGGTGTTTTACCGTTATGAACAGCCCCACACACATGGCTTATCTAAAAATAGATATCGTCAGCCTTATTGCGCGGAGACGCATTTTCCAGCATTTTTTGGGACTCAATGTACTATAGCTTAAGAATATTATTTCCAATTTTAAAACTTATAAAGCTTATATTTATTTAACTATTTTACATTTTTGATTTCTAACAACGCAATTTAACTGCAATAAATTTTCTCTACATTTTCATATAATATTAATCCCTAATCTCAATTTTTAAAACTAATTGTTTATCTATAACTTTATTGGTTTATTAATATTTTTCTTGTGAAATCTTAGTAGCTTTACTCTGATAACAATTTCATTTTCCATAAAATACAAATATTCACATCCAAGCCTTATAGAGATGATTATTTAATTAAACAAAAAAAAAAATATAAAAACAATAAATTTTATGATTGGAAATAATCTGAAACCATATTTGTTATAACCATGAAATGGAATTTTTATGTTTTTGCGCTAACTTTAAATAAAACATCGTAGTTAAATAAATAATAGCGATATCTATCACAATTTTGTAAACACTTTTATAACTTTAAGCTCAACTGTCTAGTATTATCATTTTTAATGAAATTTCGTGTTTGTGTAAAATATATTAATTATTTTTCTGCAAAAAAACTACATATTATATTTTACGATTTTTGTATTCATTGTAACTCTACTTCTAATCAACTTATAACCACCGTTCAAATTTGTAATACCTTGTCACGGAAATATCTACTGAATTAAAATTATAGCTAATTTGTAAAATTGCGATTTGTAATGATTCTACACAATCTGTAGAAAACTGTCAAAAATAGAGTGACAAAATTGAAGAGTGAGGGAGATAGGAATATCTTCTGTCTCTCTCATCTCTCTTTCTCTGTCACTCATATAGCGTTCTCTCTCGCTCTTTAAAGAAGATACGAGCCGCCGGAAAATACCCTAGAGAAGGGATAAGGGACCGCTCTCTACCGCTCTCTGTGTTAAAACATAGGATCTTCCCCACTATCACAGAAATCGACGTTTGGAAGGGATGACGCCCCCACATCATTGGACACCGCTTTTCCACACCACAACATTACGAGATATGCAAAGCATCCCTCGCCGCCGAACTTATCACGTATGATTCGTTCACCAAAATGACGCAACTACCCGATTTGACACCGCAGCTTTTCCAGCCGAAGAAGAGGAGGAGCAACGCATTTAAATACGCTGAACGCGCACTGCTCGCCGGTCAGTCAGATTTACAAGCCTCACAAGCTTTGCTGACTGGTCCAGGGTGCAGTTCACCACAAGCCTCACAAGCTTTACTGAACTGACCAAGCAGTCAGCAAGAGCCTCACAAGCTTTGTTGATTGTACGTGCAGTACAACCACAAGCATTCACAAGCTTTATTGATACTGTACACTTATTGAGAGAATTATTTTCAAAAATAAAAAAAAATATTCAAATCAAAATTTCGGAATTTTACATATATCCAAAAATCTTAAAAAAAAAAAAACCAAAAAAAGAAAAAAAAAGGTGAATAAGATAAAGAAAATAAAAATAAAAATAAATCTATAATTAACTTTGGATTTCGAATAAAAGCTTGGCCTTGGTCTTAAGGATTTTAAGTGACATCTTTATTCGAAATTACAAGTCATTTAGTGAGACATCTTAAGGAGTCTAATGCAATTTGACTTGACAAAGTAAATATTTATTTATTTATATATAAGAAATTATTGAGAAAATTTATTGAAAATTATAATCGAATTCACTAATAAAAATAAATCTATAATTAACTTTGGATTTTGAATAAAAGCTTGGCCTTGGTCTTAAGGATTTTAAGTGACATCTTTATTCGAAATTACAAGTCATTTAGTGAGACATCTTAAGGAGTCTAATGCAATTTGACTTGACAAAGTAAATATTTATTTATTTATATATAAGAAATTATTGAGAAAATTTATTGAAAATTATAATCGAATTCACTAATAAAAATAAATCTATAATTAACTTTGGATTTTGAATAAAAGCTTGGCCTTGGTCTTAAGGATTTTAAGTGACATTTTTATTCGAAATTACAAGTCATTTAGTGAGACATCTTAAGGAGTCTAATGCAATTTGACTTGACAAAGTAAATATTTATTTATTTATATATAAGAAATTATTGAGAAAATTTATTGAAAATTATAATCGAATTCACTAATAAAAATAAATCTATAATTAACTTTGGATTTTGAATAAAAGCTTGGCCTTGGTCTTAAGGATTTTAAGTGACATCTTTATTCGAAATTACAAGTCATTTAGTGAGACATCTTAAGGAGTCTAATGCAATTTGACTTGACAAAGTAAATATTTATTTATTTATATATAAGAAATTATTGAGAAAATTTATTGAAAATTATAATCGAATTCACTAATAAAAATAAATCTATAATTAACTTTGGATTTTGAATAAAAGCTTGGCCTTGGTCTTAAGGATTTTAAGTGACATCTTTATTCGAAATTACAAGTCATTTAGTGAGACATCTTAAGGAGTCTAATGCAATTTGACTTGACAAAGTAAATATTTATTTATTCATATATAAGAAATTAAAGAAAATTATTCATGATACCTAGTTTATTAACTCGGAGCCCAAGTGTTTACTCTCTATCTTGTAAATTAAATTAATACACAGTGGCTTATGAGCACCAGCCCTCGAAAGCGAAGGGTGAACCTGAGAATAACCTGAGATTGGGTAAAATTAGTTTTTTTTTCCTAAAACCTTAAACTCCTGGGCTCGTGACCTACATCCTATCCATACAAGGGACGTAGTGCAACAAAATTGTTCTTAAGGGACAAGTGTGCCGTACCTGTTGGTCCTGATTAACTTTCCAAAATTCCCTACCAACAAATATCTAAAATCACTACTACAAGCGCCTTGTACTTCCAACTCAAAGCTCAACCAAGGTTAATTAGCTAACGCAGCTACGGCTTAAAAGAGCGTAACTCTTAATCGAGTTAACAATCCCAGTCGTGTTGTGTCTTAGGACGTGACATAAGTATATGGACGGAGTCGATATACATGATCAGTATTGTAGTACATTATTGCCTATATTTAGAAGCAAGAAATGGACTTGGATAATATTGATGCGACTAATCCAATCATCAATGCTGTTATACTGTTCATAGTGTGCAAGAAAATGGAAAAAAGTGTCGACTAAAGATTATGCAATGGATATTGCAAGAAGTTATTTGAAAAAGAAAAGCACTAGCGAAATGAAGAACCATAAAATACAGACCCAAAAAACCGAAAGTACTGCTCAGATGACTTTTGCGAAATTCGAACTTACTTATGGTGTGATAGCTGTCAGAAATCTTTTTTCAAAGAATGTTTTGCAAAAACTCACACATGAGATTCTCGTTAGCAGCATGCTTTAAGATTATAATAATAAAAAAAAAAAAAAAAACAAAATAACAAAAATAAAAATCCCAAGAAAAAATTAAGAAAACAAAAAAAAAACAAAAGGCTCTTTATTTACGTTCACCTCCACGCGGTAAGAGTCGGGCAACGTTGGATGTTTTGACAACAAGACGGCAAAGAAACGTAACTTGTTAAAAATTATTGTACTTTTCAATGTACATAAATTAATTGGGACTAACACATTTACTACTTTGAAATATTTAAAAACTGGCTCCAAATTTGAGCTCAGCGACCCCAAAAATCCCCAAGTAACGAATTTCAGGCGAATCCAATTAGTTTTCAGAAATTTCGTCGGCCATATTGGATCCTCCATTTTGAATTTTTTAAAACTAAGGTCATATTCGAAATCAGCGACCCCAAAAATCCCCGAGTAACGAATTTCAAGTGAATCCAATTAGTTTTTAAAATTTTTGTCTGACATATTAGATTTTGTCGGCCATATTGAATCCGCCATTTTGAATTTTTGCAAATTAAGGTCACATTCGTAATCAGCGACCCCAAAAATCCCCGAGTAACGAATTTCAGGCGAATCCAATTAATTTTAAAAAATTTTGTCCGCCATTTTGAATTTTTCCAATCTGATTCCAGATTCCTAATCAGCGACATCGATAACCCTTTGTTATCAAGTTTTATCAAAATCCATTAAGTTTTGTAATTTCCTGTACATGGCTGGAATATTACAAATAAAAATTCACTTTTGGCGTTATGTTGTGACCGCCATTTTGTAATTTTTTTTTTCGAAATACCCCTATCTGATAGTATATTTATTTTTGACACGATATTTATGATTTTTGGAATTATTCCAATAACCATTACCCATAATAAAATTTAAAAAGGTAAAAACAAAAACAAAAATTCACGTTTTTTTTTATAAAAAACCATGTATAATTTGTTGTAGTATATACTTATATAAATAATGTTTTTTGATATTTTATAACACATTTAAGTAAATAATGTTTTCCTATCAGAAGTCTATAAAAAAGGCAAAAAACAAGAATAGTATATTACGACACAAGGCCAGAAAGTGTCCGGCCAAGTGTCGTATACTATTTTTCTTCATCCCCAGCCGAAAGTACGTTCATATAGTTAATATTAATTAATAAAATAGCGTTGTTAGCTGCTAACTACGGCTCGGCCATATGTATAAGAGGCCTGCTTCAGCGCCACTTTACATATCGCGGAACATAAGGCTCGACTTCTGCTTCTTGTGATACCCGCCCGACTTTTGCAAAACCGAGGCGAAGCCGAGGTTTTGCTGGTCGGGGCGGGCATCAAAAACACTAACAAAAGATGCTTGAAAAACATGATGGGCCAAAAATATGTACATACTTAATCGCAGATGCTGATTTTAACTACCGCCCAACCTCTTAATGGTTCCTCTGTTTGTCCTTTTCTATCCCATACATTATAGAATGAAAGTCAAAAAGCTGTCACGTATAAGTATATACCATCAACTGATAAGAATTTTTCTATCGGTCTTACAGTCTTACAAATTAAATTAAAATAATTAATATTTATAGCAGTCAGATTGCCCTTGTTTATAATCACCCCCGCAGAATCTGAAATAAAAACTTAATTAAAACCTGGAAAAAACTTTTTTAGCAAAGGACGATCTGACTGCCCACCACCACTACATTGTCCAACGTTTCGAGCCCGCTCCGGCTCCTCCTCAGGGACTTTTAACGATATAAGTATATAGCTACACCATGTTTTGAAACTCAAAATGTAAACATCATTTCTATATATATGTATAGAAGTTTTTCACAGTGTGTATGCAATATAAGAACATAATTGATTATGGGAGTTATAAATATATTGTTCAATATATTAATAATAACATAAAATTAATTTAATACACCTATAGCTTTCCAATTTTCCGATTTTACAAATGATTTTCTTGTCATCACATTTGGAAGGGTTAGCATAGTTTAGGTTACAACACGTGTGCTGTCGCGGACGTTGCCATGTAACGATCAACAAAGAGCGGCCATAAAAGTCGCTCTTCCCAGCGCGAAATCGAGCCGGGAAGACCGTACTTTTGGCTAGGGTATGAAGAAAAATCAATTTTCTCGTAATTTTAAAGATAGTAAGCTCTTTCAGCAGTTTATTTAAAATTTTTTTAATTATTGATCCAAACTATATTTTTTTTAGGTTCGAAATAACATATATAATCAAAAAATTCAATAAAAAAAAATTTGATTTTTTCAAAATTTTTAGGTGTAAGACCGCCTTAAAATAGGATAAAGTTTCTTTTTTATTCTGAATTTAAATTTATATAAAAAAAAGCAAATTTTTTGGACAAAATTATTAGTACCAAAATAAATAGCCATTTTTAAGCTTAAAGACAAATCCAAATTCTGCGCCTAAAAATACGTAGAAGAGCGTTTAGTTACCGAGATAATTCCAGATGCTTAGACAGAGCTCCCTCAGCACTGAGATTAATTGCCTACTAATGTGAGAAGCCGGGCTGAGAATTAATTCCTGTTATTCTTGAAATTTTTTGTACATGATCTACTATATCCTCTTGATTAAAATAATCCTCTTGGTTTATATACTTGTCTTAATTAAAAAATTATGAAAAAATTCTCTTGATTAATAAAATCCTCTTGATTGAAAATGTTTTCTTGATTAAAAAGTCCTTTTGATTAAGAATATCCTCTTGATCGAAAAAATCCTTTTGATTGATAAAATCCTCTTAATCGAAAAAATTCTCTTGATTGGCAAAGTCCTCTTGATTTACAATCCTCTTGATTGATAAAATTGTCTTGATTGGCAAAGTCGTCTTGATTGATAAAATTGTCTTGATTGGCAAAGTCCTTTTGGTTGATAAAATCCTCTTGATTGGCAAAGTCGTCTTGATTTACCATTCTCTTGATTGGCAGTCCTCTTGATTGACAGTCCTCTTGATTGACAGTCCTCCTGATTGACAGTCCTCTTACTTACAGTCCTCTTGATTGACAGTCCTCTTGATAGCACTAAGTACACTTGAATATGCAAGCAAAGTGGTCTCATCTTTTGTGTACAGTTTTCGCGTTACCAAAGTCCTCGTGCACGGGTCCGGCGCTGAGAATCGTTGCTTGACCCCACGAGCGGGCGAGCCCTTCTGGCTCAGGGTGGTGAGATGATGGAGCAGAAAATTCATTGACTCGGTCTTACCGGAACCGCTCTCGCCACTTATCACAATGCACTGATTCTTCTTCTCCTTGAGCACGCGGTGATATGCCGCGTCGGCTATAGCGAATATGTGCGGCGATATGTCCGAACCGAGCCTTCGATTTTGATAAAGATTCACATACTTCGGATAATAAATCGAGTAGAATTTGAAGGAGTTCCGGGCGATCAGTATGCTGCCAACGTAGGTGTAAATATTGCCGGTGATCCGGATACTCCTTATCGCGCGGTTGATGCACAAAGCGATTGAAGTAGATTGAGGAACTGAGGATCCATGGAAAATCTGCTGTCTGACCACAGGTAGTCAGACGTAAAACCGAAAAGTTTTGCATTTTATTAGTTATGAATTTACTCACACAATTATTTGCACAAAAATTTTAATTGCTTCTTTAAATTAACTGGGCTCGGATACTTTTGTCAAAACAGTGTTAAATATAGAAGTTACCTAAAATAAAAAAAAACATAGTTGTCACTACAAACACTTTTTATTATTTTTGGAGTAATGTATAGAGACTCATGAAGGGTTTCCATCATAAACAGTATTTTTAAATCTAAAATCAGTAAAGAAATAAAAAAGATTCCGGTGATTTATCAATAGCTTTTGTAGTGACAAAATCTAGTTTCTCCAATATTGACATTTTGTGAAAAAAGTTATCTTAGTCATGTTAAATACACTTTATAATAAATAAATCACATTACAACTATGGTTTTTTTTTTTAATTTTAGGTAACTTCATCATTTAGCACTTATTTGACTAGAGAGTCGAGCAGAACCACCTTAAGGGGTAACGCCACTCTAGAAGTCGAAAAAAACGCGATTTTTGGAAATTTAAAAAAAGCTTATCAACTGATGAGAATTTTTCCATCGGTCTTACAGTCTTATAAATTAAATTAAAATAATTAATATTTATGGAAAATTCATCGGGCTCCTACAATATAAAAGCCACCTGTCAGATTTAGCAGTTGAATTGGCCATTCAATGTTATCAACATTTACTTTCAGGTGATGTGTCCGTACTTAATCCAAAGAATATAAGAATGATAGATATCCGCTTAAGTAATGCATCTCAGACATTTCATGTACTTTGGAGTTGGCTTTATCTTTCTGAAAGTACATATAATTTAATAAAAAAATGAAGATATGTTATTTTTCATTTTTGACAGTTCTAAAAAATACACAAGCATTGTCTTAGCTAAATCTGGAAAATTGCATAATTTCATTTTTTTTTATTAAATTATACCTACTTACAGAAAGATAAAATCAGCTAAGAAATATATGCGATGCCTAAAATACATTATAGAAGCAGATTTCTATCACTCTTATATTCGTTTGGATTAAGTCCTAAAACACATCACCTCAAAGTAAACATCGACAACACTTAATCATCAGTACATCTGCTACATCTGACAGGTGGTTTTTATATTACAGGAGCGGGATTAATTCGTCTTTTCAAGTTATAAATTTCAGCTTATTTAATTTAAATATGTTTTCTCTTATGAAATCTGAGGTTCCGTGTAGTGTGAGTCTGTCCGAAAGCTCTATAGATTTATAGGCCTGTTTATAATATGGTATTTAATTTTTTCTTTAAGAGAGTATGATTGAATAATAAATTTAGGTACCTGTCAGAATTATGAAAACTTGACTATAACCTGTAAAAGTCAATTAATGTTCATTAATTATTCATTAACTACTACAATTTAACTGAATTTTACAGGTTAAAATAACTTTTTCACAACCTCTACATGCACTCAGATTTAATGCTCAACTATGCCCTCAAATTACCTATTTGATGCCTTGCATTTTGTAAACATAGCTATTACATCAGGCCTATAGATCTATAGATCTTACGGACAGGCTCACACTACACTACACAAAAAGGACCAGAATTCAAAACTTGACAAGAAAATTCATCCGGCTCCTACAATATGACAGCCATGTGTCAGATTTAGTAGTTGGATTGGCCATTCAATGTACTTTCAGGTGATGTGTTCGTACTTAATCCAAAGAATATAAGAATGATAGATATCCGCTTCAGTAATGCATCTCAGACATCTCATGTACTTTGGAGTTGACTTTATCTTTCTGAAAGTACATATAATTTAATAAAAAAATGAAAATATGTAGTTTTTCATTTTTTACAGTTCTAAATAAAATTGCATAATTCAATTTTTTTTAATGAAATTATACCTACTTACAAAAAGATATTGGCTTAAAAATATATCGGCTTAAAAATATACATAATCAGGTTAAAAATACATGCAATGCATGAAAAGCAGATTTCTATCATTCTTATTAAATTAAGTTCGAAAACACACTTATATACCAATCAACAACACTTAATGATGAGTAAACCTGTTAAATCTGGCAGGTGGCCTCTTATAGTTGCTGCTTTTTCTGGAAGGAAAATGAAAATCCTGAAACAAAAAAATGAAGCTATAGCAATGGTCGAAAGCAATAAATTACTGAAATAATAATTATTCAAAGTAAAGACCACAAAATGGTTACAGTGTATTAAAATAAATACAGACTAGATCAGGTTCCATGGACAATCTGGAAGAAGATGAAGCTGTAAAGATGTGCGTATCAGGAAGCCCTTCACTCAAGGTTACCCACTGTGACGCCGTTGTCGAGTTTTTCAAAATTGCAGTTCCCAATTTGGTGCTATTTTCTCATAAGTCTCTTGCCTTTAATTGGTCATGTTAATGCTCATATTGATAGTCTCATAACTTCCAATCGATACTGAAGAACCATACTGGGAAAAAAAAATTTGGTTTAGTAAATAATGGTTGTTATTTTAGATTTGAATACCCTGACTCGTGTAGAAAAGAACAAGGAAAATCAAAAATTTTCTATGAACACGGTCT
Source organism: Torymus aiolomorphi (assembly GCA_036365515.1). Taxonomy (NCBI): domain Eukaryota; kingdom Metazoa; phylum Arthropoda; class Insecta; order Hymenoptera; family Torymidae; genus Torymus; species Torymus aiolomorphi. The sequence goes on along the minus strand of CM070875.1, from coordinate 150,569,962 downwards.
CTTTTGCCGGGAAAGGAAAACAATAATAGAAATTTTTTGGATTCAATATGAAAAGTAATTATATTAAATAAGAAATAACTAAAGAATTAGATTAATAATAATATGTTTTAAAACATTCTGCTTAGAGTAAATTATTACACGGTCACCTATTGGTTGGTACCATAACCACAAACTATAATATCTCTGCACATAACTGACTGCTAGCATCAATGGAAACACAGCTGTCATCACAATAGTAAATACTATGATTTCTAATTTCTTTATACGGCGTTTCTCAATTAATTTTTTACTTTTTGCACTCTAAAGTAGATTTGAAAGTAAAGATTTAGTATATAATATTTAATAAACTACATTCATTAAATAAATTTGTGAAAGTGTTTAATACAAGTAGTATACAATGAGTGTTTTGTTGAAGTTTCAAATTAGCTTGACAACGAGACAGTATTGTCAAGCACACTCTCTATGAATAGAAATATATTTATTTCAAGATTCAGTTTAATTTATAATCATCAAATCTACAGTTACATCTACCTTTATAGGGTATAAGTTGGTTCAGACATATGAGGTACGTCTTGAACTTAACTATGTACTGTACTCTGGTTGAAATAAATAAATAAATTAATTTTTGAATGACTTACTTTTCTGTTATCTCCTCAAAGGTCTTCTTTATAGTAATATAATCCATCATCAAGATCCTGTGTTATTTTTACCTGTAGTCCAATCACCAATGCGATCATGTCCTTCTTGTTTTGTAATTTTTAAAGAAACAGGCTGTGTAATCATGAGAATAATTTATCACCTTGTGATTGATCTTCTAATGGTCCTTGGGGTGCTTTCATCATGGTTAACTACGTGTTGGTTTTGCACTTTTAAACTTTATCTCGTGGTACTTGAGGTTACAGATACAGATACTCCACAAATCTTTTCATAATTCTTCAATTGTAACTTTTTGATATGCTGCAGAGAAACAACAACTGTACGAACTCTGATAGGAATGCAGGAGCTACGGATCCATGACTTATTTACAAGTTACTTACATGTGCATGCCTCCATTCAGCAAAATGACGTTGAAAAGCTTTTAGACATGAAATTACTACAGATTTCACAGCAGGGTTTTCCATCTCAACCAAGGGGCAAATTCTTAAGATTACAGGGCAGCTCATTGTAATCATTTTCCTTAGATTCATTTGCACTTGCCGCAGAATCAGAATCTCCACGTTCGCCTTCAGTTCTAACTTACTTCCTCTGTACATTTTCTTTTGTGGCTACTCTCTGATTAGATACTATTTGAGCAATCTTGCTACTTCCTTTTGATTTTCTACATTCTTACCCCTGCCTGGTTTCCTTTGATTCTTCTTTGCCAATAAAATAGGATCAAGTATAGCCTCTTCCTTTGTGCTAAATAATCTTTGATCTTTTTCTTCCTAAGTATCGCTGCATTTCAAACCAAGAGCCATGAGAGCAGAGTTCAATCTATCCCAAGATGAGAAAGCACATAAATCTAAGTGAGCTCCAAGATGATTAAAGCACTGCCTGCTTCTTTAGGCCAACCGGGAAAGGTCCTGGTTTCTAGACCACTGCTCTCCATAAACTAATCAAGCAGCATTTTCAGCCGATGCTCCGAGTTTATGGTTTCCCGATGGCTCGGTTTTTTGTGCAACTTCTGCTTGACCATCGCGTCGGCGAGACGTTCGCGCTCCTCGTCCAGCCGGCGCTGCTGTTCCAGGTCTTCATCGTGAACAATGGTCGGCAGGATGACCGGCTGTTGACGCACTCGGTTATTTATGTTTGGGGTTAGAATATACGGCAGTCCGCGACGCGATGTACCTAACTCGACGACGCGCGCGCAGTTGTGCTGCAGCCTGCAGCGCATACGCTTGGGCGTACACGCTGACACGCACACGGGCAACGCCAACAGTGTCGCCGCCATTGCCATCGCTCTGCGGCGATGTTACACATTACCCATATGATAATAGGTAATAATCTATTTTTTTTTTTGCAAATTATGTAAAATCAAGAGAACATTGCTCTAAGTTTCACAATATTATACCCTTCTGAAAAGTTTCAAGTCAAAATATTAATTCGTTTTTGCGCAAACTTTCAAAGTTTATGCAAAAACGAATTGGTATTTTGACTTGAAATTTGGCAGGAAGGTAGAATATTGTAAAACTTAGAGCAATGTTCTCTTCATTTTGCATAATTCGGTGTATTTTCTTTTTTATTAGCTTCAAACCGCTGAATCGACTCTATCGGTAAAAATTGAGTATGGCACCCCCTCAAGCTTTTTTTGAATTTAAATTTGAAGCAAAATCTATGCTGCCTTCGAACTTTTGACAGCCATATTGGATTTGGTCCGCTATTTTGAATTTCGAAAATCCAATAGCAAAATCATGATCAGCGACCTCGAAAATCCCTGTATACAAACTTTAAGCAAAATCTAAGCTTCCTTCGAACTTTTGACAGACCTTTTGAATTTTGAAAGTCTGATAGCAAAATCGTGATCAGCGACCAGGAGAATCTCTGTATACAAATTTTAAGCAAAATCTAAGCTTTCTTCGAACTTTTGCAGCCATATTTGATCCGCCACTTTAAATCTCGAAAGTCCAATAGAAAAAACGTGATCAGCGACGTCGGAAACACCTGTATACAAACTTCAAGCAAAATCTAAGCTTCCTTCGAAAGTTTGACAGTCATAGTGGATCCGCCATTTTGAATTTCGAAACTCTGACAGCAAAGTTGTGATCAGCGACTTCAGAAACCGCTGTATTCCAATTTTGAGAAATCACTAAGCTTTTTTCGAATTTTTAACCGCCATATTGGATGCGCCATTTTGAATTTGGAAACTCCGACATCAAAGTCTTGATTGGCGACTTCAGAAATTCCTGTATTCCAATTTTGAGAAACACTTAAGTTTTTTCCGAATTTATAGCCACCATGTTGTATCCGCCATTTTGAATTTTGAAAGGTTGATAGCAAAATCGTGTTCAGCAACCGCAAAAACCCCTTTATACCAATTTTAAACAAAATCTAAGCTTTTTTCGAATTTATAATTGGAGTTAATTTTCTGAGTTGTAAGCTTGTCTTGAGCGTTACTTCATCAAATTATAAGAGATCGAGGAATCTCAATCGAGACCCGCCCTGAAGCCACGCGGGTTAACCCTTACTTTTTGTATCAATAAGTGCGGGACTAACCTCCCTCTTTTAGCGGAAATCGATCAAGTGAGGCCACAATGGTGTCGGTGGTTTACTCGCCAAAAAACGGGCATTGATGAAGTTTCAGAGAACATTGGCCCATGACGTCCACGACAAAAGCGGGATTTTCTACTACAAGATTCCTATAACCTTGAGGGAGGTCTTGGGGGATCACGAGGGGTTCAGGTGTCGGTGAGGGGGATCGAGGGGAAGGGGAACGGGAGCTCTTCCATGCTCAAAATAATGTGTAAAAAATGCGGAGTGACAATTGACAATGCGAAGGGACGCGGAAGGACGCGGAGGTTTGGCGTCTTAATTTGGCTACTACATATTATAGTAATATATATATATATATATATATATATAAATATGAAATTCTGGAAGTTTGAGGATTATATTCAGCACCCGCTTGGAAGTTTGAGGGGTTATGGGAAGTTTGAGGAGCCTCCTCAAACTTCCAATCTATATATTCAGCATCCGAGCGGAAGTTTGAGGGGTTTTCTAGAGTCTATTTGTCTAGAGTCGGTAACCTGAGGGTTATTATTTCTTTAGCCACTCTGACCGACCGGGGTTGAGCTCCTCAAACTTACTAGCCTGTATATATATATATATATATATATATATATATATATATATATATATATATATATATATATATATATATGTTCACCGCTATGTTTCAGGACTTTTCATTGGTTTACCGCTATGTTTCAGGACATTTGCATGTTTTCAGGACTGTACTGAATTAGGAATATGTTTACCACTACCTTTCAGGACATTTTTGTATTATTCAGGACATTTAGGGTTTCTTTCACAACGGCTTTTTCCGTAAAATTTTTCCGAAATCAACGTAAAATACTGCGGAACTGAAAGGGGGCGCCGCAGGCGTCGTGGTGTTAGTCAACACCCTGAGGGATATTATTTCTTTAGTCACATATATACTGTTTAACGTTTTATACCTACTTCTATTGCAGAAAATCTGTAGGTGTCCTAGAAGGTAGCGGTGTACTAAGTTTTATATATATATATATATATATATATATATATATATATATACTAGGGGGGGACCCCCTACTCGCTCCGCTCGTCAAACCCCATATAAAATAAATTTAAAAATTTTATATTTTGGAATAAGAGAACAAATCACCCTGATGTTCATTATTTTAAATTATTACACTTATTTTATTACTTATAAATTATTACTTATTTTATTACTTACTTTATAAATATTGGACAATGTTTTAAATTTAACCAATATCTGTGTTGCGTTAATTTGTTTTGTATAAACTTTATTAACTATAAAGATTGGTTGAAGAGACGAACAGTTTTCCACGTCACGCTGGGGTACTGTTCATAGGTTTGAACAGTACCCCAGTTGGATTGTTATTTTAAGTGGCATCCTTCGCCAATAACCCTACATTACCACTATACCTAAAATTTTATGAAATTATATTAAATATATTTTTATATAATTTATATTACATTTTGAAATTTAGGAAAATAATAAATTAAAAATAAATTGTATGATTTATATTATCTTTAATATACCCTTGAATGTTTTTATAAGCTTTTTATTATTTAGAACCATATATATTCATTTGTTCCTTTTATATATATTTTTACTTTTAAACATTATATTGGATACATGAAAGAATTTAATATAATTTATTGTAAATGATTTTAAAATTAATATAATTTTATTTTCCTTAAATTTCAAATATTCCATTTTCATACTTAATAATAATTTACTTAATAATAATTTTCTTTTATTTCATTGAATTTTAATATTTATTACTTCTATTTAAAATTTACAAAAATATTTATAAAAAAATAATTTTCAAATTTTTAATTAAATTTTCTTTAACATATCCTGTGACGTTTTTGTAAGCTATTTATAATATGGAAATATATATTTTTATTTTTTCTGTTATATATATTTTTGCATATAAACATTATATTGGATACATAAAAGAAGTTAATGTAAAATAATAGAATTAAAAATTAAAGTTCCCTAAAAAACGAGTCCCTGAGGAGGAACCGGAGCGGGCTCGAAACGTTGGACAATGTGGTAGTGGTGGGCAGTCAGATCGTCCTTTGCTAACAAAGTTTTTTCCAGGTTTTAATTAAGTTTTTATTTCAGATTCTGCGGGGGTGATTAGAAACAAGGGCAATCTGACTGCCATAAATATTAATTATTTTAATTTAATTTGTAAGACTGTAAGACCGATAAAAAAATTGTTATCAGTTGATAGTAAATTGCAGTCGACATAAGTAATATTTTTAACAATTAAAAATTAATATAACTTAATACTATTTTTGTTAAATTTCAAATATTTTATACTAAAAAATTGAGTTTAAATTGTATATTGAAAATATTATGTTTGCTTTGGATTTATTTTATTTTTCATATTTTTTAATTAAATTTTGTAAATAATTTAAATCATATTCTATAAGTAAATTATTACAATAGTTACTACTACAGGTGTTTTGGCCAGTGCAGCTTATAAAATCTCTAAAATTGGACCAACAGAGGTGGTTTTGGGCTACTTTTTGCATCTATATGGGAGCGTCCAGCGGAAACGGGCCACCGAGCGCGCGCGGTGTCTTTTTTAGCGTAAAAGGCGCTCTGTTTAACTCGCTCATAATCGTATGCTGCGTCTTTGAAAAAAAAACCAAGGACCTATATCGATAGATTTTTTTCTGCTCTTTCCAATTGCGCCATTGTTTTTATTGCGAAACGCGTTCTTCCGGACGAAAACTCGAGTTGAATATTGAAAGCCATTTTTCTCCAAGTATATCATGCTTTTTTTTCAAAATAAACTACACCATTGGAAAGTACAACTCTTAAGCTTCAAAACCCTATCTTGGAGAAGTTGGAAAAATGAAGGGTTTAAAAGTACGAGGGGTGTTCAAAAAGTAAGTTTCCCTAGTCTGCCGTTTTGTCCCAGCGCCATCTAGCGAGCTGGGACCGAACATAGTTTTAGTTTAGGATATACCGATAAGAGCGGAACCGGTCTTAGCTGCCGAAAAAATTTTTTTCATCAGTACCGGCTCGGAAACCATGGAGCTACCTGTGAAAAACGTGTCCACCTGTGAGTTGCGTGCAGTTATTCGCTTTTTAACTGCAAAAGGGCTTAATGGCAACGAAATGTTGATTGATTTTCTTGAATCCAGTACCACGATAAATGCAGATCGTTACTGTGAAGTGCTAAATAAACTTAAAAGTGCCGTTAAACGAAAGCGTCCTGGAAAATTATCGAGAAAAGTGTTGCTTTTTCACGACAATGCACGGCCTCATTCAGCAAAAAAAACACAAATCTTACTGGAAAAATTCAAATGGGAAATTTTTGATCACCCACCGTACTCTCCAGATCTCGCACCAAGTGACTTTTTTCTTTTTCCTAAATTAAAGGAAAGTTTGGGTGGCCATCACTTCAATTCAAATGATGAAGTGAAAGACATCGTTAAATTATTCTTTAAAAAACAGGGCACGGATTTTTATAAACAAGGTTTGTCAAAGCTTGAGAACAGATATAAAAAATGTATTCAAGTCCAAGAGGACTATGCAGAAAAATAGTTTATAAGTCAAACAATAAATACATATGTTACTTTAACCTAAAAATTGTGTTTTGCTTTTTTCCCGGAGCAGGGAAACTTACTTTTTGAACACCCCTCGTAACAACATGAAAAAGACAGCGCCGAAGGTCCGCGCGAGCCCCTCGCGCCCGTGCGTACGGCACGTTTAAGTGCACGCTCTATTCAATTCGCTAATAATCGTGTACCAAGTCTCTGAAAAAAGAACTAAGGACATATATCGATAGATTTTTTCCTGCTCTTTCCAATGGTGCTATTATTTTTATTCCGAAATGCTTCCTTCTAGTTGAAAATTCCATTTGAATGTTTAAACTCTATTTTTTCAATAAAATATCAGTCTTTTCTTCAAAATGAATTATATTCTTCAAAAGTACAAGTCTTAAACTATAAAATATTATATTTTTAAGTTGAAACATGAAAAGTTCAAAAATGGTAAGATCAAAAAGACAGCGGCTGCCCGCACTTTTTACGCTATGCTCAAGGGCGGATTAATAAACGCGATGTGCTATTTCGCCCTTTCTTTTTTGTAAATATAAAATGTTTTGTAACTTACAATGCCAATGCGTGGACATAATTTTGTGGATCTAGTTGTAACAGTTAGTATAATATTACAATAGCACCATTGGAAAGAGCAGGAAAAAATCTATCGATATATGCCCTTAGTTCTTTTTTCAGAGACTTGGTACACGATTATTAGCGAATTGAATAGAGCGTGCACTTAAACGTGCCGTACGCACGGGCGCGAGGGGCTCGCACGGACCCTCGGCGCTGTCTTTTTCATGTTGTTACTTTTAAAACCTATATTTCTCCAACTTCTCCAAGATAGGGTTTTGAAGTTTAAGAGTTGTACTTTCCAATGGTGTAGTTTATTTTGAAAAAAAAACATGATATACTTTGAGAAAAATGGCTTTCAATATTCAACTCGAGTTTTCGTCCGGAAGAACGCGTTTCGCAATAAAAACAATGGCGCAATTGGAAAGAGCAGAAAAAAATCTATCTATATAGGTCCTTGGCTTTTTTTTCAAAGACGCAGCATACGATTATGAGCGAGTTAAACAGAGCGCCTTTTACGCGAAAAAAGGCACCGCGCGCACTCGGTGGCCCGTTTCTGCTGGACGCTCCCATATATATATATATATTTCAATAAAAAAAAAATTTCCCCGAATAGTAAAGAAAATTGACCTCTCCTGTACCTTCTTCCCTTAATAGATTCTCAAAATGCAACAAAAGCTGATAGGAAGTAACAACAAAGATATTTTAGACCGTATTGCACTCAAAGTACGAAAAAAGTATTGTTTTGAAGTTAGTACTTCAAAATAAAAAAAAAAAATTGTGATTTTAATAGATCATCTATTTAGTTGAAAATCATATTGGAGCTGGGGAAGTTTTTTGAAGACGCAATAATGTGTGCTTTTCATGAGGGATTGGAAACTCACTGATAATAGATAACGAAGTGATCTGCCCGATACAAGTATATTATTGTATTGTCAAAAAGTGACATCTAATCAGTGTTTTGTGTCAAATAAAATAAAGTACCGGTATGATGTGTTACATGAAATCAAATCACTGTTTATAATCAACAATTTAAATAAATTGTGTAAATAAACAGTGTTTGTAATCAACAATTCAAGTAAATAAAAAAATAAAATGAAAAAAAATAAATAAAATCAAATTTTACAAGTTCTACTTAAACTCAGTTTGAAATACTTTGAGAATAGCTCAAGTGTGTATTAATAAATAATTATGTATGTGAGGTTCATAAACTTTATAAAAAGCTTTTGCATAGAAGAAAATATTGGTGAGCGACAAGTGAGCATAAATATACAATATAATTTATTGATTTGAAATATTAATCTGAGTCTTGGTTTAAAAAGCATTTGTCATCTTCAAGAAACTTAGTCGATATCAGTGCTGTGCTGTTGTACATATTTACTCAAGCACCAATTAAAAGATTATGTCAAATGAACATTGAAATACTGAAAAAAGCGAAAATGACGTGTTATTGTGAAAATTTCAACGAATAATATTTGTTTTTAATTTTACAAGTTGTGTAACAATGATGGGTTATTAATTTAAGTGGTTTCTAGTGATAATTTCAACAAGCCCAAGTGTTGAGACTAATATAATTAATAATTGGCTTGCGGTGATGGGCGCCAAATATTTTAGAGGAGCCATCTATACTGTAAATATTACAGTACATATGGGAGCGTCCGCCAGAAACCAGCCAGCGGGTGCGCGTGACGCATTTTTCGTGCAAAACACGCTCTGTTCAATTCGCTCGTAATCGTATTCTGAGTCTCTGAGAAAAAACAAAAGGCATATATCGATAGATTTTTTTCTGCTCTTCCCAGTGGTGCTATTGTTTTTCTCCGAAACTCTTTCTTCTGGTCGAAAATTCGAGTTGAAAGTTCAGAGCCATTTTTCTCAAAGTATATCATGTTTTTTTTTTTTTTTTTCAAAATGCTTATCACCATTCGAAAGTACAAGTCTTAAGCTACCCTAAATTTTCAAATTGAAGAAATGAAGGGTTTAAAAGTAACAAGATTAAAAAGACAGTAAATGACGCGCCACACACTCGGGCTTGGTATAATGAGCTCGTAATCGTATTTTGAGTCTCTCAGAAAAAAACAAGAGACATATATCAATAGATTTTTTCCTGCTCTTTCCAATGGTGCTATACTTATTACTCCCAAACACTTTCTTCTGGTCGGAAATTCGAGTGGCAAGTTCAGAACCATTTTTCTTAAATTATAATATGTTGTTCTTCAAAATGAATAGTGTGTGATTTTTCTTTTTCATTTTCAGATTCTCACAGTCTTTGGTGAATATATTACGTAGTACAATTCAAGTAAACATTATAGCTTTAACATTAAAAATATATTACTTATGTCGACTGCAACTTGCTATCAACTTATGAGAAATTTTCCATCGGTCTTACAGTCTTATAAATTAAATTAAAATAATTAATATTTATGGCAGTCAGATTGCCCTTGTCTATAATCACCACCCTGTTGAAAATATCCATGTGGATTTTACACTGATTTCCACATGGAATCGATATGGAATCCATATGGAATCTATACGGATTCCATATGGATTCCATGTTGATTCCATGTGGAAATCAGTCCCAAATCGTCCTGTGGACTTCCACATGGAATTCCATATAGATTTCTATATGAATTTTTCTACAAACATTTGTAAAACCAAATCCGTATGGATTTCCATGTAGATTTCCATGGGGAAATCCAGGTAAAAACGACATGATCCATATAGATTTCCACATGGATTTCCATATGATAATTTTAATGTTTATAAAAATGTTTATTTATAAAATTGTTATATTTTTTTTTACTAGGATACATATTTTTGACAACAAGTACTGTAGAATCTTTTCGAAGAATTACATAAGAGGAAATTATAGTTTATAATTTTTTATGCTATACTGATATGATAAAAAACGTATCCCTAGTAAAAAAATTTAAAAATTTTATAAATAAACATTTTTATAAACATTTAAATTACCACATGGAAATCCATATGGAAATCTATATGGATCATATCGTTTTTATCTGGATTTCTCCATGGAAATCTACATGGAAATCCATACGGATTTTGTTTTACAAATGTTTGTAGAAAAATTCATATAGAAATCTATATGGAATTCCATGTGGAAATCCACAGGACGATTTGGGACTGATTTCCACATGGAATCGACGTGGAATCCATGTGGAAATCAATGTAAAATCCACATGGATATTTTCAACAGGGCACCGCAGAATCTGAAATAAAAACTTAATTAAAACCTGGAAAAAAAACTTTATTAGCAAAGGACTATCTGACTACCCCCCACCACCAAATTGCCCAACGTTTCGAGCCCGCCCCGGCTCCTCCTCAGGGACTGAAATGAAACCCGCGATACACCTCCTTATGTATCCATACCCACTTATTTCCTCTTACCTCCACCACCATCCACCTTCCCCCCTCCAACTTTACATTCTCACTTAAATTAATAAAGAATGATAAATTTTATCTAATTTACTTGACTCTACCATTAAATTTACATTATTCCGATTCCTTAGAATCCTTGAGGAGGAGCCGGAGCGGGCTCGAAACGTTGGGGAATTGGGCAATTTGTTGGTGGGGGTCAGTCAGATAGTCCTTTGCTAATAAAGTTTTTTTTCCAGGTTTTAATTAAGTTTTTATTTCAGATTCTGCGGGGATCATTATAAACAAGGGCAATCTGACTGCCATAAATATAAATGATTTTAATTTAATTTATAAGACTGTAAGACCGATGGAAAAATTCTCATCAGTTAATTATAGCTTTAATAAATAAAAAGAAATTTCCTATATGCTTTTGATGTATAGGAGAGATATATACACGGTGACCCATTTTAATCGCTACACCCGGATTTTTCGGATCCTAAGACAGATACGAAAAAATGATTCAGACAAAAGTTGTAGGGGACGAAGGGGGCCAAACGATGGTCCTAACAGCTTTGACCTTGAACTTGACCTTCAAGGTTATTTCAAGGTCAAGTGGTTTTTTTTAATAGGAACACCTATTTTTGACCCCGGATTCGGAAAGAGCGAGAAATTTTACGTTCAAAATCATATTGAGACATTTTTTTTCAAGGTCACTTCAAGGTCATTTCAAGGCCAAATGAAGGTCGAACTCCGAAAAATCCATTTTAAGTCGTTTTTTCCATGAGTCACAGGCTTAAGTGGTTCAAACTGATCGTAGGTTTAATAGGGAAACCCACACACCCAAAACTTTCACATCCTAGTAAACAAATATCAAACTTGCACATCCGAACCCCATGCTCTTCATAGCCTCACGTGCTAAACTGTTACACCAGACATCCCCCAGTCCCACACATCTCTACCCCGTGTCTGATGTTTGCTTAACGGAAACTTCAAGATCATTAAAGCTTCTGTTGTAAATGTGTCAACCTTACGTTTAGCGCTACCCAGAAACAACGACGTGGACGTAGTAAGGATTGTTTCCTTTGGGGTGCTTGATTAAAGTGAGTCCCCTTGCCTCTCACTGTTCAGGGTGCTTGATTTAAGTGAGTCCCTTCGCCTCTCACTGATCGGGGTGCTTGATTAAAGTGGGTCCCCTTGCCTCTCACTGTTCAGGGTGCTTGATTTAAGTGAGTCCCTTCGCCTCTCACTGATCGGGGTGCTTGATTAAAGTGAGTCCCCTTGCCTCTCACTGTTCAGCGTGCTTGATTTAAGTGAGTCCCTTCGCCTCTCACTGATCGGGGTGCTTGATTAAAGTGAGTCCCCTTGCCTCTCACTGTTCAGGGTGCTTGATTTAAGTGAGTCCCTTCGCCTCTCACTGATCGGGGTGCTTGATTAAAGTGAGTCCTCTTGCCTCTCACTGTTCAGGGTGCTTGATTTAAGTGAGTCCCTTCGCCTCTCACTGATCGGGGTGCTTGATTAAAGTGAGTCCCCTTGCCTCTCACTGTTCAGGGTGCTTGATTTAAGTGAGTCCCTTCGCCTCTCACTTATGTGTTTATCTAGCCTCGAAGAAAATGTTCGAAATTACGACCATTTGCTTCCAGGCACATAGTCAAACGCCTTTGGAAGTGGCGAACGGTGTTTAGCAAAGTTTGCCTTGGAATGGCAGCGCATGCTCGACGAATTCTGTCCATCATGTCTACTCTTGTGGTGGGCCTTTCCTCAAAAACGGCATTTTTTAAATACCCCCATAAGTAAAAATCTGGTGATGTAAGATCTGGTGAGCAAGCAGGCCATTCAACCGGACCAACCCGACCAATCCATCTGTTACCATACTGCTCATTCAAAAAAGTCCTGACAATTCGAGCGAAATGTGGTGTTGCGCCGTCCTGCTGGAGCCACATTCTTCGTCGCGTTTCTAAGTCAACATCTTCCATCAATACAGGTAGTTCATCTCTTATTAGCGTTAAGTAAGTGTGTTGATTAACATTTTCTTCGAAAAAATAAGGGCCAATCACACATCCATTAATAATCCCACACCATACCTTAATACTCCATCGTCTTTGATGGTTTACAGTTCTGACCCAATGAGGATTAACATCAGACCAGTAATGACAATTATGTCTATTCAATTCCCCATCACTTTGAAATTTTGCCTCATCAGAAAAAAGAACAAAATTAAAAAAGTCTGGATCATTTTCTATCATTTGTGAAGCCCATTGGCAAAACACAATACGCTGTTGAAAATGAGCAAACTGTAGATCTTGGACCAGAGTAATATGATACGCATGATATCTAAGCACCTTCATAATCCTTAAAAATGTACTTTTTGGAAGACCGATTTCCCTTTCGTTTCGACGAGCGCTTATCTGTGGGTCAAGATGAATTATTGCCAGAATTGTCACAACCCGATTATCATTTTCATCATATTGATGGCGCCTACGTTGACGAACCATGTGTCCACCACGAGCTCTTTGAGTTAAACGTCTGATAGCCATAGCGTCAGGGTGTCGTCTGTCTGGATAGCGTTCAGCATAAATTCTTGCCGCAGCACGATAATTACTTCGGCTTTCTCCTAAAGCCAACATCATGTCAACGATCTCGTTGGGCGGATAGTCAGCCATTTCAGAGCCAGCTATTAATTACTATTAAATTTGAATAGTGAAATGGTATAAAAAATATTAATAATTATAATATTTGCCCGTATACGGTCGCGACCAAAAAAGAAAAATGTTCCTAAATTATGGTAACTTTATCTGACTAAGTGTATATGCCAAAAGTACTCCGATTGTCACACTTTTGTAATTGTAAGTTTTATAATAAAGTAATAATCATTAAATTATTTCTAATTTGAACGGCACATAATACTCTTGCTTTTATTTTAAATATTGTGAATTATTGCCGTTCAAACTTGAGAAATACTAATATTGATAATGTAATCATTAAAGGCACATTTACAAATAATTTCTGTTCCGTCAAGATTTTTGTACAAAAAAGAAATGTTGTATCTTTATTCTTTTGAAAGTTATGAGTAAATTAAAGATATGAGCTGTAAAAAAATGTCATTGTTTAAAAAGAAAAGTTATAACTTTCAAAAGAATAAAGATACAACATTTCTTTTTTGTACAAAAATCTTGACGGAACAGAAATTATTTGTAAATGTGCCTTTAATGATTACCTTAATTTAATGATTATTACTTTATTATAAAACTTACAATTACAAAAGTGTGACAATCGGAGTACTTTTGGCAAATACACTTAGTCAGATAAAGTTACCATAATTTAGGAACATTTTTCTTTTTTGGTCGCGACCGTATACGGGCAAATATTATAATTATTAATATTTTTTATACCATTTCACTATTCTAATTTAATAGTAATTAATAGCTGGCTCTGAAATGACTGACTATCCGCCCAACGAGATCGTTGACATGATGTTGGCTTTAGGAGAAAGCCGAAGTAATTATCGTGCTGCGGCAAGAATTTATGCTGAACGCTATCCAGACAGACGACACCCTGACGCTATGGCTATCAGACGTTTAACTCAAAGAGCTCGTGGTGGACACATGGTTCGTCAACGTAGGCGCCATCAATATGATGAAAATGATAATCGGGTTGTGACTATTCTGGCAATAATTCATCTTGACCCACAGATAAGCGCTCGTCGAATCGAAAGGGAAATCGGTCTTCCAAAAAGTACATTTTTAAGAATTATGAAGGTGCTTAGATATCATACGTATCATATTACTCTGGTCCAAGAGCTACAGTTTGCTCATTTTCAACAGCGTATTGTGTTTTGCCAATGGGCTTTACAAATGATAGAAAATGATCCAGACTTTTTTAATTTTGTTCTTTTTTCTGATGAGGCAAAATTTCAAAGTGATGGGGAATTGAATAGACATAATTGTCATTACTGGTCTGATGTTAATCCTCATTGGGTCAGAACTATAAACCATCAAAGACGATGGAGTATTATGGTATGGTGTGGGATTATTAATGGATGTGTGATTGGCCCTTATTTTTTCGAAGAAAATGTTAATCAACACACGTACTTAACGCTAATAAGAGATGAACTACCTGTATTGATGGAAGATGTTGACTTAGAAACGCGACGAAGAATGTGGCTCCAGCAGGACGGCGCAACACCACATTTCGATCGAATTGTCAGGACTTTTTTGAATGAGCATTATGGTAACAGATGGATTGGTCGAGGTGGTCCGGTTGAATGGCCTGCTTGCTCACCAGATCTTACATCACCAGATTTTTACTTACGGGGGTATTTAAAAAATGCCGTTTTTGAGGAAAGGCCCACCACAAGAGTAGACATGATGGACAGAATTCGTCGAGCATGCGCTGCCATTCCAAGGCAAACTTTGCTAAACACCGTTCGCCACTTCCAAAGGCGTTTGACTATGTGCCTGGAAGCAAATGGTCGTAATTTCGAACATTTTCTTCGAGGTTAGATAAACACATAAGTGAGAGGCGAAGGGACTCACTTAAATCAAGCACCCTGAACAGTGAGAGGCAAGGGGACTCACTTTAATCAAGCACCCCGATCAGTGAGAGGCGAAGGGACTCACTTAAATCAAGCACCCTGAACAGTGAGAGGCAAGGGGACTCACTTTAATCAAGCATCCCGGTCAGTGAGAGGCGAAGGGACTCACTTAAATCAAGCACCCTGAACAGTGAGAGGCAAGGGGACTCACTTTAATCAAGCACCCCAAAGGAAACAATCCTTACTACGTCCACGTCGTTGTTTCTGGGTAGCGCTACACGTAAGGTTGACACATTTACAACAGAAGCTTTAATGATCTTGAAGTTTCCGTTAAACAAACATCAGACATGGAGTAGAGATGTGTGGGACTGGGGGATGTCTAGTGTAACAGTTTAGCATGTGAGGCTATGAAGAGCATGGGGTTCGGATGTGCAAGTTTGATATTTGTTTACTAGGATGTGAAAGTTTTGGGTGTGTGGGTTTCCCTATTAAACCTACGATCGGTTTGAACCACTTAAGCCTGTGACTCATGGAAAAACGACTTAAAATGGATTTTTCGGAGTTCGACCTTCATTTGGCCTTGAAATGACCTTGAAATGACCTTAAAAAAAAATGTCTCAATATGATTTTGAACGTAAAATTTCCCGCTCTTTCCGAATCCGGGGTCAAAAATAGGTGTTCCTATTAAAAACAACCACTTGACCTTGAAATAACCTTGAAGGTCAAGTTCAAGGTCAAAGCTGTTAGGACCATCGTTTGGCCCCCTTCGTCCCCTACAACTTTTGTCTGAATCATTTTTTCCTATCTGTCTTAGGATCCGAAAAATCCGGGTGTAGCGATTAAAATGGGTCACCGTGTATATCTCGCGCATGACAGACTACCTAGATTTATAAATAGGCTACAGAAAAAGATGCTACTTGTGACAAGATAAAGCGACAGCTACAGACAACAGCTTGATAATACATATGAAAAAGAAATGGATGTGGATACAAAAATAACGAAAGTCTCATTTACCACCAGGGGAAACTAGAATATTTTTTGTCATTGTTAATATGTTTATTAATAATTGGTTACCAATTTTATTTAGATACTGCAAAAGGTAATCATATGAGTTTGCATTCCAATTCTGAAAAAAAAACTGGGCTGTTGTAAAAACAGCATTCCCATCTGGCTTATATTTTTATCTATCAAAAAAACAAGCAGCAATGCTTGCTTGTAAAGAATTTGCAGCTGGAACTTACTCCGACAACATACCTGCGTTAAGAACTTTTCAAATTTGACAAAATATAATAGTAAATGGACTCGAACGAGTATTTTGTGAAAAAACTTTGTATCAGCTGTTGTTATGGAAATTGTAGTTGGCACGAGAACTATACTTTTTGGTCAACTTTTAGCTTCAAGTTTTGTAAAAAATAGAGGATCAGGTGATATCAGAGATTTAAATTTTAACTCTGAAAACTATTCTGTAGTAAAAGCAGCATTGACAGCTGGCTTATACCCAAATAAAATATGCGTGTAGGCAGCTGGAAACAAGCCCAGCTCAGAACTCAGTATGTATCAAGGAAAATCTACAAGTATTCTACGAAAGTGATAACTTATAGACAAATGTACATTATTATCATTCCTTGCAAAATCTTAAATTTATTAATAAGAATCAAAAGTTCATGCAAAACATACATGTTTAAACAAGGAATTATTGTTATTATCTATCCTAACAACTGTAAAGTTCCTTTTCGAAAAATATTAATTACAAAACCTATTTTAATGAGAATTTAAATATTATTTTAAAACAATCAAAATATCATTCAGATACATAACTAAAAGAGATCTCTTTCTTTTTTCCTCGCTCTTTCTCACAACACTGTTAAGCGCTCAACGAAGTACTTTAATGAGAGCAAAAATATAATTTTACAACATATAACACTTAATACATCCTTTAAAAACTAATCTTTTGTCACGTTCGCGTGTCGCTTATTCAAAATTCTATTTTAATTATAAAATAAAGATAAGGAAAAGGGCTAACGCGTGAAAAATGTGACAGTCTCGTTCAGCGCCGAGCGGTTTGCACTGACGAGATTTGATTAGCGTGGCGAGTAGGCGAAATAAAGAGTGGTTTATTCTTAAACGACACGAGTCATTTTAGCGGAAATATTAGATTAATTTAAAAGCTTACCTTTTGGTTGGTCAATGAAATTAGCTGGAACGCATTTCCTGTTACTTCCTTCCTTCTGTCCGGTTTTATTAGTATATATGTTTTATGTTTTGGTAAAATAGGATGTTGGAATCACAGGGCTCGAAAGAATATTAGTAGATGTGATAGCTAAAGATTCTTTTATTTAAACACTTAAAGTTAATATAATCGCGAGATTTTAAGTCGGAGGCTATTAAAGGTATTTAACTTGAGCAGGGTAAAAACTAGACTGACGGTGACTTGAGGTGAGGGAGTCAGGTACAAAATATGTAGATGAACCTGAGGTGCAGCTGGCACGCGACAGCGCGTGCCCGAAAAATGTATTTTGAACGTCTCCATCAGACGGTATACACAACTGTGTAAATAATCGATTAATTAAAACTAGAAGATTGAGGCATCATACGACGATCAGATCATGTCGCGATTGCGAGTAATATTTAAGTATACTTTTATTTAAGAATTCTTGGAATCAAAAAGAATATGACCGAAAGAGCTAAATAAAGAAAAAATTTTAATTTGACGTCACACTTTAACAGATTTTTTTATTTTGACAGTTAGGATAGGCTAACTTCCAACGAAAGAATACAAAAAGGCAAGTATGATTGTTTTTGAATTGTGTTATGTAATCGACGTTTCCGAATTGAAATTTTAGCCACCTTAGAATCATACAACAACCGGAACGCTCAAATTCACACACACTATCACGCTTACTCACACATAAACGAGCCAAAACTCAACTCGCGTTTGCTTCGCTCACGCGAGGCTTTGCCGAACAATCAGTGATTCGCTTAGGGGGTCATAGACATAAAATATGTTAAAAAATTAATTTTTTATTTTATTTTTCAATTATATATGTTATTCTGAACTTAAAAAAAGTGTGAATCATAAATAAAAAATTTTAAATGTTCGTTATAGCTTAAGAAGATAGCCACCTATAAAATGACGAAAAACTTGATCTTCTTTTATTATTTAAAGAAGATGCTAATGGTAGTAGTGGTAAGTAAATGTTGATTGCAGCTAATGGCCAGGGTTACTACCAATATTTTGTTGTAAGAGATGGTAAAAAATAAAACAACAAAAATATTTCACATTCACAACGTTTCGGACATCTTTTATTGATGAATGTCCCTCTTTAGGTAACTAATAAACAAAAAATAGATACAATTTTATTTTATATAACACGTATGAATAAATAAATTAAGACAACACGTAAGAACAATTAACGGATGACACTTACAACGTCTGTTTTTAATGTAGTGCGGAGAGCTGTCTATTTGTCACAGTAAAAATTAAATCAGAAAATCTCGTATATACACGGTGAACCATTTTAATCGCCGCACCCGGATTTTTCGGAACCTAAGCCAGATAGAGAAAAATGGTTCAGACAAAAGTTATAGGGGACAAAGGGGGCCACATAATGGCGCTAACGTCTTTGACCTTCAAGTTGCCTTTGAGGTTATTTCGGTACCCGACACGAAGAATCACATCGTTCAAAACGATTGACGAAAACTCACACCACTCAAAGTGGCTGACGAAGAGTCACACCGCTCGCGAGCTTTGTCGAAGAACAACACCGTTCACGCAACTGTGACGAAGAAGCACGCCGTTCGCGCAGCTGTGACGAAGAAGCACACCGTTCGTGTAGCTGTGACGAAGAAGCACACCGTTCGCGAAGCTGTGACGAAGAATCACACCGCTCGCCGGAGCTTTGTCGAAAAACAGCACCGTTCGCGCAGCTGTGACGAAGAAGCACACCGTTCGCGAAGCTGTGACGAAGAATCACACCGCTCGCGGGAGCTTTATCGAAAAACAGCACCGTTCGCGCAGCTGTGACGAAGAAGCACACCGTTCGCGAAGCTGTGACGAAGAATCACACTGCTCACGGGAGCTTTGTCGAAAAACAGCACGATTCGCGCAGCGATGACGAAGAATAACACCGTTTGCTGAGATCTGACGAACAATAACACCGTTCGCCGGACTTTTACGAAGAGTCACACCGTACGCAGCAGCTGACTGTGCAGTTCGTGCAGCTGTGACGATGAAGCACACCGTTCGCGCACCTGTGACGAAGAAGCACACCGTTCGCGACCCTGTGACGAAGAATCACACCACTCGCGGAAGCTTTGTCGAATAACAACACCACTCGCGGGAACTTTGTCGAAAAACCATACCGTTCGCGGGGCTGTGACGAAGAATAACACCGTTATTCTTATTAAACATAAGAATAATTATTAAAAATAATTTAACACTCTAAACCCTAAAGAGTAAAATCAGGATCGCCAAAGAGTAAATTTAGTGATTTACTCTTTACGATTAGAGTAAACAATTGATTTTATACTTTTAAAGTGGCAATATTTAACTTCTACTCTTTAAATGTTGTAAGTTGAGAATAGTACATTACGACACGGGTGCGGAAAGTGATTATTAATTTAATCCGTGCGACGGTTTTCGCCTAAGCGGAGCGAGGGTGAAAAGTCGCATGGGCTGAATAATCAGTTACGCGCCAGTTTCGTTTAGTATTTTGTAGCACGAGAGCCAGAAATTGGAATTTTCCATTTTGTGGTTAGAGTGCTATAAAAATACATTTTTACTCTTTGTAAAGAGCAAAGTTAGTATTTTACTCTTTATAAAAGGTAATTTTTTCCTTTTAATCTTTTTCAAAGTATAAAATGGAATTATTACTATTTACGAAAGTAAAAAGATACTTTCAAAGAGTAAATTGCAAAATTTATTCTTTGACGATCCTGATTTTACTCTTTTGGGCTTACAGTGTAATAATTATTTTTATTAAAAATAACATCATTATTTTTAATAACAATTATTACGTAACGATCATGTATAAAATAATTAATACCAAACAAACGTTATCAATTAATAAATAATTTTTTCTCTGTTAAATCAGAGATTTCATAATTTAACTTCATAAATAAGAAAAAAAAAAATACATCGCAGGCAAAATCTCATCTAGCAGTTTCCTTTAATTAAATAATTTTGTTTTACAGCAGATTTTTTTGTAAAAATTATTATGAGTTCATTGTACAGCCCTGCTTTAAAAAATCTTATGCAAACTCAGCTGTGAATTCAGCTGCAAACTCAGCTGCGAAATCAGCTGCGAAATTCGCAGCAGATTTTTTAAAGCAGGGAGGTGTTATCTTTTACTTTGAAGTATTCGATAACTTAGAAAAGTACATTAATATTAACAAATTAAATTTTGTTTACAGTTATTACAATAATGTTCAAGTGGCATGAATAATACTGGAAAATAATAACTGTTTTTTTAATTTAGAAAATGTTTTCAATTGTCGTAAGTATCTTAGAGTGACTTCACGTATAAATTAATTGAAATATCTTCTTGCAGGTAGAAAATGATACGAAAAACAATAAATTCATTCAAATTATAATATATAAAAATACAAGCAAATATATCATATTCTTAATATTTTGGTGGCCTTAGCAGTCTGCTACAGCCGACGTCAGGTGCGTTGTTGATCAACTGCAATAAAAACAATTTAAAAAAGCATTTTGTGAGTAACTTTCATTTGATAAAGTAATTCTTCATTAAAATCGAAAATATCTTTTCATAGATTTACTTGAAATATATTCAAGTAAGCATAACAAAAATTTCAGCTTGATTAATACAAAAAAATTACAAAGTTCATAAAACAATTTGTAAATAAATTATTAAAAATAATAAAAAGTTATCATGTGTTTTTCATTTTGCATTAAAAAATTGTTTTTTTTAATCTTTGAGAACACCCATCCCTTCTTGAAAATATTTTGAAAAATCTTTAAAGAGACATTATTAACGTTTGTAATTCAGATATCAACTAGCGAGCAACAGTTACAGGCATTTGGAATTAAAATATTTTTGAAAAAAGTTGATATGTCAAAGAATTATCTTTGTAATTGATTAATGTCTTACATAATAAAATTATAAACTTATAATACTCATTCTTATAGATATATACATTTATAAATATATTTATCAAACATCATTTTTAACTTCTAAAATATTCAATTTCATGAACTAACGTTTCTCTTTTTATAATGATAGTTTGAAAAAACAAAACAAAAAAACAATTATTTTTTTATCAAGCATTCCAAACCACAAAGGCTTTTATTTTAAATAATATTATTATGTCAATAATATAATCGACAATTATCTAATACTTCTAAGTAAAAGATAATACCTTTACCATAATCTGACGTTCAGCGAGCAGTGTAACTCTTCGTCACAGCTTCGCGAACGATGTTATTCTTCGTCACCGCTGCACGAACGGTGCTGTTTTTCGACAAAGCTCCCGCGAGCGGTGTGATTCTTCGTCACAGCTTCGTGAAAGATGTGCTTCTTCGTCACAGCTGCGCGAACGGTGCTGTTTTTCGACAAAGCTCCCGCGAGCGGTGTGATTCTTCGTCACAGGGTCGCGAACGGTGTGCTTCTTCGTCACAGGTTCGCGAACGGTGTGCTTCTTCGTCACAGGTGCGCGAACGGTGTTGTTATTCGACAAAGCTTCCGTGAGTGGTGTGATTCTTCGTCACAGGGTCGCGAACGGTGTGCTTCTTCGTCACAGGTGCGCGAACGGTGTGCTTCATCGTCACAGCTGCACGAACTGCACAGTCAGCTGCTGCGTACGGTGTGACTCTTCGTAAAAGTCCGGCGAACGGTGTTATTGTTCGACATGCGTCGAACGGTGTGGTTCTTCGTGTCGGGTACCGATTTCTAGGTCAAAGTGGTTTTCTCATACGGAAAGACCTAGTTTTGACCGCAGATTCAGAAAGAGTGGGAAATTTTACGTTTAAAATCATATTGAGAAATTTTTTCCAAGGTAATTTCAAGGTCAAATCTAGGTCAAACTCAGAAAAGTCCGTTTTAAAATCGTTTTTTTCCATGAACCACAGGCTAAGCTGGTTCAAATTGATCGTAGGCTTAATAGAGGAACCCACGCACCCCAAACCCAAAACTTACACATCCTAGTAAACAAAACTCAAACTCGCACATCCTAACCCCGTACACTTCATGCCCTCACATGCGGAACTGTTACACCCCGGTCCCACAACCATATCCCACACCCCCCAGTCCCACACATCCCTACCCCACGCATGTTAATCCCATACATCCTGAACCCTGAAAAATTTTTCGCAAGGGCAAAATGATTTTTTAACGGAAACTTTAAGATCGTTGAAGCTCCTGTTATAAATGTATTAACCTTACTTTTTGCGCTACCCAGAAACAACGACGTGGACGTAGTAAGGATTGTTTCCCTTGGGATGCTTAATTAAAGTGAGTCCTCTTGCCTCTCACTGTTCGGGGTGCTTGATTAAAGTGAATCCCCTTGCCTCTCACTGTTCGGGGTGCTTGATTAAAGTGAGTCCCCTTGCCTTTCACTGTTCGGGGTGCTTGATTATAGTGAGTCCCCTCGCCTCCCACTAATGTAAATAAATTTTTATTTAGCCTCGAAGCAAGTGTTCGAAATTACGACCATTTGCTTCAAGGCACATAGTCAAACGCCTTTGAAAATGGCGAACTGTGTTCTGCAAAGTTTGTCTCGGAATGGCACTGCATGGTCGACGAATCCTATCCTGCATATCTGCTCTTGTAGGGGGTTGTTGCTCAAAAATAGCACTTTTCAAACACACCCATAAACAAAAGTCTGACGGTTAAGTATGGGATGAAGAAGCAAGCCATTTCACCGGACCTCCTCAACCAAACCATCTAATACTAAAGTGTTTATTAAAAAATGCTGTTATTATGAGCGTGAAATGTGGTGCTCCACTATCCTGCTAGAACCTGAAAAATAAATTTAAAAGAACCATTAACGGAATCTATTTTCTTCGTAGATGTGTTTGTAATGATTACATTATCAAAATTAGTATTTCTGAAATTCGAACGCTACTAATTGACATTATTTACATAAAACAAAAAAATAAAAGGAAGTTGTAGTTTTATTTGCAATTAAAATAAGAAATAATGCTTTATTGAATTGAATACCTTTAATGTTTTAACGATTACTTTATTTTAAAATTTAAAATTAAAAAAGTGTGACAAACGAAGTATTTATGGCAATTACAGTTAGCTAATTAAAGTTACCGTAATTTTCCAACGTTTTTCCTTTTTAGGCGCGACCGTATACGGGCGAGCCTTATAATTATTAATATTTTTGATACCATTTTACTATTTAAATTTAATAGTAATTAATAGCTGGCTCTGAAATGGCTGACTATCCGCCCAACGAGATCGTTGATATGATTTTGGTTTTAGGAGCAAGCCAAAATAATTATCGTGGTGCGGCAAGACTTTATGCTGAACGCTATCCTGACAGACGACATCCTGACGATAGAGCTATCAGACGTTTAACTCAAAGAGCTCGTGGTGGACACATGGTTCGCCAACGTAGGCGCCATGAGTATGATAAAAATGATAATCGAGTTGTAACTATCCTTGTAATAATTCATCTTGACCCACACATTAGCGCTCGTCGAGTCGAAAGGGAAATTGGTATTCCAAGAAATACTTTTTTAAGAATTATGAAGGTGCTTCAACATCACGTGTATCATATTACTTTGATTCAAGAGCTACAGTTTCAGCATTTCCAACAGCGTATTGTGTTTTGCCAATGGGCTTTACAAATGATAGAAAATGATCCAGACTTTTTTTAACTTTGTTCTTTTTTCTGATGAGGCACAATTTCAAAGTGATGGAGAACTGAATAGGCATAATTGACATTATTGGTCTGATGTGAATCCTCATTGGGTCAGAACTGTAAACCATCAAAGACGTTGGAGTATTATGGTACGGTGCGGGATTATCAATGGATATTTGATTGGCCCTTATTTTTTTGAAGCAAATGTAAATCAATATACCTATTTGACGCTAATAAGATGAACTACCTGGATTGATGGAAGATGTTGATTTAGAAACGCGACCAAGAATGTGGCTCCAGGACGGCGCAGCACCACATTTCGATCGAATTGTAAGGGCTTTTTTGAATGAGCACTATGGTAACAGATGGATTGATCGAGGAGGTCCGGTTAACTGGCCTGCTTGCTCACCCGATCTTACATCACCAGATTTCTATTTATGGAGGTATTTAAAAAATGCTCTTTTTGAGCAACAACCCACTACAAGAGCAGATATGCAGGATAGGATTCGTCGAGCATGCGCTGCCATTCCGAGACAAACTTTGCAGAACACAGTTCGCCATTTTCAAAGGCGTTTGACTATGTGCCTTGAAGCAAATGGTCGTCATTTCGAACACTTGCCTCGAGGTTAAATAAAAATTTATTTACATTAGTGAGAGGCGAGGAGACTCACTATGATCAAGCACCCCGAACAGTGAGAGACAAGGGGACACACTATAATTAAGCACCCCAAAGAAAACAATCTTTACTACGTCCACGTCGTTGTTTCTGGGTAGCGCAAAAAGTAAGGTTAATACACTTATAACAGAAACTTCAATGATCTTAAAGTTTCCGTTAAAAAATCGGGATGTGTGGGACTAGTGGGTGTGGGGTATGGTTGTGGGACCGGAGTGTAACAGTTCAGCATGTGAGGGCATGAAGTGTATGGGGTTAGGATGTGCGAGTTTGAGTTTTGTTTACTAGGATGTGTAAGTTTTGGGTGTGTGGGTTTGGCGTGTGTGGGTTCCTCTATTAAGCCTACGATAAATTTGAACCAGCTTAGCCTGTGGTTCACGGAAAAAAACGATTTTAAACGGACTTTTCTGAGTTTGACCTAGATTTGACCTTGAAATGACCTTGGAAAAAATTTCTCAATATGATTTTGAACGTAAAATTTTCCGCTCTTTCAAAGTAGAGGTATCAAGAAAACATGATAATGTAGAAGTATAGCTTAGACGCGCGTTGCTCTTAAATGGCTATAAGACGTGACTATATATAACTACGGTATATGTTTTCCTGATATCCGCTCAACCAAATTCTGCCTTTATCATACTAGGAAGGAGATGAAAATTCAAAATTACTTATCATCACACTATATTCTTTAGGAAGTTTATTTATTTCAAATTGTTTATTCATAAAGTTCTCTTGTGTGTGTATGTATAATGCTTCGGAAAATAGTCTTTTATCTTTATTAATTTCTTGGTCTAATATATCAACGTTATAAAAGTTTATAGTATGGTTTTTATCTATCCTGTGTATGTGTAAAGATGAATTTTTATCTTTTTCGATGTATTTTTTATGGTGTTCCTTGATTCTTACGCCAAGTCGTCGACGAGTTAGACCAACGTAAGACGAATTACGATTGTTACAATTTATTTTATAAACCACGTTAGATTTCTCTAATTTCACATTTTTGTCTTTGCCTAATACTATAACATTATTCATCTTATTCTGTGTGTTGAATATTACATTTGTATTTAAACTTTTAAAAAAATTTTTTACAAAGCCTTCAATTTCTTTAACATATGGTAAACAAATAAAGTTTTTATTTTCGTTATTTGAGTTTTGTTGTGTATTTGTGCAATTTCTAATTTTTTTCAGCCGTTTTTTTATATAAAATTCAATAAAGTCTATTGGATAATCATTTTTTGTTAAAACATTTTTGATAAATTTTATATTCTTTTTATGAAAGGAAAAATGTGCAAGTTTAATGGCTCGATCTATAAGAGAATAAATGATGGCTATTTTATTACTCAACGGATGGTGTAAATTAAAATTTAAATATCTACCGGAAAAAGTGGGTTTTCTATACCAATCGGTTATAATTTTATTTCGTTCGTTAATAATGATCTTAACATCCAAAAAGCTAATACTGTTATTTTGTAGTTTTTCAACTGTGAATTGTAGATTTTTATCATAATTATTAAACGTGTTTAATGTTTCTTCTATGTGATCTTTGTGTATACAAAATGTCTCAATATCTTCCATAACAATATCAGATAAGACAGGGCTTATCGGGTTGCCCATGGCAGACCCAAAAGTTTGTCGGTAAAATTTATTGTTAAATTGGAATTAATTGTTATTTAGAATGAACTTGATCACTTTACAAAATTCTGAGAGATTCAAATTAGTTTTATTGTGTAATTGGTGCCATCTTTTTTCAATAGTTTGTAATACTAGATATCCTGGGACATTAGTGAATAGGCTTACAACATCAAAACTAACAACTTCGTGATTATTAGGGATTTCTAATTTATCAATTTTGCTTCCTCATAGAGGAAGCTTTGTAATAGTAAAATTTTAATTTTCTTTAAATTGCTCTAGAAACATGAACAAAGGTGTTAGAAGTTTGTGTCACATGATTTTACAAAATGTCTGTATGGATGTGTGTGTGTGGTGTGTGTGTGTGTGTGTGTGTGTGTGTGTGTGTGTGTGTGTGTGTGTGTGTGTGTGTGTGTGTGTGTGTGTGTGTGTGTGTGTGTGTGTGTGTCTGTGTGTGTGTGTGTGTGTGTGTGTGTGTGTGTGTGTGTGTGTGTGTGTGTGTGTGTGTACCGCTTTATTTTCGGATCTACGCGGTCGATTTTAACCGGACGGGTCCCATTTTTTTTGTTTTTTGATTCCGAATTCGGGAAAAAAATAATTTTGTACGACTAACTGATTCGTTTTTGTTTTATGTCAAATTTTTCATTTTCGAAAAATTTATTTTTGATTTTTTTTAATGATTGGATTTAAATTTTATAATCCGATGGGTAGCGTTCGAAAGAACATAAAAAAACCTATATTTAAAAAAAAATTTCTCTAGCTATCACGGTTATTTTGTTATTAACAAAAACGTGTTTTTTTTAAATGCTTATAACTCCCAAACTAAATGGTCAATTTTTTTGAGAAAAATCATGATAATGGAGATTATGAATAGCTATAATATGTATAAAATTGAATCCATTCTATTGCTTAGTTTTTAAGAAAAAAATTAAAAAATGAAAAAAACGTGTTTTAGGTGGCGACAATTTACGGGAGTAAAATTGTGTTAATCGCTTCAAAATTCCTTGTAGAGGTAGATTTTTGGTTGCCTCCTGCACCTTTCTTTGGGATAGATGATTGGTTCATAAATTTCAGAGATTTTTGAGGTTAAAATTTTTGTAACCTCTTTTTCGAATCGTAATTTCTCGAGAACGGCTGTATGTATCAGAATGGGATAGGTAGCATTTAAAAGAGAATTAAAATACCTATATTTTCTATAAAAAAAAAGTTTCTAGCTATCACGGTTCTTTGGTTATTAACAAAAACGTAAAACATGAAAAATGTAAAAAATGAGTTTTGTATGTCCAACGATTCCGGAGGGAAAATAGTCGTAATTTCTTCAAAATTCCTTGTGGAGGTAGATTTTGGATAGCTCTTGGTCGAGTTCTTTGGGCAAAATAATGGGTCCATAAATTTCAGAGGTATTTGAGGTTAAAATTTTTTAAACTTTTTTTTAAATCGTAATTTCTCGAGAACGGTTCTATGAATCAGCTACAGATTTCTAGACAATTTTGTATGTGATATAGATATTATGTATGTGAATTTTCATCAAGATCGTACGATTACTTTTTGATATTCAAAATTTTCCTATTTTACAAAGTTATTTTATTTGTCGCCTGATAACTAGAAAAAACTTGTTTTAATTTTTTTTTTTAATTTGGCGGAGATGTAGAATGTATATTATTTATTATATACGTTTTAGAGTAAAAGAATTCGTTTATGAATTTCAGAGATATTCGAGGTTGAAACTGATTTAGCCTTCTTTTCAATTCGTAATTTTTTGGATATATTTATACTAGAAAATGGAAATAACACGTGCTATGCGTGCGTGTTGTTCACTTGCTTTTGTTTTTTATTGACGGTAATTTACAGTGCGATCAAGTTTTAACCTTATTAGACTCATTGAAGAATATATTTGGTTGAAATTTCAAAAGATTATCTTTATTTTTTACACAAAATATCGAAATTTTTTGTATAGAACATTGGTTGGGAAAAAGTTTGCATTTTACTTGCAGAATATGCCAGTATTTTTGTTGTAACCTTTTTGGAAAGTCTCTTGACTGATTGACTTGATTGGTGACTTTATAATAAACATTCATATGTGTAATAAACGAATATATGTAATACAGAGTTTGGTAATTTGTTCGAATTTATTTTTAAGTTTTCAAAATATTATGGATTTAAAATATTAGCCAAAGTTGAAGGTGCACGCGATAACAATATTAAGAAAATCAACCAATAGTCCTAAAATTTGGGAGAGATATATTTTTTTTATATCTTCAAACTGAATTCGTTGCCCAATAAAATCGAACTATTACGACGAAAGATATTTGAGGTTTAAAATAAAACTAATTGAACATATGATAATATTTTGAAAAAATTGATTTATAAAAATATCGGGTTGTCGCACGAGAAAAAGTGTAACAAGAATGAATTTTCGAAAAATATATATTAATTTATTACGAATATTCATAAAGAAAATTGGGTATGATACAATTAATTATTGTGATAAAAAATTAAAAAAAAAAATGAATAAATACATTATTTTGAGGAAGCTAAGTGCCAATGTATTGGCAGCGGTTTTTTCTTTTAGTTTGAAGCTATTATCGATATGCGATGGAGGTATTTTTATGTTCTTTTGTAAAAACTTTGCAAAAAATTTTGATAATTCATATGTAGGAGAATTAATAGTTGATATGAAAGGTCGTACCGGAAAACCAACTATGAATTTTCACAAATCCATACGCCTTTGAGATATTAAATTTATTCAAAATTGGTTCAAATTTTTCTTGTAGCTGTGGCGTCTATTTTGTTAAGCCACTTGATTATCTCATTTGTTTCTCTTTCTAATTTTGGTAAAGGCTTATATTTTATTTTTTCATAATAATTAGTATCATTAAATAAGCTCTCAAGTTTTTTAATATAATCAACTTTTTTTATAATAACTGTGGTATTTCCTTTGTCGGCTCTAGTAATTAAAATATCCGTATTAGATTTAATGAATTGCTTAGTTTTATGTAAGTCGACTTTGAATCTATTGTCAAATTGTGTATGTGTAGATAACTCCCTCCTGTATATTCTTTTTACATTGTTTAAAAATGTTCCTCGTATTTTTGGAATTTCAGCCGGATTCGGATATTTTTTTACAAAAGCTTCAAAATTTTTAACATAAGTTTTTGCTAGTTTATCGTCAAATTGATTATTGAAATTAAACTTTTCGCCAAGTTTTAAAGTATCATTTACATATTTTGGGAGTTCAACACCACTGAGGTTAACGCACCACTTATCATTTTCATTACTGGAATCGTAAGGGTCGATAACCTGTGTGTTATTATCCTGGGTGTTGAAGTCTCTATATGTAAGGGTATTGTCAGTATGTCGGTCTTTTTCTAAAACTTGCTTATATTTTCTAAAGTAAATAGTGTAGAGCTTATTTTCTAATTTTTTCTTTAATTTTATAGTACTAAATTGTAGTTTTATATTGTAATAATTCATAAGTAAATGTACTATGTCATTTCCAACTACGTTTTGCAAGTGTAAAAAAGCTTTTTTGATTTCTTTTTTCTGGTAAGTAATATTTGTGTGTAAGTCAATAATTTCTAAGTTCAATAAGCGAGACAAGGTATAATTTAAGATCTTTTGTTGTTTTAGTTTACCGTTATTAGAAAACATCTGATTATTTTGTATGTTTCTTGTAATGAAGTTTAGGTGCTTAGGAACTAAACGGTAAAACCGGCATTATGTCAGGAATTTAACTTGTTCTTTTAAATGAGTGTTATTAAACATCAATTTCGTTAAACGGTAGAATTTCTTTTTAGTCTCAAAGTCGAAAATTTGAAATAAAAGATGTATGATAAAGTTTAGTCTTAAGTCTTTTCGGTATTTTAAGAAATAAAATAATAGTTGCGTTTTTGTTTTTTGTTGAGTTAACATACGTGTTGTAGTTTATTGTATCACTATCTCATCCGAGTTGGAGCGATGAGATGAAGTAGTCGTATCCTTCATGATGGAGCGATGAGATGAAGACGTCGCATCAGCACACAGAATAAGATGAATAATATTATAGTATTAGGCAAAGACAAAAATGTGAAATTAGAGAAATCTAACGTGGTTTATAAAATAAACTGTAACAATTGTAATTCGTCTTACGTTGATAAAACTTGTAGAGGTCTTGGCGTAAGAATCAAGAAACACCATAAAAAATACATCGAAGAAGATAAAAATTCATCTTTAGACATACACAGGATAGATAAAAACCATACTATAAACTTTGATAACGTTGATATATTAGACCAAGCAATTAATAAAGATAAAAGACTATTTTCCGAAGCATTATACACACACAAAAGAACTTTATGAATAAACAATTTGAAATAAATAAACTTCCTAAAGAATATAGTGTGATGATAAGTAATTTTGAATTTTTATCTCCTTCCTAGTATGATAAAGGCAGAATTTGGTTGAGCGGATATCAGGAAAACATATACCGTAATTATATATAGTCACGTCTTATAGCCATTTAAGAGCAACGCGCGTCGAAGCTATACTTCTACATTAATGTTTTCTTGACCTCTACTTTGCGTTCAAACTCATCGGAGTGGGCTGCGCCCCACCTAAATCATTTACCTATGTCATTGAACCACACATACATTGTTACACGTATATATAAATATATTTTTACACACACTCAAAATTATTAGTCTATATGAGGCGTTTCATGTCAACTGCCCCAGCGCGGCGCGCGAGCGCCAAATCGTGCTGTTTCCAGCTCATGATTAAGATACTGAAATGTACTTGAAAAAATTTTATGATAAGCATATCCAATGTATTATTTCCTCAGCTTTCTAATGGTGTAGGCAGCTTTCCCGAAATTTTCCATTTTCACCCTCAAAAAGTACAAAACGTGTTATATCTCGAAAACGATATTTTTAATATTTTTTTTGACCCTCTAGATCGAAAGCTGAGCATTTTTTACGTAGGAAAGGATATTTTCCAAAGAGTGCCCAAGATGTTTTCTGCGAGATATAGAACGCAAAAGAGTAGACGCACCGCCTTTCCTGCGCGCGGTACTACGCGGTACAGCGCCCGGACTGCGCCCGCCTCGTTGCCTATATAATAACCTTTTATAATCTTTCATTCTTTACCTATTATTCTGGATTCTTAATAATGCATGGAGTAATATTTTATTAATTATTTTATAAAATAATAAAATTTCAAAATTAACAGCAATATAGTAACTCTTGTACTAACGTTTCTTTTTCAGTGTAGATAAAATGTTTTTGTTTTCGCAGTTGTTTTCGGGAAGATTTTATACTCTGAACTCAGAGAGGTTTTTTTGAGCTTCAATGTACTTTCATCTATCGGAATAATAGCATGGTATTGTAACGTGCCTGGTATAGATTTAGCCTTGTCCAGTCTTGGTTTTAGTTTCAAAACCGTTTCTTCATACGATGGTTTACTGCTATAAAAAACTTTGGTTTGTTTGCAGTAATCTTTAGCTCAGTTATACAGCTCTTTTCGCGTTAAAATATGATTATTAGAAGAAACTTGTAGACTAGCTCGTTTTGCACCTCGTTTTAGGTTTGCGCCTATACCATCGCACGCACCTTTGCCATGTGGTATGGTATAAAAATGCCACTCAGCAGTAACTCCAAAATCTTTCTCGTGAAAAAGAAGATTTTGAAAATTTGATTTATGGGAGCGTCCAGCAGAAACGGGCCACCGAGCTCACGCGGTGCCTTTTTCGCGTAAAAGGCGCTCTGTTTAACTCGCTCATAATCGTATGCTGCGTCTTTGAAAAGAAAACCAAGGACCTATATCGATAGATTCTTTCCTGCTCTTCCCAATGGTGCCATTGTTTTTATTGCGAAACGCTTTCTTCCGGACGAAAACTCGAGTTGAATATTGAAAGCTATTTTTCTCAAAGTATATCATGTTTGTTTTCAAAATAAACTACACCATTGGAAAGTACAACTCTTAAGCTTCAAAACCCTATCTTGGAGAAGATGGAGAAATAAAGGGTTTAAAAGTAACAACATGAAAAAGACAGCGCCGAGGGTCCGCGCGAGCCCCTCGCGCCCGTGCGTACGGCACGTTTAAGTGCACGCTCTATTCAATTCACTAATAATCGTGTACCAAGTCTCTGAAAAAAGAACTAAGGACATATATAGATAGTTTTTTTCCTGCTCTTTCCAATGGTGCTATTATTTTTATTCCGAAATGCTTCTGTTCGGGATTAGTACCCGAAGTGCCCACATCGCGTGTATTAATCCGCCTTTGAGCATAGCGTAAAAAGTTCGGGCAGCCGCTGTCTTTTTGATCTTACTATTTTTGAACTTTTCATGTTTCAACTTAAAAATATAATATTTTATAGTTTAAGACTTGTACTTTTGAAGAATATAATTCATTTTGAAGAAAAGACTGATATTTTATTGAAAAAATAGAGTTTAAACATTCAAATGGAATTTTCAACTAGAAGGAAGCATTTCGGAATAAACATAATAGCACCATTGGAAAGAGCAGGAAAAAAGCTATCGATATATGTGCTTAGTTCTTTTTTCAGAGACTTGGTACACGATTATTAGCGAATTGAATAGAGCGTGCACTTAAACGTGCCGTACGCACGGGCGCGAGGGGCTCGCGCGGACCCTCGGCGCTGTCTTTTTCATGTTGTTACTTTTAAACCCTTTATTTCTCCAACTTCTCCAAGATAGGGTTTTGAAGCTTAAGAGTTGTACTTTTCCAATGGTGTAGTTTATTGTGAAAAAAAACATGATATACTTTGAGGAAAATGGCTTTCAATATTCAACTCGAGTTTTCGTCCAGAAGAATGCGTTTCGCAATAAAAACAATGGCGCAATTGGAAAGAGCAGAAAAAAATCTATTGATATAGGTCCTTGGTTTTTTTTTTCAAAGACGCAGCATACGATTATGAGCGAGTTAAACAGAGCGCCTTTTACGTGAAAAAAGGCACCGCGCGCGCTCGGTGGCCCGTTTCTGCTGGACGCTCCCTTATTCTTAAAATGTTGACCTTCTCCATCAGTCAAATAATAAACTTTCTTGACTACAAAATTAGTTTTGAGGTAAGATATTACAATTTTTTGATATTCATAAACGGCTATGGTATCATGATTTAATTTGTCGGAAATTACAGCAATGCTTAGATGTTTGAGTTCCTTATTTTGTTTATAGTACACTACAATTGTAAAAACTCTTGCCTGGTTATTATTCCAGTGGAAGGACTGTGTAGAATTTTGTATAACGAAAGCATAATTTTCTGCGAAATCGCAACACACGAGAAATTCTTCTTCTTGAAGATTGCTTTTTAAGTTATTTATAAAAAGTGATTGTTTCTTAGCCAAAAAATCGTGAGTTTTTAATTTTATTAATTTTTCCCCCAGTTTGTCCATAAATTCGTGCACATTTACAGTTTTGGAAGCTATTGTACACCTATCTGTTTGAAACCATGATTGATACTCGATTTGAAAAATATCATTTTCATCAAAACATTCAAGCTAATGTTTTCGTAATATAGACATATTGGGGCAATCCAAACAGTCACCCAAATAGCATCTATCGTGTACATCATTACACACAATTGCTTGGATGCAATCGTGGTAGTTTTTAAGAGGCAATTGAGTGTCTTTAGTTAAATTTTATATGTCCATAGCACTTAGCATGAGCTTCACATTTTCGTGATGCACACACACGCATACATTGTGTGTACCGCTACTCCCTGCTACAACACAATGTGGTGGCCTCAATTCTGTAAATTTAGTAAAACCAATATTAACGCATTCATTTTATGTTTTATATAAATTATACAGCTCATTTAAATTACCAAGCAGTAATCTTTTTTGAACATGTTCTCTTTCGCCATTGCTCTGTTTAATACGAGGGTCATTTGATAAGTACCTAGCCTACAAATGAAAACACCAAAATTTTACAAAAAATAAAATTTATTTTTCAATGTAGTCTCCTTTTAGTTGAATACACTTGGTCCAAAGGTGTTCCAATTTTTTTAACCCCGTTGAAAAAAATGTTTTCTCTTGGTTTGCAAAATAGGCCTCCGTGGCGGCGATTATTTCGTTATTGGAGTGGAATCTCTTCCTGGCGAGCGAATTTTTTAGGTTCGGAAACAAAAAAAAGTCGCACGGAGCCAAATCTGGAGAATACGGTGGATGGGGCAGCAGTTCGTAGCGTAATTCGACCAATTTAGCCATGGCGAGTGCAGAAGTGTGAGCCGGTGCATTATCGTGGTGGAAGAGCACTTTCTTTTTAGACAAATGGGGCCGTTTTTCTTCTAACACGGCGTCAAATCGGCTCAATAGTTCGGCGTAGTACTGTCCTGTGACCGTTTTGCCCTTCTCCAGATAGTCAATAAAGATCACACCTTGAGAATCCCAGAAAATAGTGGCCATCACCTTTCCGGCCGACGGGACCGTCTTCGCCTTCTTCGGAGCAGGTTCACCGGGTAAGGTCCACTGTTTTGACTGCTCCTTGGTCTCTGAAGTGTAGTAGTGAATCCATGTTTCGTCGACGGTCACGTAACGACGCAAAAACTCTTTTGGATTGCGATTAAACAGCTCCAAACACTGCTCTGAGCTGGTCACACGGATGCGCTTGTTGTCTGCAGTCAGCAAACGCGGCACCCACCTTGCTGACAGCTTCCTCATGCCTAAAATCTCATGTAGGATATGCCACACGCGTTCTTCTGAGATGCCTACTATCGCAGCTATCTCGTGCACCTTTAATCGGCGGTCTGACAAAACGATATCGTGTATTTTTGTCACGTTCTCCTCCGTAGTGGCTGTTTTCGGAGCACCTGGGCGTGGATCATCAAAAACCGACGTACGACCACGTTGAAACTCGTTATACCAAAATTTAACGGTCGCCATCGAAGGAGAAGCATCTCCATACACTGCATCCAAGCGTTCTTTAATTTCACTGCGCGATTTCCCTTCCAAAAACAAGAATCGAATCACCGACCGATATTGTTCTTTCTCCATTTTTTCAAAAATCAACGGACACATTTGCTTTCACACGCTCTCAAAAATAAACTACAACTCCGATCCGGCTGAAATTTCGTCTGTAACTGTTTACAGGAAGATACTGCACTGTAGTGTATTTCTGGTGCGATAGTGGCACCATCTGGCGGTGAGGCTAGGTACTTGTCAAATGACCCTCGTAAATACATAATCTTTTAAACCAGGCATGATTCGGCTTATATCATCTCTCTCATAAAAACTTTTTACAGAATTTACAGTATCATCTGGAAGTAGTTTGCCACGTTTCTTTGCAGGTATTGAAAATACTCCGCTCTTCGCTACCAAATCTTTGGCTTCGCGAACTTCCCGTTCACTGCAATCGAATTCTCGCATCAAGTCCCTACGAGACCAAAACTTCGGAGCGAGAGTTAATAGCTGAATTCTCTCTTGCTTATTTGTTGACTCAGAAAATGTTTTCTTTAGTTGTTCGAGAACTGCAATACCAGCTTTGTGATATTCATCATCACACACTGTTTTAGCTTTTTTAGCATCAGATGGAGATAAACTTGATTTCTGTTTATAAATTTGGCGTCGACAGGTTGAACATATTTTAGCATTTTGAAGTACTAAAGGATATTCACTTCTGGAAAGTGTTGAAAAGTCAGACAAATTTTTAGATGCAGGGTGATCATTTTTATTTAAAGGATTTATACATTTCAAGTTCCAAGATGAATCCATTTTAATTGCTATAATAAACAAAAATGGAAAACTTTCTCTTTGAGAAAGCAAAAATATTGAAATCAAGAGTCACCAATGATTTAATAATCAAATGCACAAAAGTCGCAAGGAAATCAAATTGTTTAACTGCTATTGACAAGAAATTCGAAAAAATTCGAAGAGGAAAAAGATAAAAAGTTATGGTAATTATATACTTTCGACGTGATGATTTACATACAGTTTGAAAAGTGTGGACGCCACCTATCGAATGAAAAATGAATGATTCCGTGCCGCGCAGTACCGCGCGTAGGAACCGTCTTTTCAGCGCCGTGCGTCTACTCTTTCGCGTTCTATTTCTAGCAGAAAACGTCTTGGACACTTTTTGGAAAATATCATTTCCTACGTAAAAAATACACAGCTTTCGATTTAAAGGGTAAAAAAATATTAAAAATATACTTTTCGAGATATAACACGTAAAAGCAAACAAAAAAATATTATCTACACTGAAAAAGAAACGTTAGTACAAGAGTTACTATATTGCTGTTAATTTTCAAATTTTATTATTTTATAAAATAATTAATAAAATATTATTTTATTATTATTATTTATTATTATTATTATTATTATTTATTCCATACATTATTAAGAATCCAGAATAATAGGTAAAGAATTAAAGATTATAAAAGGTTAGTATATAGGCAACGAGGCGGGCGCAGTCCGGGCGCTGTACCGCGTAGTACCGCGCGCAGGAAAGGCGGTGCGTCTACTCTTTTGCGTTCTATATCTCGCAGAAAACATCTTGGGCACTCATTGGAAAATATCCTTTCCTACGTAAAAAATGCTCAGCTTTCGATCTAGAGGGTAAAAAAAAATATTGAAAATATCATTTTCGAGATATAACACGTTTTGTACTTTTTGAAGGTGAAAATGGAAAATTTCGGGAAAACTGCCTACACCATTGGAAAGCTGAGGAAAAAATACATTGGATATGCTTATCATAAAATTTTTTCAAGTACATTTCAGTATCTTAAACATGAGCTGGAAACAGCATGATTTGGCGCTCGCGCGCCGCGCTGGGGCAGTTGGCATGAAACGCCTCATATACGAGATTTTCTGATTTAATTTTTACTGTGACAAATGGACAGCTCTCCGCACTGCATTAAAAACAGACGTTGTAAGTGTCATCCATTAATTGTTCTTACGTGTTGTTTTAATTTATTTATCCTTACGTGTTGTATAAAATAAAATTGTATCTATTTTTTGTTTATTAGTTACCTGAAGACGGACATTCATCAATAAAAGATGTCCGAAACGTTGTGAATGTGAAATATTTTTGTAGTTTTATGTTTTACAATCTCTTACAACAAAATATTGGCAGTAACCTTGGCCATTAGCTGCAATCAACATTTATTTTTTTTTATTATCTATTTAACATTGAAATAACCTACATTTTAATTTAAATCCCAATGGAATCGTTTTTGAACGTGAATTTTGACCGCTTTACTTGAAATTGACCAGTCAGTTTTCGACAGTAGCGTACTCTCTTTTTTGTGCCATAACCATAAACTATAATATCTACACAAAACATAGACTGCTAGCATCAATGTAAACACAGCTGACATCACATAAGCACTATGATTTTAAACTTCTTTATACGACATTTCTCAATTAATTTTGAACTTTTTGGACTCGTGAGTTGGTTTGAAAGTAAAGATTTACTATATTATATTTAAAAGTACATCTGATAATTAGTTTGTGAAAATGTTTAATACAAGTGGATAGTGAGTGTTTTGTTAAAGTTTAAAATAGCTTGAAAATGAGACCGTAGTGTCAACACTCTCTATCAATAGAAATATTTTTATTTCAAGATTCAGTTTAATTAAAAAAAAAAAGAGATACATGTGAGCGAAAGAAAATAAAAACATCCTCTTTGGTCAAAAAGTTTTAGAACAGATCATCACTTCTAACTCGCTATGATAAAATTAAGTTTATATTTTCTCAAAAAGTTATGCATTATTGTAATATCCACCACATACCTACAGATTTCATATAATACGTCAAACATAATAGTGAAGTAATAGATTTAAAAAATGGCCA
The DNA here is from genome assembly GCA_036365515.1 of Torymus aiolomorphi. Taxonomy (NCBI): domain Eukaryota; kingdom Metazoa; phylum Arthropoda; class Insecta; order Hymenoptera; family Torymidae; genus Torymus; species Torymus aiolomorphi. The sequence goes on along the minus strand of CM070875.1, from coordinate 150,531,807 downwards.
TACCGGTGATTTATTAATATATGGACCAATTATAAATTTAATTGAGATTTTGGATTCTACGATATGAAACATTTTTCTTCTAGAATATTTTACATTCATCTTAGTATTTTACTTAATAGTATATTTGAGTACAATGTGTCGGAAAGTCATTTAACAGTAAGGTTGGATCAGAAGCTCAAGAGCTCGCGTTGCTGAGATATCAAGTTTAAAGGAATGCATTCAAAGGTGCCAGGTATTGTTAATCATTTTTTATAGGGGAACAGATCTCAAGCTAAGGTAATATTTTTATGATTTATATTGCAATATTATCAATTAAGACTCTGGAGTCAATTTTTGCTTAATTCACAATTATTGTTCGTCTTGATTTCAGTTACAGACAATCAACTAATATTCTATTTGTAAAAAAAAAAATATTACTTTAACTGGGTTTCAAAAGATATTTTATAAACAGTGAGTAAGATAATTCTGCCACTACCGTATTTTGAAGAGTTTCATTAATTGTTACAGCTGATTATTATATATGTGTTTAGAACGGGTAAGCAATATATTTTTTTTGTAAAATTACATTATATTTAACTATAGAAACTTATTTTTTATGTTTCAAGAAGAAGAAAAAAATTTGGAACTAAATGGCTCAATATTTTTCAAGTTTTATTGAATGCTTATTTAACAGGATTTTGTAGAAAATATTGTTTTCAAGACTTTTGGCGTAGCTTTTAAAAATAAGACAAATTTTCATGGGACAAGGCCTAAAATACTCTAAATTCATCCGGTTTTCTACCTAAGAGTTGAAAATATAACCTTTCTGGAAACTACTATTTTTGAAATGCTAAAATCCACAAAAAAACATGAAAATTCATAAAATTCATGGATTAAAAGTAGTTTTTTCTATTAAAAAAATATTTGTTTCAAGAAACTTGATATTTCTAACTCTTAGGTAGAAAACTGGATGGATTTAGAGTATTCCAGGCCTTGTCCCATTAAAGTTTGTCGAGTACTTGTTTTCAAAAACTACGCCAAAGGAAAAATGTTGGTAATGCAATATCTCTGAGTAAAATTGGTCTGCAGATTATAGCTCGGGCCATTTTATCAGAAATTGTGCCTAGTTATGATATAGTATTAGTATATGTAACTAATTATATTTATTTTATTTCTTCAGGTGGTTTTGGCCTCAAAGGCCTATAGGTCTATGACCCCCTTAATCGCTCGCACGATGTTACACACTCACTGGATGCTCTTGCCGAGTCAGTTCTCCGCAGATCGCCCAGCGCGTCAGATTAGGACCTCCACCTCGATGACTCCGAATTAATAAAGAGTCGCTTGCCTTTTCAATATAGAAAATACCATCTTCTCATTTTTGACCACCAGTTTCACATCCTTCAACACACATAAAATTTGGTCCTTTTAGCTGGATGTGAGGCAAAAGAAGAGGCATTGGCAGTCGTGAGTTACGTCATCACACAACTTTAACTCGTGTCGTGTGCGCCGCACTTTTCGTTCGAGACAAAAGCCAAATTTTACGCGACAACACAGTGAAACGCGAGAAGTGCAGTTTTTTTTGTTATTCGAGAAAACCAACAAAACTCGAAAGCAAGGTGTTTTTGGTTGTACAAGAAAATACCAAGAACAAAACTCGTGAGTCGATGCGCAAAAGTGCGTCGTAAACAACGTGCGCGCAATTTCGGAGTACGCAACCGGAGCCGGAGGCTAAGCCTCGCGGGCTGGTTGTAGGGGGATCCGCAACAACAGGAGAAGTGAGAAGCTTACCAAGAGGCCTCCTCACAAACAACTAGACTATCCACGGAGCCAGCCTAGACATACGGGAGAGGAGACGACGGACGAATCTATTCTCGGCGGCAGAGGGAAACGGCCCACTGTCAGACACGAAACAAGCTGAAGAGAAGGTGAAACAAACGTGACACTTACATCGCTAGCATTATGACTACCAACACAATATTCAGCGTCGCCGTTGTCAGCGTAACAGTAGCGTGTAAGTGAGATACAAGCAGTCGCATAAAACTAAAATACTTGTCGCGTTTGTATAGGAGGTAGGTGCACGCTCGCCGGAACGGCCGGCAGCAAACACACGGAGAGAGCGTCCGAGATAGCCATCTAGAGCACTCAGCTCGCAGTCACGCGAGGCGGCCGGTGACTTTTTGCGCTCACAGCGCACCTTGCCCGCAACGAGCACGAGGAAGCCAGCAGGCGACGAGATGGACGACGTCGGGATCGCGCACGTGACACGACCAGGTTAACAACGTGCAGACGGAGTAAGGGAGAGCCATTTAAGAGAGGGCGCGAGCGGCGCCACACGGGCACGACTCGACAACGACGACGGTGTGGCGCGAGCGGCGCAGCACGACTCAACTACTTCGACGACACGGAGCGCGGCGGCCACGACGAGCCAGCCTCTCACCGAGGCCTCTGCTCACCATAACTCGTAGCTACGCAGCTACATTGCACAAGCGGCTAACAGCCGCATCAATGGCAGCTCTCAGCGAGAGCATCCTCGAAAGAGTGAGAGAGAGAGACAGAGAGCGAGCGACGTCACATCAACTACACAGCAGACGGGGAGCTCGGTACGATGGGCGGCAACAGCCCAGCTGATACACCAGCAGCGGCTGAACCAGTTGCTCGAGCACAAGGAACGAGCCTTCACAGCAGCGAGAGCTAGGGGTACTCAGGATCTAATACTGCGGTAATTCTGGTAAAGTTGTTCCATTTTTCTCTCTGAGTCTAAACTCTTTCTTTGGACGCGTCTCTACAATTAAAGTTGCAAGCACTCGGATTGCTAGTGGGATCAGGTTATGCACACCTTATTCTTTTTCCTTTAAGCTATATATTGTAGTGCTTTGCAGTGAGTTGTAATACGACGAACCCAGACAGCTGCAGATGAGCGATGCAGTATGTAGAGTTGTAAGGTGTATTAGCGTACTTTTTTTCTTGCATTTAGTTATAGCACTTTGTCGTATGTGCTTTCTTACCTAACAAGAAACCCGAAAAGCGCATAACGACAATTAGACTCAATATAAAAATTAATCACAAATAAATTTATGTCCTACAATCATCGGGTTTGGACTGATATTTAATCAGACTGGTTTTCTTAGGCGTGTCTACGTACAAGGGTGCACATGCTTACAAAGAGTGTATCTCAGATTCGGATCATGGACCCTTACCAGCTCGCAGGATCTTTTTTCTTTAACCTCAAAATGAAAGCCTGTGCGATACCAGTCCGTAACGCTTTGAGGATTCTGAGATACAAGCCCTTGAATTATTTAAAAATTGAATGGTATTTTCCACTAAAATTACAGTTTTGGCGGTCGAACCTTCCCCTAATACCTATAAACAAGCATACAGACATGATTACTTGCTTGATTGTGGTATCACATGGTAAAATGTATAAAAATCTCTAATGAAAGTATCCTTAATTATTTTGTATTACCATATTTGATGACGTAAAGCCCTTAAATTGCTTATTTGGCGATAAAACCTTGCATTTATACATGTAAATAAGCATTCAGACATTATTATCACTTAAGTAATGGTTTTATATGGTAAAATATATTATAATTTTTCACAAAAATACTATTGTTAAATTTACATTACCTTGTTTGAAGTCATACAATGCCTTCTTTCCCAATATTTCTCATTTAAATTGTAATATAATCAATTGCCGCCTTGGAGATCTTGGTCGCCTTGAAAGCACTGTATGACTTCGAACAAAGTAATGTAAATTTAACAATAGTATTTTTGTGCAAAATTATAATATATTTTACCATATAAAACCATTACTTAAGAGATAATAATATCTGAATGCTTATTTATATGTATAAATGCAAGGTTTTATCGCCAAATAAGCAATTTAAGGGCTTTACGTAATCAAATAAGGTAATGCAAAATAATTAAGGATACTTTCATTAGAGATTTTTATACATTTTACCATGTGATACCACAATCAAGCAAGTAATCATGTCTGTATGCTTGTTTATAGGTATTAGAGGAAGGTTCGCCCGCCAAAACTGTAATTGCAGTGGAAAATACCATTCAATTTTTAAATAATTCAAGGGCTTGTATCTCAGAATTCTCAAAGCGGTATCGCACAGCCTTTCATTTTTAGGTAAAAGAAGAAAGATCCTGAGAGCTGGTGAGAATCTATGATCCGGATCTGAGATACACTCCTTGTTAGTTGTATTGAAGTTATCTGTCACTTAAGGCTTTGGAAAGTAATTGAACTCACATTGGTGAAGACAGTTACAGTGTGTTCTACTAACCTATTAGTTTGACAAACTTGAGCATACACTGTAAACTAGTAGTAGTTTTTCACATTCACATTTAACCGACTTGTGTTGAGAATCGGTTCACACATGCACGTAAGATTTTGGGTCGTATCTAGAATCGAAACAGTGCTACTAGCCACTGCTTGGGTATACACAAAATCGAGAGATGGCTCCAGATACCCCTGCCGAGCACTCGTCGATCAAGGAGCACAATCGTCCTTCATTTTAGAACGATTATGCCAATTTTTAAACTCAGAAGAAAATCGGTCAGAGTAGCGATTACAGGCGTTGGTGGCGGCAAAGAATGTTCATGTAAAAGCAAGGTGGAATTTAATTTGCAGCCACATTGCGAGTCGGGTTTTTCTTATGATGTGACGGCGTACGTGATACCAAAAATCACTACTTATAAACCATTCACAGGAGCAACTACGAACTGGTCACATCTCCAAGGGATCACACTGGCTGACACTAATTTTGGGAGATCGGATCGAATCGATATCCTATTGGGCGCGCAAGTACACGCACAAACAGTCGCCGCAGGTATCAGAAAGGGCACCGACGCAGCGCCCATAGCAACGAAAACTGCACTGGGGTGGATTGTCTCCGGATCAACGTCGACAGAACCTCAGAAACGCCACGTGCTGTCCGTCCATCACTCAACCTCTGATGTCGAACTGAACTCACTGCTACGCAGCTTTTGAGAAATTGAAGAATCTCCGCGAAAGAAATACCTCACTACCGAAGAGCAGGAGTGTGAAGATTTCTACATTAGGACGGTGACTAGAACAGAGAGTGGAAACTATGTGGAAAGACTACCACTAAAGCTCCACAGTCCCAAACACTGGGCCAACTCTTACAAATTAGCTGTCAATACTTTATATTCTATGAAAAGAAAGTTCCTAAAGAATTCGAATTTGAAAAGGTCTTATGTCGAATGTATGCAAAACTGTATCGTAAAGGGACATATGAGACACGTTTCGAGTGAATCCATAGATTTCAGTCGTTGCTATTTTTCCCCTCACCACGGCATTCTAAAGCAGAGCAGTACGACCACCCAACTTAGAGTAGTTTTCAACGCATCGAGACAAACGAAGATAGGGTTGTCTGCCAATGGTTGTCTTCTGGTAGGGCCGAACCTTTTGCCCCAGATCATTGTCATTCTTACTAGATGGAGACGCTATCGATATGTTTCCGTAACCGATCTAGAAAAGATGTTTAGGCAAATTTGGGTCCATGAAGAAGACCAGCACCTTCAAGCAATCGTATGGAGAGACGATACAACGAAAAAGGTACAAACGTATTTTGTGACAACGGTGACCTTCGGGTTCGCATCATCCCCTTATCTAGCGAGTCACACAATACAACAACTCAGTCGAGACGAAGAATCAAACTTTCCTCTAGCAGCGGAAGTATTAAGGAACGATGTCTACATGGATGATGTTTTACCTCATGGCCACAACGTACAAGAGGCCGGAGAAAAGCAGAAACAAATCATCAAAATGATGAATAGCGTTGGGTTTAGTTTGAGGAAATGGATGTCCAATGAGCTGTCTTTAATCGATTGGCTTCCGTAAGATCTTCAAGCTTCATCAGCATCCCTTAAAATAGGTTCGGGTTTGTCAGTCTTAGGGATCACCTGGGATCCTGGTTAAGATTCCTTTTATTTCAATATTTCACTTGAGTTGATAAATGATCCTGTAACTAAATGGTCAGTGCTAGCAAAGATGACATAATTATACGATCCATTATGGTGGATAGCTCCAGTCATTATTGCATTGAAAATATTGAGGCAGTCTCTGTGGATGTTGACGAGAGAATGGGACTCGCCACTACCCACTCATTATGTGACTCAATGGGAAGACTTATATTCTTATCTACAAACAATCGCTGAAACACGTATCGATCGATGGATAGGTATAGAGACTTCAAACACTAAATACGAATTTCATGGCTTCGCTGATGCATCAAAGCTCGCATACGCCGCTGTAGTATACCTTAGGGTATTAGGTCAAAATACGCAAATCTTTCTCTTGGGAGCGAAAACTAAAGTAGATCCGACGAAAACCCTTTCTATTCCTTGATTGGAGCTGTGTGCTGCTCAATTAGTAACGAAATTGACTAAGTATTTGGTTGATACGCTACAATTTTCGAAGACAGTTGTTCATTAATTGTCCGATTCGTGAGACTTATTATACTGGTTGAGGGAAATACCGTCAAAATGGCCGACTTTTATAGCAAACAGGTGTTCCGACATTATCACCACCACTCCTGATGCATGTTGGCACCATATAAATTCATCGGACAATCCAGCAGACGTTATTTCACGAGGTTCTTAGGCGAGAGATCTCAACAGTAACACCTTATGGTGCAAAGTACCCAAACGGTTGCGCGAGAGCACTCTCGATTGGTTACAAGTCCACGATGTAGAACCCCGCAAAAGCAAACTCCGAACAACTAGAATCCATTTTGTTAGCACAATCATCTCGAAAGGATCCCCAGAATTGGGATCTATTACACAAATTTTCTTCTTTATATACATTGTTACGCGTTACTGCGTACATTTTAAGGTTCGCCAATCACTTGGTAATGAAGACATTTCTCAAAGACAAAGTCTCACCTCTTTTACGGCAGTCATTTCCTACCTCGCCGTTGCATGTACAGGGTCTAGAGTTACGTAATGCGGAATTAGTGTGGAGTAAGTTGACACAGACCGCTTACTATGCAGATAAGGTGGGAATTCTTCAACGGGGGCAAGAACTAGGGAAATCTGATAAGTTGAAAAGCCTAAATTCAATTTTCAGAGATGGATTGCTCAGGGTGGGCGGTAGGCTCAAACACACGCTACTCAGCGAAGTCAAGAAATTGCCAGTTATTCTCAGCAGATCACCGATTCACCAATTTGATTATAGCTCAACGTCATCAGCTGACTTTAACTCATATAAGAAGAAAGTACTGGATTACTAAGACAAAACTAAAAGTCAAAGCATATGTACGCAGCTGTGTAACATGCAAAAGATTCCAGGCAACCCCAGAATGTCAAATGATGGGAAACCTACCAGCTAAGAGAGTTCAACCAGCTTGACCGTTTGCCAACTCAGGGCTGGACTACGCAGGACCATATTTATTGCGTACATCGAAACATCGAGGGTATAAATCGTTTAAAGGTTATTTTGTTGTATTAGAGAAGAGATCCTTGCGTGAGCCTACAGAGCGATCAGGGGACAAATTTTGTCGGTGCGGAAGCAGAACTAAGGAAAATGTACAAAAAGGGCTCAGAACATGCTCGTGCGACTCAACCTGCTTTAAGCACTTCTTGATCTTTTAACCCTCCAGGGGCTCCTCATTTCGGAGGTATATGGGAAGCCGCGGTTAAAGCAGTAGTAACTTCATCTAAAACGTGTTGTTGGAGGCACAATTCTTACTTTTGAAGAATTCTCTACTCTCCTCTGCCAAGTTAAAGCCTGTCTGAATTCCCGCCCAATCGTCCCACTCACTGACGATGCCTCAGAACTATTTGTTTTAACACCAGACCACTTTTTAATTCGCAAATCGTCTCTTTTAATTGCAGAGCCGCACATCACCGTCGAAAAGGTTGGTTCACTGCAGAGGTGGAGAAGAACAACTCAACTAGCCCAGAAGTTTTGGCACCATTGGTTTCATGAGTATCTGCATCAACTCCAGAGGAGGACCAAGTGGAAAGAGCAATAACCTTCGATGAAAGTCGGCGACATAGTACTCATCCGCCACGAAACAACATCTCCAACTTATTGGCCGTTACCTAGAGTAGTGAAAGTCTTCCCTGGGAATGACAATCTCACTCGCGTGGTAACTGTAAAGACAGTAACCACAACCCTACGTCACCCCATCGGCAAGTAGGTTAAACTTCTGAACTGTTCGTCAACCGAAGAATGAAAACTGTGTGGTCAATTTTTGAATTCGTGTCAATTGCTTTGAATTTAGTTTTACAACATTGTTATTAAATTGCAAATTACGGTAATGACATCCCGAGCGCTACGTTCCGATGATTGTTACGCGTCAAATCTCACTCTAACTCCCACCACAAGCCCCTCTCTGTCACCTATTCATTCTCAACAAATGTTCATGCACTCTATGAAAAACTTTGGTAAAAGCCTAAATATTCTTTTTAAATAAACAACAAGACATCCCGTATAAAAACAATATATTTATAAAAATCAAAAATTCATGAAAAACTTATATGCTAACAAAAATAAATTATTTTTATTATCTCTTTAAACAACTGTTAAGTCGATTTTTATAAAAAAAAGTTCAACTCCTCCGCCCCTCTCTTTCTCTCTCGTGTTTTCTAACTCAACAACCGTATAAGGACTCGACGAAAAACTTTGAGAAGAGCCTAAATATTTTTTTGAAACATTCAACAAGGTCGTTCTGTAGAAGAATAATATACTAACGAATCTTTGAAAAATGTTTTCTCCAAAAAGAAAGCATAAATAATTTTTTCTCGAAAATATTTTATTTATACATTTGTCTAAACTAATTCGAAGTAGAAATAATAAAACTTTCTACGAAAGTATAAAATAAAGCAAATATCAGATTTTCCTGGAACCTATAAAAATAAAAAGAATTATTTTTATATGACTTTTGTAACGGGCTTATGCTAGGAGACGGTATTAAACCCTCTTTGGTTGCTGGGGGGGGGGGGGGATAATATACGTGCATAGTATACACCCAGGGAGCTCTACGAGGTAGAATCCCCAGCAGGTCGGTAAGAAGTGCAGCAGCACAGGGCACGCACACTCGCACCATGTACCTATTGTAGAAAGCCTAAGCCGCTTTTCATGGAGCGGCCGCTTTCTTCTGAAGCCAGCGCTGCTCTCTGTCGTTGCTGCCAACTTCGGCTAGCGAATTCCCAGCTGCTAGCTACTACCTAGCTTTACCTGTAGCAGCCGGCTTTTCCCGTAACACGCCGCTAGGTTAAACCTAGACATCTTCGATAGTACTTACTCCCGTTACCGTTGCTCCTCTAGGTGGCGATGCCTGCGACTAGCTGCAGCTGCTGAAAAGGGTAGAGGGCGGTATTCGGGAAACATGCATAGGTTAGGCGCATTGAATGAAAAGCGTAACTCGACCAATTAGATAAAATAAAAGGGGTTTATTGTTGTCTCAATGATTCGTGCTAGGGGCGCGAAACCCAAACAAAAGAACTATCACAATCTACGCGCAGGCCGAGACTGAACCGATGCCGGCTGGTGACGCAGCCGGCTTAACCTCTCGGTTACACGCACGCATGCACGCACGCACACTGGCATTACACAAGCGGCAGCGTTGACCACGACGATAAGGCGGATC